>JAKWJA010002499.1:6207923-6807923 GCA_027704765.1 Solanum habrochaites
ACTAGGTAAGTTTATTAGTGTACTCTTATTTAGTATTTTATTGAAGTCGAGTTTTTAATAAATGAACATAAATAAATTATTTTGTTTTCTCATGTTGGTCAAATTCATACTTTCAAGGCTAATAACTCTCAATGATAAAATACAAACAGGGTAATGTTAAATGGCCTGAAAATTTGGTTAGAAATTTTAAAAAATAATAATTTTTTTTATTTTAAAATAAATTGATCTTTTTTTTTTTCATATTTAATTAAAATGTATTAAAGTTAAAAGGATAAAAATGTTTTAAAATGTAAAATATCATTCTGACCAAATTTTAACTAAATTTTCTGCCCTTTTTTTTTTTTTTTTTTTTGTAATATGACAAGTATTAAGAAAATCTATTTTTAGTGGACGACCTATAAATATAAAATAGAAACAAACAGGAACACGCAAAGATTTTTTTTTTTCTTGCAGATTCATTTAACATATCTATAAAATAACCACCAAACATTTTTTTATAATGAAAAACTTAAAAAAAAATAAAAAAAATTGGGTAGTATAATGACTTAAACTATGCAATTTAATTAAGTAGCTCAATACATTGTCTCAAATCATTCCATCATGAAGTAAAATTCAATTGAATCATGCCATTGCTAGTCAAAGTCTAATGAAAACAAACCATATAATTAAAATAAAATATTTTCCCATCATTTTTTTTATTGCACTTTGAATACACAATAAATGATACAGCATATGACACACTTCTATAAAAAGAATATATATATCTTTAACAAGAATTTTCTAGGAACTCACATGGGAGAGTCCAGAAAATATGATTTCTCTCTCTGTATGTATTGTCCCTAATTTTCTTTTCTCCCTAATAATAGTAATAAATGCAAATAAAATTAGTTTATGTAAGTGATGTTGTTCAAGAAAAAAAAATTAACTTGACATCACATGTAAAAATAAAAAAAAAAAACTTTTTTTTTTGTTTCAAAGAATAATTAAATAATTGGAATGGAGATGTTGATGATTAGCAAAAACTCCATAAAGGTATATCTGCTGATGATTCTTCATAATAAACATCCTCCATTGAAGGTGGATCAAAGAAAATTGTACCATGTAACATGTCATTGTACTTTGGTGAATCAAAGTTGTACCATTGTTCAATCATTGACATCTCTTGATCAAATGTATTGATATTTGATAATAAACAACCATCATTTATATCCTCAGAAGAAGTGGAAGATTGTGGTGGAGATGAAATAGTAGGGTTAGTACTGTCGTTATTATTATCTGACAGTACTAACCCTACATTTTGTTGTTCAGGAGTGGCCGCGGCTGCCGCGGCCACTCTCTGAATGGCTTTAGGAGAGAGTGTTGTACAAGTGTGATGATCAATGGGTGATATGCCAGTAGAGGTTTTGCAGGGAAGATCTGATATTTAAAAGCAGCGGGGGCCTTTTAGGCATAAAAGTGCAGCATCATAGGCTCTAGCTGCAGCTTCAGGGGTAGAATAGGAACCTAACCAGATTCTTGTTTTTTGATTTGGTGCTCTTATTTCTGATACCCATGATCCCCAGCTTCTCATTCTAACTCCTTTGTACTTATTCTTCTTTGTCTTCATGTTATTGTTATTGCTTGATGCTGGTGTTGATGATGATGATGATACTGACATTGATAAACTTTTTTGCTCTGTCTTCACCATTGCTTGAATCTTGAAAAAAATTTGTGTTAGTTGTATTGTTTGCTTATTTTTCCTTCTTTTTTTTGTGTGTGTGTTTATGTTTTAGAGATGGATATTGATGAAGTGATGTTGAAGTTAGAGGAAGGGATGATTATTTATAGATGGTATGGGCTAATTTGAGTTGGGGTGGGGTGGGGTGGGGGTGGGGGTAGGGTGATTTATTGGGGGGCGTGAGCTTTGAAGTGAGGAGATCATTTTAGTGAAGAGAGTACAATGTCTACATGTAAACATCAGAGTGGAAGACAGACATTTTCCAGTACTTTAAGCCAATGTAGAACTTGGATAAATGTCCTTTTACTATCCATCCAAATGACAATTTTGTCCTTAGCTTAACCAAAAAAAAAAAAGAAATTCTTCCATTTTGATTTTATATGATATAATTTTATTTAAGAAGGAAATAAATAGTTAAAAGATTAAATTATGCATATTATATCGGAAAATGAATAGAAAACTCACCTTTAATTTTTTTTTTATTACCATTATCTCCTATTAGTTTTATAAATTTCCAAAATCCCTCGTTTTCGCGCATCAGATTAGTGTATCAGCACATCAGATTAATGTATCTCGTGCATCGGATTAGTGTATATCGCGCATCAGGTCAATGTAACTTCTGCATCAGATTAATGTATTATAATGTTAAATGTCCCAACCTCACATTAGTGCATCATGTAATCCAAGGCAATATATCTTAGCCTCATATTAAAAATGTAATCAGCTTATAATTTTTGTAACATGAATTTGCAGATTGTTGAATAATTAATAAACTTACTTAAGGATAAATGATAATTTTGCGTTAAAAATATGTGATTTCTGTCATTTGCCTTGTAATATTCATGTTGTAGTTTTACTAGGTGAAAAATTAAAATTAAAAATTTGTGAAATTTAAATTATTTTAAAATTTTTTTAATTAAAATAGAATTGAAATAATGAGAGTAATATTTGAGTTGAAATAATCTTTGACTACTATTTTTATGCATTTTAAAAACCAAATCGTTATATGTGTAAGTATGTAACATGTAATATTCAAAGTATTTTTTTCCTTCGAACGATAAAGACTATGTCAAAACTATCATGTGCTCCTGTCTCATTTATACCTTTTTTTTTTCTTTCTAGAGAATATTTAATGCTTAAAATGATAAAATTTTACCCTTTTAAGACTTTTTAGAGCTTCTTGACAGCTTGGAAAAAATAATTGCAGTCAAATACTAACAAATTAAATCAGGAAGAGAAAAGTTTCAGTGTTTTCGTAAGGTATATAAACGTATTTTTTAATTTAATTTTATTTGATACTTATGTCCTTGAATTTAAAATATACAATATAAATATATTTTTAAATTTAATTAGAGTTCAACAAGTATGCATTGTCTCATACAAATTATCAAGCAGAATACATTTTCTTTAATTTTATATAAATTTATATGTCTACCTACAAACATTCAAAATTGGAGAATAATACTGAACATGACTCTTAACTTAACTTCAAACAGACAACTATGCTCTTTAATTTTGAATATGCACAAATAGACACTTAAATTTGTATAAAATTGAACAAGTATAGACAGACTTGTCCTATATGACCTAACACATAAAACGTCATGTATGACACGAAATTCTCATGTAGGGTGCCACATATTACGAATAAATTTATTTGCTTAATTATATACAAATTTAAGTGTCTAGCTTCTGTACATCCAAAATTAAATATCATAATTACTCTTTAGCATTAAATTAAAAATCATATTTATATATTATACAATTAAATAACACGTTAATATATTATGGTACTAGTTTTCTAGAGTGTAGAGGTAAAAGGCAAAATGGGGCAGTCTGGATACCAGCAAGGATCCTAAAAAGTACGTAAGTACATACGCGCTGATATCTTTTCTGCATTACTTGACTTGAACCACAAGTTATCTCAACAAAGTAATTTTTGATTTGTACAAAATTATTTTATAAACTTCTTATAAATTAAGAAAAATAAGAAGAAGTAGTATGAAGATATTCGTTTTGTTCACAAATAATAATCTAATTTAATTTTTTGACACG
The DNA here is from genome assembly GCA_027704765.1 of Solanum habrochaites. NCBI lineage: Eukaryota > Viridiplantae > Streptophyta > Magnoliopsida > Solanales > Solanaceae > Solanum > Solanum habrochaites. Next base: position 6,211,696 of record JAKWJA010002499.1, read on the forward strand.
GAGTTTAAGAGATTAAAGAAAATTTTGAATCTAGTGATCTTAAATTAAAATTATGTCAAATGTATAAAATATACTTTAATCTTATAATTTTAAACATGTTACGTGAAAAATTAAAATTAAGATATTACAAAAAAAAAAGTCATTTTTTTTTAAAACAGAATAAAAAAGAAAGAAGATAGGAAATAATATCTTTTTAGTAGTGTTGTTTATTTTCTTATTCTTAATTTAATGTGTATGATTTTATTTTATTTTTCATTTTAATTTATATTTTTCTATATTTATTTAATACCGTCGTGTACCTTTTCGGGTTTGCATATATTTTATTTTTAATTTTTAGATTTTATTTGTAAGTATATTGTAGTTTGTTTCCGATGGTACGAATATACCATTTACAAACGGAAATAAGTATTATTTATTTTAATTTAATTTGTTTGACCTATTTATTTTTTTTATCTACTTCAATAGAAAGATTATTTCCCTTTTAAGCAAATTTTTTATTAAAACACAAAATTCAAGTTTTTTTTTTTAAAAAAAAATTGTGTTAAGTCAAGATAAACCAAACAAATTAAATCGAAATGAGTATAATTATGGAAAAAATGTGGAGAATAGCAAGTAGTTAAATCATATTAAATGTTATAACTATTGTTTAGGGGAAAAAAATTCTAATTCGTAGCTACAATTTTGCCCAATCATGTCATACCTTTGATTTATATAAATTCAAAATTTGTATGATTTGGTTCCTGATTATATAAATTTAAAATTTTATATATATTTACCCTATCTATTTGTGTATGATTTATGAAAAATTCATATAATAAATTTTTTATTTGTATATGCCTATTGACATACAAATAGAGTGTTGAAAAATCTCTAAATATAAAATACATAATTTAAATATACTTACCCTATCAGTATATTCGCAAGCGAAATGTACGAACTTGTATAAATATACAACTGCAACCTCAAACAATTCAATACTATAATTATGAAACACAATTATCAAAACTATAACTATAGAGTTCTGTTATGTCTAATTATCTACGTTTGCGATTTCTGAAATTTTCTTTTTAATTATTTCATCACATTAATACTATTATATTATTTTGTTAAAATGATATCACCAAATGATGAGGATAATATTGCATTACACTAAAGCTGACTAGAAACTGATTTGATACCTTCATGACTTATCAACAATGTTTAATCTGTTTGTCTATTTCTTTAACAATCTTTTCACTCTTCAAAATATTCTCTATTTCTTCCTAAACTTAACTATTTGATAAATTAACATCTCCTTTTTTATTACTAAAATATACCGATCGAAATTTTACAAGTGAAGGGTCTGAACCATTACCTCTTAGAAGTATAGAGGTTGTTAGATTATTAATTACAAAATTAGAAAGCATATCTCAACATTTTTAGAATATTACCTAGAGATTTAAAAACTATAAATTCTGATCCTTGTTTATACTTTGCTAATTCAACAAATTAAAAACAATATTAGAGTAGTAAATGAATAAGAAGTGGGCAAAAATGTAATTGTGAAAGAATATATTATTTATTATTATTATTATTATTATGAGAATGACATGTCTTAATGAAGAAAGGTCGTCATCATCATATCTTGCATCTAAATATTCTATGTATTAAAAAAATAATTAAGTGATAAAAGAGAGAGAAATTAACATAGGATTCTGTCATTAGCAGCTTCCTGGATTCTGCAGCAACAAAGTGTACTCTCAAAGAGAAGAAGGGCTGGCCTTAGGAATATAAAAATATTTAATATGCTACTACTAGCATTACCATACACACAAAATTTCTACGATCTAATTTGAACTGACATAAAATTTAAAAAATTAAAAAAATATATATGTTTAAATTATTTTATATATTAAATTTGAATTGTGTCTAAATTATTTTTAAAAATTGTGTTATTCTTTTTGAAACTTGACCTGAATCAATTTTCATGAGTTTAATCCTTCTTAAAATAATAAAGAGAGGTTTGATATAAGTTTTTCAAGCAAATTATTTAAAAAAATTAAGGTGTTATGGGTGCAATTATCTCAGACTACTTTTTTTTTAAATTCTATGAAAAATAATAATAATAATAATTATGAAACAAGTAAGAAGGTAGTAATAAGAATTAAGGGGAAATTAAATGTAAAGACGCGCAATAGAACAGTAAATAAAGATATAAGATGTATGATAATAATAGATTTTATTTGTTGTAAGGGAAAACAGCTGTTTCTTTTCTGTCCTTTTTAAAACGCGTTTTTATTTTTCTTATTTATTGTATCTATCAATATCACTCCACATAATAACATATTCTCTCTCACCCTCAAGACCTAGTCGCGTGATGTGAGATTTGTCCAGTGCGATTTACGTTTTTTCTTTTTATGATTTGTGAGTTATTATTGGAATAGAGTTTTTGTTACGTAGATAGATGTCTTAATATGGCCGTCTATGTGCACGATACAGAAAAGTATCTAGAATTTCAAAATAATGAGTGTACGATTACGAAAAAGTAGATTAAGATATAAATTTTGAACGATTTGACATTTAAATTTTTATTACTGAAAATTTTAAAATTATTTTCTATCCAAACTACTCAGATAGATGTTAATCAATTTTAGAAAGAAAAAAAAAAGATAGATAAAAAAAATTGTATATATTTCTAACCTCATTTAGAGAGGTGCATTAACCAATCATCATCGCATGCCATTATATGATATATATACTTCAAGTGTGGATTCATACATTTATATTTAGATGATTTTTAAAAAATTATAACACTATTATATATGATCTTGGGAGGGAAGCATGGATTCATGTGAATCCAGTGCAAACCCTCTCCTACGATCGATCCAGAATTTTCATCAAGAGTTTGAAAAAAAAAAGAGTAATGCTTAAGATTTGAGATTTGAATCCTTCAGCCACTAAGTCAACCTCTATCTTATATTCACGAGGTTCAAGATCAATATATAAACATAAAAATTCTTAAAACTATCTTAAATATACAATGAATTTTTTGCCGAAAAAGTTTGGATGAACCCCTCAGCTGACTTTAGGTCCGCCCCTGCTCTCCTGGATATACACAATAAGCAGGTCATCATAAAGTGCTTATCCAAACGATAAAAATTATGAATTTCTCTAAGATTTTTAAAATAATAGTAAATGAATAAGTAAAAATAAACGTAGGCGCAACAAGTACTCATAAAATATTGCAACGGTTTCATGGGCTAAAATCCTAAAGTCCAAACACTTCTTAAGCGCGCATGCGTCATTTTGACTTTATCATTTTTTCTATCCACGACATGCACAAGAATGTGATAAAATAATAATAATAATTAGAGCATATGTATTCTTCACTCTAACGAAAAACTAAATATGAATATATGGCACAATTTTATCCGTTAATAACTGTTGAATCGGTGGATAAGATTATGACACGTGTATGTCCATTAGTATAACAAATATATATGCTCTAGTTTTTGGACGTCAAGGGCACCAATATCCTAAAAGTATGACGAAGAATATTTACATACCATTTAAGATAGTTCAGACATATATTTATCCTCTTTTTCTTTATTCTATGAATAAGAGTAATTTATTTTTAATTTTTTTCTTTTGATTAGAGAATATATATTGTGTTTATATGAAAAGAAATTCAGTACTAAAGTCTAAGAATGTTCCTACTTATTAAAGATTCACTAAAGCCTATAAATTATTATTTTTATATGTATACTTACTTTCATTTGGAAAAACAAATGATGTTTAATTATGGAAAGTTTTGTAAAAATTAAACATTAACGCGTCATTCTTGTAAAGCTTAGAACTACATAACATGTTCTCCCAACACAAAAGGATTATTCACCCTTTAAATGGGAGTCCGAAACTCAAACGGTAAAAAATTATTAACAAAATTCAAAACGTTTGATAAATTTTATATAAACCAAAACGGTAAATCGCTGCCTACGCAGCGATTTACGTCGAGTGAAAAAGTAAAATCGCTGCCCATCAGCAGCGATTGCCAAAATTTGTTTTTTTAATAAAAAATGAAATCGCTGCTATGCTGCCAAGCGCGATTTCAAAATGTTTTTTCTTTCTTACAAATCGCTGCCCCTGGCGCGATTTAACATTATTTTTGTAAGTTTCTTTTTTTTTTAAAAAATAAGGTATATCGTCTGCTTCTGCACGATATTACGAGAAAATTTTTGTTTTTTTCCTTTCAAAATCCACTGCCAGTCAGCAGGCGATTTATAAAAAAAAAAAAAAATTTGATATAATTCATTCAGCTGCTCTAAGCAGCGATTTCCACAAAAAAAAAAATTTTTTGTTATGTAAATCGCTGCTAGAGCAGCGTTTACAAAAATAAAATTTTTTGTTTTTTTTATAATAGCTGCTTAGGCAGCGATTTATTTTTAAAAAACAAAAATTGGTTATTAAATCCGCTTAGCAATTTTTTAAATACAAATTTTTTTTTAAAAATGTTCACTTAGTTATAATTTATAAACAATATACATTATTTTAAAAAAAATTAAAAATAAGTAAATATATTTCTTTCTAAAAAAATATTTATTAAATTTAAATTAAATAAATTTTAATTCACATAATTAATTTTAAATTAAATGAGAAAAATATGTTCTTTTTTTAAAACACAATTATATACTTTTATATTAAGATATAGATATATATATATATCTAACTATATATCATATATATATATTCTATATATATATATATCTCTCATGAACTATCTATCTCTCGCTAATATTAATCTCTATCAGTGAAAAGGATCCCTACCATAGTACAATTTTGTTTTAAAAAAATTAAATAATTTTCTCATTTAATTTAAATTAATTATTTGAAATTCAAATATTATTTAAATTTAAATTAATATAACTATTTTTTTTAGAAAGAAAATATATTTACTTATTTTTTAATTTTTTTTAAAATAATGTATATTTTCTTATAAATTATAAACTAATTAACCTTTTTTAAAAAATTTTGTTATTTAAAAAATTGCTCAGCGATGTGGTATAACAAATTTTTTTTTTTAAAAAATAAATCGCTGCTAAGCATCGATTTTTATAAAAAAAAAAAAAATTTTTTGATATAAATCGCTGCTCTAGTCAATCGATTTCATAAAAAAAAAAAAATTTATTATTTGTTAATCGCTGCTCTGCAGCGATTTACATAAAAAAATTTTTTTTTTTTTGTAAATCGCTGCTAGAGCACGATTTAGACTCAAAATTTTTTTTTTTTTTTTATAAATCTCTGCTAATGCAGCGATTTATTTTTATCTTGCCAAAAATTTTTTTTTTTTTTTTTAATAATCGCTCGGCTGCACTGGCACGATTTTAAGAACATAAAAAAAAAAATTTCCTTCTAAACTCCGCTGCCCGAGCAGCGATATACCTTATTTTTTTGAAAAAAAAAGAAATTTAAAACAAAATAATGTTAAAAAAATCGCTGCCTGCAGCTATTTGTAAGAAGAAACATTTTGAAATCGCTCGCTTGCTTGACAGCGATTTTTCATTTTTTTATTACAAAAAAAAAAATTTTTTTTGGCAAAATCGCTGCTGAGGCACGCGATTTACTTTTTCCCTTTCTAAGAAATCGCTGCTTTCCGCAGCGATTTACGTTTTGGTTTATATAAATTTTTAATCTACCGTTTTTTTTTTTTTTGGGAATTTTTTGTTAATATTTTTTACCCTTTGAGTTTCGGACTCCTTTAAATGGTGATTAAATTTATAGACGTGATTCAAGAATATACAGATTGAGATAATTAAATTAATACGATCGTTAATATTAATATAACATTGTTATTGATAGTTCAGAAATACTTATTTTGATGAAAGTAATTTTTTTTTAAAAAAAAAGTATTAGGTTTGGGCAAACTAGTAGAACTGCTTTTAAATATAAGGAGAAACATTTTTTCTGCTAGGAAAAAGTTGAAAATTTTATGCTTCGTAAAAAAAGCAAAAACAAAAAATTATTTTTTTACAAAACTAAAAATTCATATTTATCAATATATCACCTATTAATTAATTAGTATATCTCAAAAGTTTGATTAAGTTTTATTTAAAATTTTATATTTTGTTCTCATATAATAAATTATTGTATTTTATTTCGCGTTTAAGCATTATTATTTTATTTATTATAGTGCGTATGGTTTTTCACAATTAGAAAAAAGATAACAATAATATTTTTGTAAACTTAGAAAAAAATATATATTAAAGATTTAGCTTTTATAAAAAGGTATAATATTGATTGAAAATTTGAATATGTACATTTTAATTTGATAAAAATAAAAATTAAATTAATTTTCTTGTAAATAGATATCAAAAACAATTTCTGACTATAAAATAATCTTAATACTACAAAACATTGATATTTGTCCTTTTTCTGTAATTTGAATCTCATAAATACTTTGACAATTATTTATCAAACACAATTCCTTATAAAAAATGCTTAATTAATTATCCAAACATAAATTTTTATTTTTTTAAAAATAATTTAAATCGTATTTTTAAAAATAAATTATTTTTAACAGCAATATCAAACATACTCTCATTCTGATTACCAATGTGGCTAATTGATAGTGTCACCAGAGAGAGCTTGAAAATTTTATATTTCAAAACTATGGAACTTAATTGTTTGAGGATAATGCTAGTAAATTATCTTTACAAAATTTAAGTAAAGATACACTTTACAAACTAAATCTTGGTTAAATTAAGTTTTGGAAGCCTCAAAATCTAATGGACCACAAAAAGTAAGTTTATGTTGATTTTAATCTACACTCTTAAAAGTTGTTTGAATGGTAATTAATTATTCCAAAATAATAAGATAAATAATTTCAAGAATATATAATACTTTTCGTTAGACACAAAATAATATACTTTTATATTTTATTTTTAAAATTAATTATTATACCTTGTAACATCGTAATTGATTTATATAATTTAGTTTTGTAAAGTAGTTGTATTTTTTTTTTAGAGAATCAATTAATGTGATTTGAAGGCCATAAGGTGTTTTTTCTACTTTGAAAAAAGGAGTCTGCCGGCACATGACTCTCTTTGACATTTTAACATTTTTAGGACCTTTTTCCATGTGGCCCATGCTTTCATATTTTTATGATTTCACATTATTTGTAGTGTTCTTCGTCGAAAAATTATATCATATAAAAGTAAAATATTATATAAAATGATTAAATAATATATTTTAGATATCTTTAATATAATACGATATTGTAACTTAGTAATTTAAGGTGTTTTGAAAGAGCCAAACTTTTATGAGTTTGTGAGTTCAAATCTCGCTAACAAACAACTTTAATCCTTTTTTTATTCAAAATATTTTCATGTATACTACGTTTAATTTTTCAAAAACTTTCATATATATAAAAATTTTAAAATTTCTATGGCACCTTTCATCTTTTTCCTCTTTTTTTTCAATTTTTTCATGTATAACATACTTTTTTTTCAAAAAAAAAATCTTGTATATTAGGTAGTTTAATTTTTAAAATTTCTATTTCAAATTATTTTCCTTTTTTTTCTCTCCAATTTTTTTCATGTATTATTATGTCAAGCCTTCAAAAATCATGTATATTATGTGTTTTAATTTTTCAAATTTCTAGGAGGGCGCCTTTCATCTTTTTGCTCTTTTTGTTCAAATTTTTCATGAATTTACAAAAAAAAATTCAAAAAAATTCTTGTATATTACGTTGTTTAATTTTTAAAATTTGTAGTACACTCATTCAGCCAAAAAAAAAAAATGTATTTGTGTATAGTTTTTGTATACGCTTCGTGAAATTTCTGACTACACCACTGATTACACATTACTTTTTTTTTCTGTTCAATAACAATCGTTCACTGTACATTTAATATAAAACTTAACAAGTATAAATGATATAGATGACAAATATTATTAAATATATCAAAATAATTAAATTATTGAGACATTTTCCATATCTTAAATTAACTTAATTATTTAGTTTTCAAAGCTATTTTTAATATGTTTTTTCATTTTTATCCTTCTTTTTTATATGATATTCACATTGTTTGTTAATGACCTTTATTATTTTTAAGATTAATTTAATCAAGTAACGTTACATAAGATGTAAAAAAGTGATCTATAATTTATATCTTACTTTTTATTTCTTAAAAAATATGAAATATTATTTTAAAATGAAAAAATATACTAGACGAATAAAAATGGAGGAAGAAAATATCATTTCTTTTTTTTTTCTCTAATTAATATCGTAGCACACTCCTTTAATTTTTTTTCATTTCATTTTTTTGTAAAGTGCTCTGTTTTCATTTCACATGATTTCCCTTTTGTCATTCTTCTATTATAAGTAATTTTATTTTGTTTTAAAAAATAGATTTCACTTTTCAGATGCATTTTTTTTTGGAAACAATATGTTTACAACTCAACCTTAATCATAACATTGACGTTCAAGTTACATACACTTTCCGTCCACTTTTATTTATCATGTCACGTTTTTTAAATTTCAAGACTTAATTTTACAGTTAAAATAAATTATATTAATTCAATTTTTTGAACAAAAAATTTAAATACTATACGAAAAGTACTATAAATTACAATTTATTACATATCAATATGACGAAAAAAATATATCTTAAAATGTTAATTAAAATTTTAAAGTTTAACATTGAAAATGCAAATTATGACATTATTTAATTAATAATGAAAGGAAAAAATAATTAATATCTAAAATACACCTCTAATACGTATTAATACGTATAAAATATGTATACTCTTTTTTCTTCACTAATTAAAAATTTTTGATTGAATTTTTCTATTAAATTTTTAAGGAGATACATTATTTAGCTATGTATACTTGTTCTCTCATTAGATTTGTTCTTTTACATGAACATCCCAGAAAAAAATGTAAAATTAAGTATAGGTGCCCTTGTGGCAAAAAACTATAGGTTTACTCTTGTGCCCAAGTTTATACTCCCTTTGTTCGTAATTATTTTTTTTATTTTTTTTTATAATTGTTATTGATTACTTATTTATTTTGACAAATTAAAATAGGATATATATATATTTTTTTATATTATATTCTTAATTAAATGACTAATTACTTTAAAAATTATAAAAAAATTTACTCACTTTATAATTAATAGAGGTAAAATGATAAATTCACTGTGTTATTAATTATTTTCTTAATAGAAATATCAATTTAAAAGTAAATAAATAAAAAGAGACGAAAAGAGTAAATCATAAATATCCCCCTTTATGCAATGTAAAAAAATATTCAATAATAGAGAAAAATCTATCATTGCCATTATTACTATTCTGCTATTCTAAAATGATGCTTATTTTGGTATAATTATTTTTGCTAAGTTGGCACTTTGGAATTTTTTTTTAAAAAATTCTAATTTATTTTTACTTGTTCACTAACTAAAAATTAGTTATACAATAATACTTGTTTAGTTTGAAAAGTTAAAGAGATAATTTTTTTTTGTGTCGATTGTACCCTTGCTATTAAATATTATTTAATATTGTCCAAAGCATTAATCATGTTTAATATATTCAAAAGGTAATATAGTAATATTATCTCGGCCTCTAATTGATTATTTTTTAAGGTGTGTATAAGTAAATAGTGGACATCTATGCTAGAACAGAAAGAGTATCTTTTCTGAATTTTTAAAATGACACTTATATACATCATTTTTTTTTTAAATAAATATAATTTTTTTGACTAATATTACTAAATTCGATCAAATCCATAATTAGTATGATCCTCATTATGATGAACATGTATATGAAGAACAATGTTGGGTCAAATCCGTACAAACCCTCTTCTCCATCCTTTCTCCTTCCTCTCAAACAAAGTTTTATTAATTAAAATTAAAATTATTTAAAAAGGGAATCATTTCCTTAAAAGATCTCTTGTAATCACACTGTTTTAGAAAAAATTAATTATTTGTAAACACGGTCTTATGTTATGTTATCAGGTGGCTAAAAGAATAAATATTCATTAATTACTAATTATTTCTAATAATAATGATTATGGTACAAAGCAACCTCCACATGTGTTTAAATGAGAAAAGAGCAAAAACCCTTCACATGTTCCTCCCACACGTAATTATTTGTTGATTCTGTCTGTTTTCTTATTGTACAAGTTTAATCTAACATTTCTTTGATACTAGTCTTCATTTTAAAATATTCTTCACGTTTCACTTTTTAAAAGTTAATTTATATGTAATACTTGCATACTTATCCAAAGTGTTAGTTGGTTGTAATGATCGGGTTCCGTCGTTATAGAAATATCAATAAGGAAAAAATTAGGATCGAATTTTTTTGTAGTATTTGAACTTTTTCTAAATTTCTCCAGATTTAGAAAAAATTGAAGTCTTTAAGGTGTAGGTAAATCTGATAACAAACTGGTGATTTAATTAAGAATTTGATTACATGAGGTGTTAGATAACTCGTTAACAACCCCATTTTACAGACTTGAATTTGAGTGAGTAGATCTCCCGAAATTGAACTTAGCGCAAGGGTAATTTCTGAGTGAACTTGGTTAGAGGTGTGTTGTGAAATGGAGATTAAAAATTCTTTTGAGAAGCTTCTGTCTCGCCTTGGGCCGTTGTAGGGGGATAATGGCCGCTGTAGCGGCATAGTGATCGTTATGGTGGATGAGAAGGGACTAAAAATCGTAAATGGAAGAGGGAAGCTCACTGTTTTGAAAATGCCACTGTAGCGAGACTTTAAGCCGTTGTGGCACCTTATTTGACACTTTTTGACTTTTAGAGCTAAGGAACGATCCCCACCAGGCGACTCTAAGTCATTTTCCACCAATCTTGAGGCTAAAGGTAAGCTTTTAACTCTCCAAATCCGTTTTCCAATTCGTAAACGTAATAAAATGGGTCAATATTGATGAGGAATGATTTCTTGATAAATTCTATGGTGAAAACAACCCTACTATATGCACTAGAGACCATGAGAATGATCTAGGGTTTGTTAGAATTGTTAGTAATCCGGGTAATTAGTGATTGTTTATTGATTTCCATATGTTATTAATTGTTTGTAGACCAAGAACAAGCGAAACGAATCCGGAAAGGAAAGAATCAAGTTTCTTAGGGTTTCAAGCTTGTTTCGAGGTATATGATGGTTGTGATTCAATGGTTGTGTGATGTATGCATGTTCTGGCTTCATTATTATACTTGTATGTGTATGAATGTTGCAATATTGATCACACTTGTTGTAAATGAGATAGATAAATGATCTAGCCATAAAATCATAATGTAAATGCATGATCTTGATGATATACTTGTGATTGTGATTGTGGTGTGTGAATAGGAATCGAATTGTCACTTTCCGGCAAGCTAACTCTTTGGGTTTGGGTTCCGTGGGAGGACCAATGATGTGATAAGCATGTGAAATGTATTGTTGAATTGTCATGTTGATAATGTTGTATATGTTGATATACATGCATGTGTTTATAATTTTGTTAACTTGTTTATATTGCACTATTGAGATAGCCGCGATCCTACCAGTACACTGTGGTTGTGTACAGATTCTGCACTTGCTCTTATTTTTGTTGAGTACAGGCATCTTCATGCGACTATTGACAGACCTCGTTTAGGAAATTAAAGATCGTCACATCGAATTCAAGGGTGAGTCACATCTTCCAAGCTGCCATGTGATTCTCTTTCGTCTGTGTCCATCATTTCCGGACAGAGACCTTCTTTTTAGATTAGTGGATCAGTTCATTAGTATTTCTTGTTTAGACTTGAACCCTTGTTAGAAGTTTTGGTACATTGACTTTCTGATTCTAGGTTTATCTTCCGCATTGTTAGTAGTTAGATCAATTGTTTAAGTTTATGAGAACTTCAATTTAATATTTATTCTGTTTTCCTACCATGAATGTCTTAGTTTTTAGATTCTTTGCTTATTGGGATGATAGTAGTGGTTCTCCCACCGAAGAGTTAGTGTGGCCTGTGGGTGCTAATCATAATGGTTTGGATCGTGACATTGATTTATGAAGTGTGTTATTTATGTATTACAATTTAACATAATTAATACTGTTTGAATGCTTGAATCGACCGTTACCAAACAGAAAGGACGGTGGTCTCGCTACGGACCGCGGAGTACATGGCTTGACAGATGCAGCAAAAGAGGGCTTTGGTTTAACGGCTTGGTTATGATCTTGTCTGCATCATGACAGCTACGGTGTATTGACAGTTTGACGCAATTTGTCTAGCCAGGATCACTTCCATCATGAGAGAACCAAGCATCTTACGGTAGAAATCATTTGTCTAAGTGAGAAGGTTGAGAATCAAGGGTGAAAATAGGAACTCGATAATCCGGCTGATATGTTCACAAAGCTGGTTTCCACAGAGCAAGTTTCAACACTGTTTGGACTTGCTCAACATCAGAAACTGTTAATTGCCCTGCGGGTGCAACTCTGAGGATGAGGGGAGGCCTGGCACTAATCATAGTGGTGCGTCTGAAGAATCTGTTCGGGAGAATCAAGTCAGGTGGAGATTTGTTGATCCTTGAAAATCGTACCTTTAATTTTATGTCCATTCTGTATGTTGGTCCCAAGCCTGTTAGGGCGTAGCTTCGCATAGATAATATATAGTACGCTATGGCAAACCCATAAAACATTTTGTAAATTCTGTTTTTTGCCTCTCCATAATAAAACTGCTCCCCCTCTTCCCGTGGACGTAGCCAATTTATTGGTGAAACCACGTAAATCTATTGTCTTGTTTTTTCGCGTTTTTATTTTATCGTAATTATCAACTCGAATATTCCGCACCACAATACCATGTTTCGTAGTTCTTTTAGATAATTTGTATAAAATTTAATACATGATCAAGTTCGATGTTTGGTTATCATTTTACAATTCTGCATAAATAAAACATGCATACTTTATAAGTCAGTTTATGTATTGGCTTAATATATGATAATATAAGAACACATGAATAATTGAATTCCGCATAACTCATTCTGAATTAATGTGTACATATATCTCTAATCAGCAACCAAATGACCCGCTTGTTAACCGAGCAACGTACGCGAGTTCAATTGATTGGTTTGACCTAATTGAATCTAAATTTTTGTCAACTTGTTGACCCTATAAAATATAAACTTAAATTGAGCTTCATAACTATTAATGGTAATTAGTTTTTATGTTTATCTTGGATCAACTAGCTAGCTAACTACGTCATTTGACAAGAAATCTGTACAAAAGATTATTGACTAATTAGTTAATTAACATTCAACTTGCATGTCTCAGTGCTTAACAGAACAAAGAAAAAATTGTTTAAGAGGAAAAAATGTGAGTTTACACTAACACCACCCTAATTTAGGGATCTTTGGAGAAATTAAAGTACAATATTATTTTAAAAATAATATGCATTAATGTATAGAAATTATGTTTAACCATTATGAAGTGGTTGGTTTAACTACACTATTTGACAATTTAATTCAGAGGTGACCGTCAAATAGATTAATAAAACATATGAACATAATTTTTACAGTTGGCAAATTGCCCTTTTGAAACAGTAATTCTACACCAAAATATTTGACATATTCCATCATAATATCAATTTCTAAGCAACTTCCAAAAAATTTAAACCAAAAATTGAATTTAGTATAAAGTATTTTTCGAACAAAATAACTACTTGATACACAAATAAAATAAAATTTATCGAGTGAAATTTGTTCAAGTGGTTGAACATATTCATCAACAAATCGATAGATTGAGAGTCCGAATCATGTTAAAGAATAAGTGAGAACACTATTAATTAATTTCCTTTTATTAAAATAACGGGGAAAAAATATCTTAAAACAACGTTATATCTGATTAATCAAATGATATTACTAAAAAGATAAAGCAAGTACATATGAGGGTCGTTTGGCTAATGAGTTTGAAATAATTAATCTCTATCATAAGTCTAAGTTATTATGTGCATTAAGTTTTGCTTAAAATCAATATGATTTTGATGTATTAAGTTAGTACTTTGTCTTAATATATAACACTCACTCTTTCCTTCTTTTTCGATATGAGATTCACGTAAATAATATATACCCTTTCTGGTAGAGCTTTAATTTCACCTTAGAAGTTTATCAGTCCTCTACCTTGACCATTTGTTATTAGGAGTGTGACAATCAAATGTGGTGCATAGGTAAGACTATGGAAGTTCAAGATAACTTGAAAAACATAACACAATCAACAAACGGACAAAAATAAATCTTGTAATTGATCGAATCAGTTTAGTATCAAGTGTTAAAAAAAAAGAAGATAATGTATAGTTTGCTTTAATATTATAATAACTTTAATTCCTCCTTGATCATTATATTAAGAGGAAAAATAATGTATGAAAGGGAATTAAATTATTTAAAATTAAGTAGTGACCTCATAGTGAGAGTTATAATAATTTAGAGGTACCATACTTTGAATTATTACTTTGATATTTGATTGTTCACCCCACTTGTCTAGGCATTTAAAGATATTGTTACACCAACCAAAGCAAGAATATTGTTCCTTGTACGGTGTATCTAATTTCATCTATTTACAAATATTGTTTCTCTATTTCCTAGAAGTTACAATATAAGGTAATTAATCTTCTATTTCAAAAATGAGTTGTGCTCCATTGCATGTTTGGTCCCATGGGATCTGTTTAGTACTCATATGGAAGGATGGGACATGTTTAGTTATATGTAGGGATGGATATATCATTCACCATTAGAATGTTTATAATTGAAACCATTAGTTCACCGACAAGGATTGTGATGGAGTAGTAAGTTTAATCATCTGATATCCGAAGTTTGTTTTGTTTGCATTGTGGTAAGCCCACCAAGGGGGTACAATTCCAAAGATCAAACTTATCCAAGGACGGAGAAATCTCAACAATTTTCACTACATCTTCGATGGTACATTTTTTTTAAAGTTGAATCATTTGATATTCAAAATTTCAACCCCGATAATTCAGATCTATACTAGGGTAGGTCTACTAAAGGAGAAAAATGCTCTACCCAAAAGTTTTCATTAAGATCGGAGGAATCTCAATCATGCAACTACATCCTCGGTGTTATATCAAAGACATGTAACATTAATGAGCATGAAAGGTTCCTATCCAATCTTCAAAACAAGTTCAATCTTGTTGAAATGAGCATGTGTAGGGTACTTTGAAATAATAGGTACTAACTAGTACTATGGGTAAAGGACGTTCCGTACCAATGGCATATAAAACTGGAAAAAAGACAAAATGCAATAATGTGAACCAACATATTAAATCAATAGATGGAAAGGTTTGCCAGCTAATAAGATGAGACAAATCAACTCAAGTCAAATAGCCAAATTTTTTGAAATATTTGGAGATTAGGTTATGGGCAAAAAAATCATAAAGAGGCTCTGAATCTTGATATGTGTAGTATGAAAATGAGGCAACAACCATCAAGGTAGCAGCATCCTGGAAGCAACCAAATTCCAATCACAAATTGGACATTACATTTATTATCTACTAAATAATATACACACATGTACATCTAGACAGATAGACTTGCAAAGTAAAATAGGATATCAATATCACATGTATACTCGAGAGGTCATTGGTTCGAGCTACAGGAACAATGCAGGGTAAGGTTGTGCACAATAGACCGTTGTGCACCGAGCTGCTCTTTTTATTTTATTATTTGACATAGGCGTGGCAGTCTTTGGTGTGCCGGCCCTTGTGGGTCTAGTTTTAGATGTCGTGGTGTTGTCTCGGCTGTTCTGTATGCTTGTTTTTTAAAAAAAAACTGCATTTCAGAGCTCGATTGAGATTCTATGTCAACAGTAGAGTTTCTTGGAAACATGACTATGAAAATCAATGATCAAATCTGCATTTATGAGATGTTCATACATCAGAAAACTAGCATTGACATGTTCATTCAAGTCCACAGTATGAACAGGCATAAACTCCAGTACACTCAAAGTAAACAAAGGGGTGGAGGGCTAAAACTTCAGGAAAAACAAGCTACTGGTTCTACTGATATGGAAATCACTATTTCGGGATCATATTTGTAAAGCGACTTAGGAGACAGTAACAGGCAACTCACTGGTAATTGTTAGCAAAAGATGGAAAGTAACGGGAATCCCTTCCAAAAACAGAAAGCACTTAGTGAGTACACGTTAATTTTGGAGATGTCCGGTGTGATTTGTAATATCTTAATAGCATATAAAAGAAACAAAGATCCATACATCTTTTTTGACAAAAATGACATGAAGAATATTTTGATGAGTGTTTAAACCCACAAAGTTCATTTGGTAAATCCCAAATCAATCAAGTAAGCCATGTTGCTAACTCTTCAGACCCAAATAAAATTGTGCTGTGCTTGAATCATCTATGTTAGATCCTTGCATTAGGGTATGTTGGTGTAGTTTCTTTCTCATAGCCTGATGGGCAGGAGTTGCACTGAAGAAAAAGAAGTTAATCCTACTGCTTAACTTCTCAGATGCAGCAGCCAAACCATCATATGAATTGGTTACCAGAAAATAAGAATGTATATCATTTTGTTTCATTTAGAAATCAGAAAAGATATTAGTTTTGGAGGATTCCTTAAAAACACAAAAAGAGAGAGAATCTTAAGACTTGTCTAAGATTTTAACATTCAAATCCAGTTCTTCAAATCTGATTCTTTCTACAACCCTTGAGGAATTCTGATTTTGGGCCATCTTATTTGAAATGCTCAGGTTCCAGTAAATATAGGCAGTTGTGTGGCCTTTGCTTCATCAAAAGCTCAAGACCAATGACCTGTTAAAGTTGAAAGGCAATAAATCTATTAGTTCAATTTTTATTATTTGATGACGACCATGGTGTCCCGGCCAGCTTTCACGCACTTGGACTAATTCTATGGGATACCTGCCACTTCCCACCAGCAACAAGCACTAGATAACTCTGTCCGCCAAGACTAGGAAAGAGTTTTGTCTCCGCTGAGTTTTGAACCTAGAGCTCAGAATTCACAACCACAATCAAGGACTTCTGTTTCACATTATACATTTGCAAGAAGGTAGCCGTCGATGAGGATTATCACAAATATTATAGGGGCTATTTGACGAATGTTCTCTGCTTCCACATTCAGATCGTGAAAGTTTAACAGTATAATTGTTAGTTAACACTCATGTACTGAATGAGGAGGAGAGGAGGGGGAGCAAGACCCAAAAAAGATGGTGATCTATAGTACCTACTTGTGTCTGGTGGGTTATTTGGAGAGAAAGAAACCTTAGGTGTCATGAGAATATTACTAACACTATTCAGAAAGTTAAAGAAAATTGCATTAACATGTTGTTGGTAGATTCCCTAGGATCTATGTTCTTATGGATTTAGCTTGTAACTTTTTGGAGGTAGCCAGCATACCCTTAATGCTGAAGAATACAACTTTAACTTTTATCAAAAAAAAAGAACTCGTGTGCTGAAAGGATTTATATCAAATGGAAAGAAACTTGTTGTCATTAACTGTTGGTTAATGTTCATGTGCTGGAAAAAGTTGTCATGAAACCTGAAATTCCCAAACTTCCTAAACAGACAAACGTGATAATCTCCCCTTGGCACCTATGCTATAGTTATTCTTTGCAGTAACTTTTTTATCTGGAGTAGTCCAAATTATCAGCAGTCAGGCACTTCTTCCTTCTTTTTTTCCAGGGGTTGCATCATGTCACTTGCAATCGACTTTCAAGGAGTAGATTTGTAAGTGATGCTAAATCTACTAGCAAATGCTAGAACGTCAAAGAAACTACTGATAGAAAACTCATCCAGACAGCGAAGCAGACAAACTTTTTGAATCAGCAAAATTACAATGAATCGGAGGAAACAAAAATAGTTCACTCCATTTGTAACATCATCTGTTTGCATTACATGATGCTTACACTAATTTGAATATTCTTTATCGGACTCAATCAACTAGGTATTGGCAGGAAAGGTCATCTGATAAACAATTTGTTTCTGTTTTCGTGTCGGGCAGGGCAGCTGAGATTCTAGTCATGAGACACAATCAATCAACAAAGCGAGGCATGAAACTGCAAGTTCACCCAAGTAATCTTAGCATGAAAGGGGAACACCAGCCAGCTGATAGAAGGAGAAATCCTCCAGTACTTTTTCCAATGATGCCACAGGTTTTGTAAAGAGAAACACTCAATTCCACTTAGACAACTAAAAAGATACTCAATGATAAGTTACAAATTATATTTTGTTTTACAAAGGTAACAGTGGAATTTAACAAATTTAAATTTGTGCCTAAAGGACCTGGACTAATGTTTATAGCATGTGCAGATTTAAAACTTGCATACCTTGAAATTAAGGAAAACTCAAAAGAGATGAATATCATACCAAGTTTTCAGATGCTTCTTTGTTGACAAACCATAGCATCAGTGTTCATAGATCCCTCAAAGGAACTTAATGACTTTATAATGCATTCGTACACCTTAATCCCCTCCAAGTAAACAGTATCCTTGAGGTTCTGCCAGGTGAACAAACGATTGGCATCAGAGAAACAAATGATTACTGATTTGTCAAATATAGAAGCAGAGACAAACCTCATTGTGGTCATGAAGTAAGATGGGGGTATTCTTCATTGGGGAGAAACCAAAGGTAGGAATCCCCAGCCGTCTCATGAATCGAGCATCAGTAGTCGAAGCTAATATTTCAGGTTTGGAGAGTTTTCCACCAGCTCTAGTAACAGCTTCATTGAACACAGACCACCAAGGATTGGAATCGGAAGCAAGTGTCATCAGAGGACGGCCCATGATGTCCCTTAGGAATCCTTTCTCGGTTATCTGCCACATTACAAAAAGGCTGAGAATCAGAAGACCAAAAGTACACCTTGTCCCCTTTTTGTGTTTAGTAAAACAAACAACATATTGAACCCAAATGTAAACTACTTTAAATTTGGTGATTTTAAACATACGAGTGGGAATGGGAAAAAACATCTACCTAACAATGAAGCCAGCCATTACTTACATTAGAAATGACGTCTCTACACCAAATTAACTTATATATGCTCTATTTAGAGTTGTCACCCTAAATAAAGTTTGTTTTTAATACACAGAATTGACCAGCAGAATGATTACAGAGGACTCATATTGACGCATAGCTGATTGATTGACAGACTGATGAATAGAAAGATTACTTGAGGCATAGCTGATTGATTGACAGATTGATAAACAGAGTTGTCCCAATAATGTGACAATAGAAAACTATGGACCACTTTAAGAAGAGAATTTTCAGTCATCGAGCAGCTTCAGAAATACAAGAAAATGACCATTGGATTAAAATTTAAGCTCTTATTTCTTTCTAGATTTCCAGCCAAATTAATCCTAATTTGTGAATTCTAAGCCAACATTCTTATCGACTTCAACAATCCTTCCTCTTTTCAAAACTCTCTCTTCTTAACGTTGTCTCTCCACAGCAGCCACACTTTACCATCATCTTTAGGTACATATTGGTTGAACCCAAGTTTCAAATTGATCATATAATAGCAATTACTATGACTTTGGAGTGTCATCAGTTGAAAACTAGTGTAAAATCCATTTAAGATGGAAAGGAAGGCCTTCTTAGCTGGGGGGAAATCATATGAGATCATTAAGAAAAAGGAAGAACCATCCGCGTGCTTCGGATGGATCGAAAGAAAGGAAATCTTCATCAAAAGCAACAAATTTTTGGATCTGCAAAAGTATTGACCAAGACATCCGAAGAACCAGGGAGATCACCTTGGAAATGGAACAAATGGGAACAAATATATGAATATTACATCATCCCAGACTACAACAGATTTTGAGAATTCAATAGAAACACGGTAGTAGACGGGAGTAGGACAAAATCGATCATAATCAAACTCTGGTGATAGGACATTGCAAACAAATTGACGAAATTCAAGGCGAAGAAATTTCTTCTCCAACTGTAAGCTTCCCTATTCTGCCTTCAAAATCTAGTTCATCGTCAGATATATGTCAATTCAGATTAAAATATAGGTATCATATCACCTCTTTCTTTTTCTCCCTCTTATTGCTCCAGAATTATGCAGATATAGCCACATTTAGGAGATGTTAGGTCACATGTAAGTGAAACTTCAGCATATAGAACCTCCTTTGTACAAGTGACGAAGTAGTCTCTAAAATCAAGAAAGTATTTTGTAGGGAAGTGCAAGTGGTGCACAATTTGGTGAACTGGTCGCAGAAGGCTCCAATAAAACGGAGTTAGAACAACAGGTACAATCAAATAGGAATATCTATAAGACAAAAGCTTCTCGCTTCTGCTCAAGTTCAGACTGAAAATAGGTGAGTGACATCAAGCTTCACTTGATTAGTGCTATCCAACCACCTCTTACCACACTTAGTAACTGATCTATCACTCCATCTGATTATTGTATCAACACAGCCCAATCGGTTTCACTGGACATACATCTTTTTATTACTCTTCCAAGTCATACCTCACTGGAGAGTATGCTCTATACATGTGTGGAAACACTGGCTGAACATCTGTTTACCATCCCACCCTTGTCTTCTTCTCCATCTAGTCTTTACCCCTTTCACCAGCGTTGGCAGTACACCTTGCTGTCTATCCAAACTAAATACTCATCCCCTTTCATTCTAATAGCATCAAAACTTCCTACCCATTGCCTTCATCTTCTTCCCACTAGTAATCATTATCACAATTACAAGAAATAACAACAATTTTTACCGGAAAAAAATCAGTTCATATTTTTTTTCAGGGAAAGAATGGAGCTTTACTGGAATATTTGAAACTAGAGAAAGAAGACGAATTGGAGAGGGTGAGAGAAAGAGAGAGAGGCGGAGGGAGTGGGGTGTGTATGCTAAAGAGATGATGGAAATGGTGGATGGAAATAGCTGCAGCGAGGGGAACACTGGGTGGGGTAAAGACTGGATGATATTAGGGCTGATGTAAGTATAAATTTTTGGAGGGGAACTACACTTTGATGCAGTATGCAGTATACCTGTGGATATATAGAAGTAAATGTTACCTTTCTCAAAAAAAAAAAAAAAGACTGGATGGGAAATGGTGGATTGGATCAAGTCTCACCGCCACCTATTATGGAAAAAAAAACCCTATTAAAAGAGGCACGTCTGATGATCAAGTCAGGACAGGTATAGACTTGTCTACTGAGTTCAAGTTAATGCCAAAGTACTGCCTCATTATTTCGGTCAGTGCATTCAAGGTGCAGAATTGTGGAGTTGATGGCTTTTCTGGTCAGATGCAGGGTCTCAGACAGGTCACCAGAGGTTGGATTGATCTTTGTTATGAATTCGCTTGCCGGGCTAGCGAGGTCGAAACTATTGTTAATTCAGACCAACAAAAGGTTTTGCAGCAAAGGGTGGATGAGTGCTTGATTCCTACTCCGATAGGTGATTTTCTAGCACAAGCTCGTACCCAGGTACAGATGGTAATGTACAGATAGTGGGATCCAATAGTCCTTGAAGCTTTAATTCTTTAGGACCCAATTTCACTCGGTTCAAGAACTTGAAGTTGGGCAAGATCCTGGGGAAAAGACTATAACCCATGGTTCTCCCAACTCAGACAGATAAAACTGGAAGATTCACCACACTGGCTGATAGTTCCTTGAGTTGAATCAACACATCTTGGCTTCTTGATGCATGACTTTTTGATTTCACCTCCTACGATAATAATCACATCATTCATACAGGAACAAATTGATATGGATTTTAATGAAATAATGCACCACTTCCCCAACATGTTGGTAAAGTAGAAACCCATGGTGCAAAGCGAGTCCATTTTGCTCAGAAACAGGAGCTCAAGCTGACTAGACAACCAGAAAAATACTCTTTGGTCAACATCAGCTACCAGCCTGTCCAAGGACTTCCAAGGCCTACCAAGCTGACAGCTCAGCATGAGCTCTTCTTACAGCACACAGAACTTCAATAGAGGGGAGAGTGGCAGATTCGATCAGATCTTGTGGCATAGATGGCAAATTTAGCATGGCCAGGTCCTAGTGACTATGTTTTTTATATAGAGATGATTACTCAATGTCACAATAACCTTCAGTATAAGCAAATCAAAATGGGTAAGGCCTAGGAGGCTTATGATTTCAACAAGTAATTTTTGGCTTACCTGTAAGCTTTTCTTTTTAAATCGACAAGTCAGAGGATAGTGAATTCTACACAAGAAACCTATTTGCTGATATCACCAACTTACTTTAAACAGAGATGCAAATATTTCAGTATACTGATGATATACCTCAAAATGCTCTGAACAGTTCCAAAAGCTAACAAGTGCATCATCATTTAATCTAGAGGCATTTGAACTGTGACTACAAACAATTGATATACCTTCCAAATCTCAGATATGCAAACTATGCATTACAAGCAAGGTTAGCAAGATATTTCTACATGAATTTTCAAAAAAAAAATTCACACAGTAATAGTGGGAAGAAAAGCTAAGATCTACAAAACAACATCGATAAGCATAGAGAAAAGCAACTATTCACCTTATATGTCATGTTCCTCCAAGCTGGTGCCCATTGCTCTTCGATTATCTTCCTCATAAGTTCGGGGTCAGCTGTTGGCGGCATCCTAATATCAAATCCCGCCTCAGCCTCAGAGGGTTGCATGTTCATCACAAATCCCTATGCAAGGAAACAATGATAAGCACAACCATTGAAAAGTTGTTAACAGGAACAGGTTCATAATTCGTTACCTAACCTTAGAAGTTATTCCCAATTGGTAGGCTTCTGTCATGATTTGAATTGATTAAGAGACATCTAAGTTGATTGAAAGTCACATGAGCAGAGGTGACACATCATCACTCTCTTATTAATATAAACAGAGGGAAAATGTGAAGGGAGTGATTGAAGAATCAATTGAGAATTCTTATTTTCTCTCAATCTACCTCTTCTTCTTCTTCCTAGTCTATTCTCTTCTTTCTTACCTTCTTCTTCTTACCTTAATTCTACCATTACAGGTCACTGGAGCTCATGGTTATGGAGTAGTTCTTTTGTTAATTCAATTGTAACCTTTCAGTTGAATCAATAAAGAGTTCCATTTTGAGTCCAATTCCTTCTTCTTTAGAGACTACAGTATTTCCATTTCATTTTTACAAATACATTACAGTTACTTTTGATCATAGTTCAATATACTTTACAAACAAACAATACAACAATAACTTTTAAGCTAAAGAAAATTTGAAAGACTAATCATTTAAGAAAGTATCATTGGCATCACATATTTATCAAGTTGAATACGAAAGAGAATCCGGATGACTAAATTTAAAATTCCTAATTCAATCAACTACTGCTGGAAAACAAGAATAAACTAGAACTTAAATGAGCTAGCTTAATGGAGAACTCAAAAAACTTACAGTTGTTGAAGGAGTTCCAGCATTGAGAAACACCGGGTTCACTGAGATGACCTCAGAATTAGCAGCCACTCCAGCCTTGACCATATCAAACATAGACTCCCTAAACTTAGTAATAACCTCCATACTCTTCATCAAATTCTCCATAGCAGAATTATCATACAATTTAGACCCATGTCCAGGCATTCCAACAGCCTTAATCACCGTATGCCAAGGAGTCCTATCAGCATAAAAAACCCTAAACTCATCATTAGGCGAGGCCTGTCCTTCATCCATCATAAACCCAAGATTCAACTCTTCAAATTCTTTGGACTCCACAAACTTCCCCATCCCATCAAACCCACCAACCTCCTCTTCAGGCACATACAGAATATGAACATTTCTCAGTGGCACAAATTTTGAATCACTAATTTGAATCGCTTTGATTGCTTCCAAATACTGCATACCAATACACTTATCATCCTGCGCTCCCCGTGCAAATATTCTTCCATCGGAAGTCTTGTGAGCTGAAAACGGCGGGTGGGTCCATTTATGTGGTTCAGCAGGGACAGAATCAAGATGGGAATTGAAAAGAATGGAGGGAAGTGAAGGGTTTGAACCTGGCCAGGTTAATAGGAGTAGAGGTGAAGTAGGGGTAAGGTGAATGATTTTGGAGTGGAGATTAGGGATGGAGTTTGCGAAGTTAGTGAGGTAGTTAATGGCGGCAGTGTAGTTTGGGTTAGGATGGGCAGTGTTGATTCTGAGATATTGTTGAAAACGGTGAATGGGTGTGTCTGATTCTTCGTTTTCATGGATGGATTGGGAGAATGAGAGTGAAAGGAGGAAGAAGAAGAAGAAGACTGGAAGACGATGGAGGTGATCGAACATGGTGAAGAACAAGTGCTCTGCAGTTTGACCAAATGAAGAAGGATCGTGATGATTTGGTTAAATTTAAATTAAATTAAATTGACATAATAATCATATATCATATTATCTACTTCTAATTCTACTACTTTGTATATAGAAGTGGCAATAAGCACACGACAGAAGGTTAATATATTTTCTTCGATTGTTTGCTTATTTACATACTCAGCTATTTGATCTACTGGATTTATTTTCATATTTCAATCCCAAATCTTGTCAATATTATCCTTTTTCTTATTTTAATTTCAGTTTTTTTTTCCCATAAATTAATTATTCTTTTTGTTTATTTTTATTTGTTATGTTCTATTTTTTAAAAGTCAATTTAATTAATTTTTAAAAATAAATTAGATCATATTAATTTGATATTTTAACCAAAAAATTTAGATATTCAAAATTATATTATAATTTTTTGCATATCAATATGATGAAAAAATATATTGTAAAATGTTAGTCAAAATTTTTATGATTCGACTTTAAAATGGAAAGTATGACAATTACTATGGACGGGAAAAAGGGAGTATTATTTTCAATATTAAAGACCTCTACATCTACTATTGATTAACGAGATTTTCACCTGAAAATTTTGGTGGTTTTAATTAGTAAGGGGTCTTGATTTGATTTCAGCTTATTTATTGATTTGAGGCTTTTGACATTTCGGATACCTAAATATATTTTTTATTCATATTTTAGTTATTCCATCTTAACAACACAAGAGACGGTCAATATGTCTGTTTCATATGTGTGGTGCTACGCGATAATTAACATCATATTAACTCTTGAAATCTTATTTGTGTCATATATATTGGGACAAGGAAAATAACATATATTATTTAAAATTACATAAGATACTATAAATTACAATAATTAATAACTTAAAGTATTTAAAATCATATTATAGTTTAATCAACTCTCTAAATTTTATCTGTGTCACATAAAATGAAACAGAAAAAGAGATATTGGGCCTGTGCTAGCACGGGCGCATGTATCTAGTATATATATAAAAGAAAACCTTAAGCCCACCTATGTGGCGCCACCAAAAATTAGGATTTCCTATTAATTTATTTTATTATCAAAACTAGTCTTCCCATTTCGTGAAAAGTTATGACTTTTATAAAAAGTTAAGTCTTTTATAAAGAGTTGCAACTTCGATAAAGAGTTG
Organism: Solanum habrochaites; assembly: GCA_027704765.1. Taxonomy (NCBI): domain Eukaryota; kingdom Viridiplantae; phylum Streptophyta; class Magnoliopsida; order Solanales; family Solanaceae; genus Solanum; species Solanum habrochaites. The sequence goes on from JAKWJA010002499.1 coordinate 6,237,103, forward strand.
CGACTTTTATGAAAGATTGTGAGCTTTTCAAAGGATTGAACTTTTTCAAATAGTTGAAACATTTCTGATGAAGCCATACCATTTTTTACACTACTCTTTGTTGTCTATAAATAAGGGATTTCCTCTCATTATAAAAACTAACTACAAAATGTTCTACATCCTAACACCTCTTATTGTATTTTTCCTCCTTCTCCTCCTCCTCCTCATTCACATTAAATATTTGTGTAATCTTATTGCTTCATGTGAATGACTCACTAAGACCATTTGCTTATATACAAATTCTGATATGTCTTTTTTTAATAATCATTAATTTTAATGTTTATGTTATTAAGGATAACTGGTTATATGTAATAATTTTAATTTTCCTTTATATTATTAAATTCAACTTTAAAACTTCAAAAATTCAAATAAAGTGAAAAAATATTTGTAATAATATATAGTAGCTTGTAGCTTGTATATATATGCGGTATCTATAGATTTTTTTAAACTAGTGTAATAGTCTGGAAACCACATATGAGATACAAACCACATTAGGCAAACACTATGTGACAAGCTCGATTTAGAGGTATTGAGTGGAGATCGATCCCGAATTATCCGTATAAATAACCGCCCTCAAACCAACTAAATCATCCTGAAGGACTATCTATAGTTTGTTGACCAATGGTTTTATAATTAGTTTGTTTTAAAATGTACTTTTACAGATATACTACCTTTTCTTCGAAATCCATAGTTAAATTTTAGTATATAAACAATTTGGATTAAGTATGAAATTTGTTCATAAAAATAGAAATTTATAGGTTCAACTAATTATTACAACGACACACAAAGTTCTATATACGCAAAGAGATTGCACGTACAACATGATTGATCTGTCTCTTTTTTTCTAAATTTTTGCATTTTTTCTTATAATTTCTTCTTCGCGTCACTCCACCTGTTCTTTAATTTGTAGTTTGATCAGAGACTCCGCTAAAGAATATTACATGACGACTGCACCGATGGTTCATCTGTAGGTACACACAATAATTTATTTTCTAAATCTCATAACATTTTGGTTTCGTATTGATATTATTATTACAATGGGTTGAATTATATCTCACCATGATTACGCATAGCACGATACCTCGACCTAAATGGCCATAGAGAAGCTGCCATTTGTCTAAGTCTGAAGCAACGCCGTTGTCTGTTCATCCTTTCTTCTTCTTCAACACAATCATCAGAACTATCCACCTGAGCTTCTGAAGTAACCGGCACCGGATTCCGACAAACCGGGCAGGAATTATGTAACCTTAACCAAGGAACAATACAATCGGAATGATATATGTGTTTACATGGTAACTCTCTTGCTTCTCCGCCTATTTTAAATTTTTCTTTACACACCGGACATTCTGAATCATCTTTTAAATGTGCGGCAGCATTAAACACTGTCCGGAATCTGAATTATGATCCGTCTCCGGTGCGGTGGCAGACCCCCGGCCGATCATTTTGTGTTAACTCTTCTATTAGATTTTCAAGATCAGGACCTGTGAAATAATCTCTATTGTTATTTACATCGGGTGGACCTAACCGTCGTCGGTCAGGTCCACCCAATGATGGTCGGATGACAATCCATGAGCGCGGACGTGCTAGGATTCCGCTCTCTGGTGTAAATTCATCCGTGTCGTTTAGAAATGAGTATCTCCTTCTCGGTCTTAACCAAAAGTCTCGAATTCTCTCTCGTCCACGAGTAGGTGGTGGTGGTGGTGGTACGAGAGTTTCAGTTCCGTCTGAACGACGGAAAATAGGGACCACATTGGCTTGAGAGGTGTTGAATAAATTAGGATCGAGCATTAGAGTCAGAGCTTCGAGAATTCTAGCTTCTGGAGAAGGATCAAATGCAGTGAAGTCTAAGATTTGTCCAGGGTTTGTTTCATTGACTTCGCAGAGGAAGTGACCGAAACAACGAGGACAGATGATCTCCGAGGGATTTTCCGGCGATACTCTGACAATAAGATGGCATTGATAACACCAGTAACGATGGAAGGTTCTGTTAACACTGTTAGGGTTTTCTATTGAAGACATGTTTTTGGTTATAAAATTTAATCTAATTTTATAAAATATATTGTAATTCTACAAACATAAACAGGGAAAATGGGGGGGTGGTTGAGGGGGTGTTGTTGTTGGAGGTATGGGGTTGTGTGAGGTTGGGGGGGTCGTGTTGGTGCGGGGAAAGAAGTGTTTGTGTAGGGAGAATATGGAGGGTTATGGATAGGCAAGAATGGTAGACGTGTTAAGGGGATGTCTGAGATGGGGATGGGGCTGTGTGGAAGGGGGCGGAGAGAGAGCAGTCGATGTGGGCGTGGGAGTTGGTGGTTAGGTGGTTGTTTGTGTGTGTGTGGTGGGGTGCTGGGCTGTGATGATAGGCGCGAATCGGGCTGGTCAAGGGTGGAGGTGAGCATCCGTAGAGGGTGGCCAAATAAAAGGGGGTGGGGGGGTAGTAACTAGAGTCAACTGTTGCCACACGTGAAGGAACAAATAAAGTTAAGAGGATAATTTTAAAGAGCTGCTTCTAGTGGTCCTGTCCTTGGGAGGTGGGCGGCTGCCTTCTTTGAAGACAGGGAGGATGAGCTTTTGGAATATGGGCAGAGTGCCGGTGTGTCGGCGGGGGGCATTGATATGGGATGAGAAACCGGGACAAACAGTTGAGTACAGACACGAACGACAAAGAGGAGCAGATGGAGTAGGGGATCGGGGTAGCATGAGCAGAAAGAAGAGTCGCGGGGCGTGCTGGGGGGGGGGGGGGAAAATCGACACGGTATAATAGTTGAGGCGGCTAGGAATATAATTGTACAGACAATATCACAAAGGGAAAATTTTGGCTTTTGTAAAGAAGACTGGTCAGTATAAACTGGGTGTGGGGGTGGGTTTGAGGAGTTTGTTTGGAGGGGACATTCATTAGAAAACAAAATGTAGGCACACTATTTTTTTATTAAAGAACAATCAAGCGCACGGCATTTTTTTCTGTAATTGTTGTGTACTGTCGTTTGTGGTAACCACCATCGGTATCGCATAAAAACATGAATTTGATGTAAAATCGGCTGCCTTGTGACGCGAGTTATTGATTTTTAGAAAAAAAGAAAAAAAAGAGGTAATTAAAAATCGGGGGCGGTGCAATTGTGGTTTTTGTTAAAAAAAATGGTATTTTAAACTGTACAAAACATAAAAATAATAGATGAAAGAGATTGAAGCTCCAAGTGCGCTGCCTCGTCAGCGACATACAAAAATAGTAATATGATAGATATATATTTTGAAAATCGGCGCCTCTAGGAGTGATTTTGGTTTTAATTGTATGGTAAAAAAAATCAAATTTAACAAATCGTTGTTATAGAAGCAAACGATTTTTACTTTACTTTTTTCGACGGACAAAATCACTACTTATTGAGCGATTTTGCCTTTTAGGTTAAAAGAAAAAAATGCTATAGCCGGAGTTTTTGAAATTTTGTTAACTATTTTCAACCCTTAAGGCTTCCGACTTAGTTTCAATCGAGTATGATTATGTATCGAGTTACTGTTTTTAGAATATTTTCTTGGTGTGAGGGATACTTTGTATTATCTTGTCCAAATGTTTTTTGACCTTCCATTGTGGTTTGTAAGGACTATTTATAACATTGTTGCATAAAAAAAAAGTTATACATAATTAAATTAAAAAGGGAATTTTACAAAATCTTGTACGGATCTTTTTCAAATTAAATTTTTTTAAATTTAGCGAAATTCGAATATATCTCAAAATATTATGTTTCGATTTCGATTACATCGATCTTGATTATTTTTTTCTAGCTTTTTTTCCTTTTTGGGAAATGTTTTAAGAATATACAACCCAACACCATGTATTAATTACACCCACGTGGATATTATTTAAGGAAAAGTTACTTTAAACGCATAATTTATTTTATTATATTCTCTAAATTTTTATATTATTTGAAAAAGTTATAAAAATATCTATGCTTCTAAATTTTTGGATAAATCACTTTACGCGATATATCAAATTTCACTTTCAAATATATTACTTTACACGATGTATCAGATTTTCTAATACATTACCTGACGCAATGTATCAAGACGTTGAGTGATATATCCGAAATACATTGAGGGATAGACTTCACAACTAAATAAAACCTAATATTATTAAACATATACTTTTGCTTATTTATCAAACATAACAAAAATTCATTGCATGATATCGCAACATTTTTAATGTGTTGCTAATCAATAGAATATTGGACTAATCCTTCATTTTTGTTTCTATCACTGAAGAATTTGGCCAATTTCCAGATTCAATTTGACGAAATGATTCGTTAATTATTTGATTGTTAGTTAATTTCATAACAAATATGATTCATTTACTCCCATCGTCGAGACCGTGATATGAGTTGCCATAATACTTTGTTTTGTTTCGAGTGGATGATATTTTAAAAGAATCGAAATGTGCAGGGGTATATAAATTTAAAATTCGAGATTTCTAGGACATGATTGAAGCTAATTTTGGACTGAATTTCACTCCTAGTTTGTTGAAGTTTGAAGTTACAACAATCGAATGGACGCAAATTTATAGTGAAGTTGTATTATAATTGCAATGTTGTTGCAGATTTATTAAGTACGCAAAAAGTACCATGAACTTTATGAAAATTTATACTTCATATATAATTTATACAGATTTTAGTTACGTGAACCATAAGCAAGATTCGATGCATTTTTTTTTCCAAGAACCTAACATGAACTTTATACAAAATTTATACAATCAAATGCACATTTCATACTAATTTTATACAGTTTTCATACACAAAAATTGTGAGTGAAATTCTAAGCTTTGTGAGAGAGATCTACATATTTCATACAAATTTTATACAGTTTTTCATACACGTTATGAGTAGAGCTGTCATATGGGTTAGGCCTGTTGGGCTGAGCTGGCCTACTGCTAGATTTAATAGGTGTTGGGCTACGATTTTGGAGTCCATTTGATAACAATGGACCTTGTTTAATTGCCCGGGGGCCTGACATAAACCTGCTGATTTGTGGGGCTTTGAGAAATACTGATAGGGGCCAAGGGGAGGGGGGGGTGGGGGGGGGGTGAAAAGCTGGGGGGAAAAGTAGCGGGGAGAGGTGGGGGTAGGGGGGTGGATAGGTAGGGGTTAGACGGGAGAGGAGGGGGGGGGGAGCGTGAAAGGGGGGGAGGTGTGGGTGTGTGGGGATGGGCGGGGGATGGGGTTTGACTGAGGGGGGGGGGGTGGGTGGGAGTTAGTGAGGTGAAGGGAGGCGGGAGAGGGGGGGGGGGGGGGGGGGGGTGGAGGGGGGGGGGGGGGGGGGGGGCTTTTGTGGGTCAATAAAAATTAATTAAAAAATGCAAGGAACATTTTTCAAAAATGTCATATTTTACAATTTCAGAGGGCTCATATCAACATTTTCAATATTTAGTTAAAAAATGGTCAAAATGTTTAGTTTGTTATGTAATCTTATTTATGGTGTTATTATTTTATTTTTTTTAAAAATACAATTTATGTATTTAATCACAAAAGGAGAAATCAAAGGAGAGAATATTTCAACAAAAAAAAAGTAAGGATCACTTAATTTTTTCATTTACATTCAAAGAAAACTTAAACTTTGTTCTTTTTTTTCTCTCCAGAATTTTAACATTTTTTAAATTGTATTCATTCCACTATGTACTTTATTTATATAAATTATAGTTTTATGTTGTATTTGTATAATGAAACATGCAATTTTTTTATTAGTTTGTATTCATTTCAATAGGTATGCCAAATGAATCTATAGTTATTTAAGAAACATATATGTATTCATATATTTTTTCCTTGTCTATTTATTTTTTTTTCTTCAAAAAATTTTTTTTGTGTAATTTCGTATTCATTTCAATTGTTCTTTTTATTTGTATTTCTATCTAATTCTAGTTTTTTATTTATTTAGATTTTTGTATAGTAATATATAAATACAAAAAAATAGTATGATGAAAAGTGGCGATGAATATAAATTGAAAAGGAATAAAAAAGGTTTAGTGTGAATCATTCTAATAAGGAATATATACTAGTTGACATACTTTAAATAAACAAAAAGAATAGCAATTTGGCCTCTGGTTCGTCGATTGAGATTGGCCTCATTCAGCTGCGAAGGAACCCAAAGTTCAAGGCAGCCTAGTCGTTTGGTTTATTTTGTGGAGAAAATTTCGTAAATAACACTATTTGTGTTCAATTTCAAAAAAAAAATATAAAAATTGTGAGATTTTGCTAGTTACAAAATTTACCATCATTTTCATTTCAAAATATAGTGAAATACATCGTATTCATGCACATAATATTAGTGTAATATACCGTATTAGCATGCATAAGAAATTGTAGTGGAATATATCTTGTATTTGCAACTATAATAATAGTGAAATACATATAACTACATATGTATATTTGCGCATAATGCATATACAATCTCTCTACATACAATATACGCTATCATCTCAATTGATGTGACATTTTTAAAATTTTATTAGTGAGTTTAAAAACAAATAACTTCTTTCTATATTTGATAATGGCAATTTAACTTTAAACTCATAATGTTATCCTTAATAAAATACTTTATAATCAAACAATATTTATAATTTATTTTAGATGATAAAATTTCAAATATCTTTAATTCTTTTAAAACTTCTTAGTAAGTCAAACACTTTCATATCAATTGACCGAGTTAGTAATTATGAATCAAATATACAGATTGTAATCAAATATCTTACCCTATTTAATCCATTTTTTCATAATTAAAAATAGAAAAAACTTTTGAAATAGCAAATTTAATAGACATAAGGCTTGATAGTCACAAGCGAATATTAAGAATTGGGGAAACTGTAGCTGTAAGATATATTTTTTAAAAATTATAGATATAATATCTAATATATGCTAAATATTCGTTATTTTGCATAATTCTCTTTTAAATACGTTGAGGAAAAATGATTATTTTTCAATTTGTGAGTGATTTGTTTAAAAATATTTTGAAGCTTAAAAACTGATGGAAAGTGATATTCATGTTTTTCATTAAAGATGTATGTATACATTATTGGGTGGATTAACGTAAAAAATAACTTCATTCTTGGAGTTTCTATAAAAGCTTGAAAACTCACAAATAGATTTTGTGATTTGTTTAAATTTTCCACAAATTGGTGATTGAGATTAATTTGTGTTAAATTTTAAAGTTATTCTATGAAGATTTGAGCTATTTGGTAATAAATTTTTTTTAGGGAAAATTGTGCATTATAGCAAATTATTAATTCAAAATAAATGAAATAGCTACTGCTTTATTTAATTTAAATTTGCAACAAACTTCATGTCAATCACTTCTCTCTGAAATCTCGCTCGCCACTCGGCTCTTTTTTGTCATCTCTTCTTTGTCTCTCTTACTTTTATACAGAGACAAAAATTGTATAATTTGGTATTTCAGTTTGTAATAAAGCGAGGAGGGACGATATGCAAATACAAATACATATCTCTCCTCTGTCATGTACAAATTGCTATTATACAATGCAATTGTGTTTGGGTATCTGTCTAGTTCGTCTGTGGTTGCTGTTTACTCTCTCTCGGCTGTTAGAATAGCAAAAAGAAGCGTTGATGCAAACGTAAATGGGGTATCACTTGTATNAGGTGAGACGAAGGACTGCGCATACCATATCAACACGTGGATGAGACACAGCCAACATTTCTCACCTCGAATGCATTCAAACCACCAATGGGAATCACAGTCTACACAACACCTGCCTCCCATACATGCTCTCACAAATGAGCCATATCAATACTTGAGTGATAGCTATTATTGGTAACGAAACAAAACATCTACTACAAGAACCAAAAGGTAAGAGCTATACCCAATGGCCACCAAACCTGCTTCACACGCCCGCAGCATATTCCTCCCACACTTGAAAATCGTTCGCATTAGAGCGGGACATCATAGAATAGGTAGTGCCGAGAGGCCGTCACTTACCAGTTGGCGGTCTGTGGCAATGGAACGCGGTACCAGGTCCAAACCTACGTAACCCTCCAATTCTGTCATGCCAAGTATTTCAAAACTGAAGTACACTGCGTACCGCAAAACTAGCGGCAAGAGAATAGGCAGCGACAAGTCTCGTACTTCTATTCCCGGTTATACCTCTTTGAACTCCAGCAATCGACAACTTATGAAGTACAGGTTTTGCTAACTTCTCTGTTCATTGTAAGTCACCTTAAACCGGATTACATGAGCAGCCTTGTTAATACTGTCCACAATCACACCCAAATGAGTCTAACTTGCCCACATGGTCTTTGGAAACCCACCACAAGTCCATTGCAATTCTCTGCCCCCTTCCATTCGGAATGTGCATTCTTTGAAGTGTTCCCCGCCGGCCTTTGTGTTTCATTATTTCACTTGTTGACAGTTGGAACATTTGATAGTCAAGCAATATTGCGCTTCATTCTAAACTCTCCACCAAAGTGTTTTTTAGGTCGCGATAACATCTTGGTTGCCACCCGATGTATCGAATACCTTGAACTATGAGCTTCTGCCAAATAGTGTTGATCACTATCATCAATGGCGGGTACACATACCCTTCCCTTTAATCCTCAACACACCTTCCTCGTCGATTGTTGGCTTCTTTATCCTCTTCTCGCACACTTTATCTCGGAGTTCACGCCTTAAGTTTTCTCATCATCAAACTGTTTTCCCTTAATTCTTGTCAAGACAAAGCAGATCTTGAAACTCCACACTACCACAATCCTCTCCCTTCTCATTTATTTCGCACCTCATCAGTCGTTAGCCCCGAGTCTGACCTCTCTATCAATGGGCGTCTAGAGTGCTTGCAATGATCTAGACTTCCCCATGCTTCCCGCCTTTCCTCACTCAGGCAATCTCTATGCCATAAATTCGCCTTCCCCGGATGATACAAAAGTATGCTAGTCCTCTTCAGTAGTATTCCATCCATCCCTCTGTCTCAAATTTCAAATCTTCCGTGAGTGAAGACATACTGTAACTCGATGGATCCGTATAACCCTCACACTTAACCCCATATCAATAGTGTCTCCATTGCGTTAATGCAAACACCACCACCGCAAGCCAACTCTAAAAAATCAGTGGGTCGGATACTTAGTTCATGCACCTTTAATTGTCTTTGAAGCATAAGCAATCACGTTCTTCTTCTCTTTGCCTTAGCACCTGCACCCAAACCCGAATAGGATGCAAATCACAAAACAATTAAGTTCTTATACCCTCTCTACCACACCACCACCTAAGCCCGGCAAGGTTAGGATGGTGCGTTATTCAACAAAGTCTTACTCTGAAAGCTTTCCTCCTTCGTCTGACCAACAATGGAACATTCTGCTTAGTCCAATTTCTCAATTGGAAGCAATATAAGAGAATTCCCTTAAAAATACGTAGGTAATAGCTAGCTAACCCCAACAAACTCCGTACTTTCTGACACATTAGTTGGGTCTTAAAAACCCCATTCTTCACTGTCTCAATCTTAGAAGAGATCTACTCCCATCACCTCCACCACCTCCAGTCCTTCGAAACCACATGCCCCAAGAGGTACACTGCATCTAGCAAAACTCACCCCTTATAGAACTTGGCATAAAGCTTTTTCTCCCTCAACATTTCCACTAACAATTTCTCAAATGCTCCTCATGTTCCTTCCTTACTCTTGGAGTATAACCAGTATACATCTATAAAAAAAATACTATCACAAAGAGGTCCAAATACGGCTTAAATATCCCGTTCATAAGCTCAGGACGCAGCAAGGGCGTTCGTATACCCAAAGACTCATCATACCGCAACAAATTCCGTATTTCCATGTACCTCGTTCGAAAAGCAGTCTTTGGCACACTATGTTGCCCGATTTTCAATTATGATAACCGGTAATCTCAGAAGTCAATCTTAGAGAGACACACGCCAAACCTTGTAATTGATCAACTAGTCCATCAATGCGAGGAAGATGATACTCTTGTTTTCTTACTAGTTACCTTGTTCAACTGGCTCGGTAGTCTAGTTTCATTCCGAAAACCGTCAACCAGATCTACCCCATCCTTCTTCTTCACAACCCAAACCGGTCGCACCCCAGGAGATGACACTGGTTCTATGAAGCCCCTGCTCAACAACCTTGACGTTGAGGTCCTTTACACTCTCTTACACCTCCGCGGGGATCCATTCATCCCTTGGGGTATAGAAATGGGGCCCACGTGTCTCTCTGGTGCCCGGTTCAAGATCGATACAGAAGTCATATCCCTATCTGGTGGGCAATACCAGACGTCTGCAGGGAAACACCTCCAAAAACCCCCCACCAACGACGGTATATCAAACCGCTAACCAAGTACCGAAAATCGGGAGCAGACGCACCGAGCACAGACAGAAAGCTGAAGAAAGAAACTCGCAGTCGAGAAGGTGTGGTTGCCACGGTAGGGTCGAGAGAACGTCGCACATAAAAGAGGAGAAAGAGTAGCCCAGGGGACACACAAAGAAAAAGTAGAAGAAATGTGTGAGGGGACCCGGAGCGAAGAGTCACAAGAAACCAATCGCAAAGGCGAAGTGTAATGGAGCGAGGTCAAGAATGACAAGATAGAAGCGAGCTAAGGGGAACAGTAACACCAAACAAGAAGGGAGAGTCGAGCGGGAGGGTCCCGCACCCAAATAGGGGCGTTCCAGGGCGGAAGAGGGTACAGAGGACAGAAAAAAGCGTGGGCGGGACGCGGAAAACCGAGGGACCGAAAAAGACATAAAAGGACGAGTGAGCACCGTCAAGCTAGTGAAAGAAAAGTAGTTGACGGAGAGCCAAAGAATGGGGGTGCCCGCCGAATAACTCAGTCGCCCAAAGGCTACACCAAGGGGAGACCTGGGTCTATACTAAGTTGGGGAGTATGGCAGGAAAAGAAGTAGGCCGTTTAGAGCGACGGCGAGAAAGGTGCAGTTAACCACCCCACACTACCGGACAAGTTAGAAAAGTACGAAAAAGCAGGGAAAAAGAAGTGCCCGGCAAGGTGCAGGGCGGTAGACAAAACAAAAAAGGGAGAATCAAGAGCGAAAGATACGACGTAATACAAAGGAGCCGCAAAAAGACAAAAATACAAAAAAAAAACAAAAAAAACCACACAAGCTGTAAGGAAAGAAAGAAACCTAGCATAACAAAAAACCTGACACACAAAAAAAGATAGGATGAAAGGAATGAGGGGTTAAGAAAGGGAATACACGGAAGGGGAGCAGAAGGGGGAGATAGGAAGATGCAAAGTGATTCAGCGCAATAGAACGAAGGCGTAAATAGTACCAAGTGCTAGTCACCAGAGAGAAAGAAGAACAGCGGTAGTGTCGCTTAGCTGAAGGCAGAAAAAACAGGGTCCCTGCTCAAAGGCACGCGGACGTGGCCGAGGGTGGGAGAAGAGGGGCCAAAAAGGGTTAAAGAAAGGGACGAGGCGGGGCCAAGGCAGTAACAATAGACACGGAAAATAAGATGGGGGCAGAACAAGAGAGTACAGATAAACAGGCCGAGACTATCGAGATCCCACTGGAAAAAACGAGGCTACGAGAAAGAACAGAGCGGGTGCCAATCAGAAGCCGAGAAAACACGGGCGAAGAGAAATATAACTGACACGAAGAGGGTAAAGGCAATGAGTAAGATAACCAAAGGGAGAAGACGGGGCGATCAAGATGAATGGCATATCAATAGGGAGGATAGATTGATAGATGGTACGTTGGAAAACAATGGGACGGTCGGGTGTTGTATTAGCGGGCGCAAACTAACGAAACCGACTCCATCGAAGTACTCTGGTAGTGTCATCCTTGATGATGTGCCAAGAAGCTAAACACCCTTTAACTAACATTTTCTTAGCACGAAGAAATGAAATGATCGGCACAAAAACTCGGATTGGAATTGTAGTCCCGCCTCCCACATCTAAAACGGATCTGTTCTCAAGGCTTGGCAATGTCACAGTTTTAAAGCATTACAATCCAGAATCGCAAAATTTGGTAGAAAGCCAAGTCATAGTACCCCAGAATTACATCAAAGTAGCCCATATTCTAAAAATAGAACACATCTACATAAGGTTGCTCCCCACAAATTTCACCAACCATACCTATGTACCTTTTCAACTACCATCATGACTCACCCAACCGGTGTAGAAACACTAATAGGGCGTCAATAATTCACAATTGCAATTTTAGACCATTAGCAAATGATGAAGATATCATCATGAAAACTGTTGGAGCCAGTCGTGGTCAAATAATACACCTGCCATTGGCAATCACAAACCAAAAGTATATACTGTGATCACACAGGCTGATCAGACTAGCCTCCGGCTCGATCTCCATGAAAAGCGTAACAATGGGCCCTAATCGTTTGTCTGTCCATTGCCCTACCATGTTGCGTAGTAGTGGGCTCCATTTTGCCCATCACCTCTGCCCGTTGTATTACACCATACCGTCGACCACACGTCTCCAGAAAAGCTGTCCTCTACCATGACCACACCTCTACCTCTAGCTTAGTGGGGTTTCTGTAACTCTCTGGTTTGGGACAATACCACCTCTTGATGTGTCCAACCTCCCCACACCATAACACTCTCCGGGGTCATGGCATTAGGTCCTCTCCTCGGATAAGTGTTGACCGGATCTGAGGTGGACCCCCCAACTACAGTCCTGTAGTGAAGACTGAATTGGTCGACTTTGATAACCTCGGAGCTCGTTCCTCTAGAGTGAGAACCATTAACTCGCCCCCTCGAAAAACCTTTCGATGTCGATGCCTTGTGGTGAAGTCGCTGGCTTCACTCCCTCCAACTCTAATCCAACAAAGTCTACCACCCTTCTTGAAGGATGTTTCGTAGCCCGCTACCCACTGTAAGCTGAAATCCCGCAACTCCTGACCTCCAACCACCTTCCAAAACGAACGCGAATCCGTTCTTGTGGACTGAAACAAAAGTTGGGTGAGTTACTGATAGTGCGGCGAAACTTTATCCTCATATACTCGTTCACTGTCCCATCGCTCCACCGCAACCCTTGCTCTAGACTCAAGAACGTCGTCCTTTTCTATCTCTCAAAGTCCTTGGGATATACTCTCAACAGGGTAAGAGACTGAATTCCGCAAAGTCCCATAGGTGGTGCCTCTGTTGGTGACACTCAACAGTGACCGCCACCAACCGGTGGGAGTAAAGAAAGGAACCAGACAAGAGAAAAAAACGAGGTGGGATGCCCACGTTTTGGCCTTCCCTTGAAACTAATGCTCACGAACCTCCAGCCAAATACGTTCTAATATACCCTCTTGTGTTAGTAAGCTCATGACATCAACCCGAAAATCGTAAGGCATCCTCTGATTCTGCCCCTTAAAGACTGGAGGGTTTCAATTTCATTCAAGACTTACTGAAAAGTTACATGCTGATCATTTGGTCATAATAGGCCCCATAGTCAGACGTGGAAAATGTTGCCTATTCCCAATGATTCTCCATGCGGTGAGCCATATTATCCGCTCTGTCCGTACCTCTCTCTGAAACCGGAGGTGTTGTGCGAAACCACTGGAGGTGCCTACCGATCGGATAACCCACTAAGATAAGCAAGTACTTTTGGTTAGATCTCTCTGGGGTAGGTTGGGGGTGGCATTCTCATTCTGCCCTTGTTCATTCTCCATTTTCTCCCCTTCCTCCCCCTCTCCTTTCAACCACAGATCCTCGGGATCTGATGGAGGAGTCCACCGCCGATAGTATCAGATTGGGCTAGTGCTTGTCCTCTTCCTCTAGAGGACGTCCTCCCACGAACCTCCAGTGATCCCACTTCCTCTTTCCCGTTTGCTCTTGGCCTTCTAGCTACAACAACAACACAACAGCCCCAGTTGCTGGCTTCATTCGCTTTCTTGTCTTTCCGTTGTTGCTCTTTGCTGTTGCGTCGTTGTCTCGTTCTAACAGACCATCTGCGAAATAGAGTGAATGGTCAGATACCATTCGTATCGCCCAGATAACCAATTGGACTCAGAGTAGTAGACCACGAAAGAAGAAGAAAGAATGAATTGTCCTAAAATCTTATAGCTCTTCCCCCAAGGAAAATACAGGCGTGTCCCTCCCTACCTTCTTAAGACTCTTACTAGACCTGTTCTTGTGTATGAGACCAATCACATAAATGCTCTTGTATACCATTTGTCACGACCCAAATCAGGGACGCGACGGCACCGGCACATTTTAACCCTCCTATGTGAGCGAACCAACCCACCATATAAAACCTTCACATTTCAAGATATATCAACAGAAAATAATGCGGAAGACGTAAACTCATTAATAAAACAATTCAATACTATTATTATTATCCCCAAAATCTGGAAGTCATCATCACCAGAACATCTATCTCAAATTACTTAACTAGGAAATGTCTAAGACATAATAACTAAAAGCTATCCACTGCGGAAGTTCAAGGCATCGAGACTTGAAGATAAGACCCAGTCCAAGCTAGACGCATGTACTCACCAGCACCTGCGAATTTCTCCATGAAGAAGACCTTCGCGTGCCCTAGATCTACTAGTGTTTTCTTCATTGAAGTTTGACGGAACGTTTGCTGCCATTAACAACAAAGCGAGCAAAGAGAAAACATAAAGTAGGGGTTCAGTACAACCACACGTACTGACGTAGATATCATCCGGCCAACTTCAACATAGGGAACAGTATATATCAATAACGTAATGTAAGTCCAACTACATACTCAACATGTCGGCAATAACAACTGAATTCATCAATAACTACAACCGATTTCACACGTGAGGAATGCAAGCCTTCCAATACCTCCTCATTTTGGGAATTAATTCATTAATTGAGTATATTCATTATCCTTGTCAAGATTCATTATCTTTCTTCCTCTTTGTGTCGGTACGTGACCCCGATCCCCCCTATTTCTAGCCTGGTCGCGGAACGTGGCCTCCGATCCTCATTCTAATCCCCTGTGTCCCTCGGAAACGTGCACCCGATCCATATTCTATCCTGGTGGTCGGAACGTGACACTACCGATCCTCATATTCCTATCCCTTGGTATCCGGAACGGGCAACCCGATCCATAGTCTAAATCCTGGTGTCGGACGTGACCTTCCGATCTCATATTCTTCTAATCCGGTAATGGAACGTGGCACCGAATCCATATTCTATCCTAGTGTCGGAACGTGACACTCTCCGATCCTCATATTCATTCTATCCTGGTACCCAGGAACGTGGCAACCCCGATCCCTAATTCATCAAGCCTTCTTTTTAGACACTAAGGCATCATCATTCTCATTATATAATTTTATCAAGCCTTCTTTTTTTTTTTTCATACTAGGCACCAATCATTTCCTTATATAATATATCAAGTTAATAGGGTTATTTCAAGATTTGGGATTCAATAGCTTCTCATGCTTGTTTAATTCATACACAATTTATATCATAATCATGCAAGCATCAACTTATAAGCACATAGCGGGTTTACACTACTATCAACACATAATATTCATAATTAAGAAGTTCCTAGATAATCGTACCACATAACCATACCTACGCTTATACCTCCTACCGAAGAAATTGAATCAACAAGCTATCTATCTTCTCACAATCCTTGTCTATCCTCTGCTCCTCTCTCTCTTTATGTCGATTCTCTCTCTCTCTTGCTGTTCTTTCGATTTTTCTTTATTCAAACCTCTTTTTCTTTTACCCTAATTAATATATAATTAAGAATAAAAGGATGGCAATAATAACCCACTAATTAACTTAAGGTTCCCCTCTTTTACCCCAGAGTAATTAGAACTTATTAACCTTAACCCTAAGAACTTATAATTAAAGCAGGAATAGTACAAAACGTCCCGTAAAACGTGTAAAGAAATCCGACCACCGAACTGGGAACTTGCTTAGCCCGTGACGGGCCGTCGCGCCTGCGACGGTCCCGTCCCTCTGTCCGGTACAACAAGGTCCCAGAGACTTGTTTTTTTAAGTGGATGGACTGGACGGCCTTCGAGCCCGCCCTGCGACGGTCCGTCCTGCCTTCCGTCAATGCTTCAGAGAGTCGATTTTCAGTACCACCCAACCCAATTTCAGATTTCTAAGTGTTTTGAAACGACCCCTCCACGAACGTACCGCGTGCCTTGTACGCTTTCTCGTGGCCTTCCGTCACATCTGCCAGTTTTTCCAAAATAAAATCTGTTGCTCAAAACGACTAAACAGGTCGTTACAATTAAATAGAATTTAATCAATTATATTTTATTTGATACATAGCCATCATCGTGGAGAGTACAAGAAGAGTCATCGATACATACAAAGTTACAAATCGCACTCACGGAAATCTCAAAGTGTATATACTCTATTTATACGGTATCTTTTTTATTTTTACTTTTGATATTTGTAAGTAATCAAACAAAGAATATTATTTCAAACACATTTTAAATAAACACTATAGATATATCCTATAAGGACAAAAGGATGAGAGACTAATATAACTTTTTTTTTCTACTTTTCGTTATGAAAAGTCATTTTCCTTTATTATTTAAGAAACTTATATCGATTGAAAAATGTTTTCTCTCCCTCCCCGCCAAACATACCCTTGTGGCAAGTTTTCATTTATCAATCTTTAGTTCATGTAAAAGCTTCAAATTGTATAAACAATATAATTAAAGACCTTTGGACTTTTTGTGGATCATTTTAGAATGGACAATTTTCACATATAGCAAATAAAAAATGTGTATGCTATAGTAAAGTTTGCATAATTGCGCTCCATAGCAAACATAGAAACTATATAATTCGCTATACATATACAGTTGAAGCAACTTGGTAAACCTAAGTGTATAAAACAAGAAAGAGAAAGACAACTATGACAAGAACTTGTATAAATAACAACGAAGTGTATAAAACATAAATTGGTATTCTTTAAGTTTAAGTGGAACAATTAATACAATTTGGAATTAGTATAAAATGAGAAAGACAGAAGACAAAAGAGAATCTTGAAAGGAATATACAATTGGACTCAAATTGTATAAAACGAGAAAAAGAGAAATTAAGATAACAATTTGAAATTGTCCAAACGCGAAGAGAGAAAGAAAAAAAGAAAAAAAAAAAAACATGGGCAGGAGAGTATTTTATTGTATAATTTATAAGTGGTTAGGCACGAAAAGATATAGGTGATGGCCTTTGATAATATACACTTTTCTCACTCTTTCTCAAACAGAAAAGCAATTTATACATGCGCTTCTGTTTGGATAAGTGAGAAAGGCGAGGGTGGCGAGCCTAGCAGAGGGAGAGAGAAACAGAAAATAATATCTCTTTATCAATTTTCCTCCTGTTTATACAATTAGAAACAATTTTTATTACACGTGTGTTTTTTAATAAAAAGTTGATAAAGCGACAAGCTTGGACGAGATTGGCGAGCCGAGAATTTTGGGAGAGTGGTGCCTACATTTTTTTGCAAAATTTTAGCACAATTTAAAAAATCAAACCCTGCTACTCTAATTTATTTTTTAAGTTATTAGTTTGTTATTATATATAATTTTTCCTTTTAAAATGACAAGACAAATTAGATATATCTTTTATATACCGAAGTTAATTAAAGAAACAGGCACATAGATATGCTTGTCTTAAATCATTTTCAATTTAGGGACGACTTTGGGTTTAGTATGTTTTATTTTTATGATGAAGTAGGTATAAGGTTGTCTCTTATATGGACCATTACGTTTGACAATCAGTAATCAAAACCAATTAAGGTCAAATTGGGTTATTTACTTGAAGGGTACTATCAGAGGCGGAGTCAAAATTAAGAGTTTGAGGTTCAAAATTAATTTGTCTAGAGGTTCACAAGTTAATATACATAAAAAAAAAAATATTATAATTTTCTAATATAAATATAGAGTCTACGAAAAAGCTAGTGAATTTGTCTGAACCCATAAACCCTATTTAGCTCCGTCTATGTGTACCACATTAAAAGAGTTTGGTACGTACAAGTGAATGTCGCAATGAAATATTCAAACGTTTCAAACTACTCCCAATTCAATGATGATGTATGTATGTCTCTTTCTGTTATAAAAATAATTTTTCAAAAAATTGCTTTTGAAAAAAATAAATAAATTTATGTTTGACTAATTCATTCGAAAGTATTTTTATTAGCAAATTGAGTTTAAATATCTTTTTTCAAAAAGTGTTTTGGAGAATCAAATTTCGAAAAAGAGCAAGTATTAATGTACTTTTAATATTAAGATTGTTTTATATAGAGAAAAATCATTTAGATATCTAATAGAAAATTTTAAATTTTAACTTTTATTTTAATTAAATTAACATGTACATATTGAAAATTATAATCAAGAATTCAATATTGTACCTAAATAAACAAATAAAATAGTAATATGATGATTTAAATATAATTAAAATATCAAGCAAAATTAATTTAAAAATCATTCTGCAAATTAATATAAATTACTTTTTCGCTTTATCTTGTTCTTGCTTTATAGTTCTCCGCATTTCATTTGTTTTTCAATTGGGTGAGGTCGACTTATCTTGGTGGGAATAGACAAGTGTCATCACGTTCATTTTTTGGTCATGACATTTTTAGCTTCTTCCCAACAATAGAAAATTTGTTTTTGTTACCATTTTAGAAACAGTTTTAAGGATTTGTCAAAACACTAGATTTTTCAAAAAAAAAAAAACAACAATTTTTGCCTTCTAACAATAGTGTCGAACAAGCATTAAGGATATTTTGATACACTATATATATCTTTAAACAAGCTCTAAGGATATTTTAATAAAAAATATATATATATCTTTAATTTAATACCATAAAATCAAACGGTCTTGGGGTACGGGCCTAAATTTGATCAAATGGTTGCAAACAAATAATTGCAAAAATCGGAAAAAAATAGTATTAACTTTACGCATCTGTCCAACAATAGTTGTCCACTTTTGACTTGACATACACCTTAAGAAACAATCAATAATAGTAGTGTTATTATATTACCCTTTAAATATATTAAATTTAATATTTTGAAAAATGTATCAGATACTCCATATGTTCCTTTTTATATATCACGTTTTTATATTGTACTTGCATTGAAAATTAAGTAATTTTACCCTTCTACCATTATTTAATGTTTTCTTAAGTCAAACTTTTCTATAAATGATAAATATGCTAGATTTCAAAAATTAAAATACATTTGGATGACTTATTTAAATTTTTGAGTGTATTTTCAAAATCAAATTCTATAGAATAGTGAATGGAGATAGTCATTACTCAATATATGAAGTGCTCCAATGAAAGTTAATTTCTTATACTTTTCCTAGATTGGTCAAATTATATATTTTTCAAAACTAATTAAATACTCTATCAAGGGTATAGTTGAAAGAATATGGTAATTTATGCATTGGTTTTATGAAATGACAAGTATTATAGTTCAACTATTTATTGAAAAAGATGACATACAAAAATGAACGGAGGGAGTATTGGATAGTATTTTAATAGCAAAGGTAAAATAGAAATAAAAAGTAAATTATTTCTTGAGTTTTCAAATTTGACAAGTATTGTTGGACAATTACTTTTAGTATTGTAGACAAGTAAAGAAGAACGGCGGGTGTACTCCCTCTCCTTACTAAGAATACATGTTCTTCATAATCGTTGTATTTCTATTTATATGTCATTCTTATGAATATATGTTCTGAAATAGTATACGTCATTTCACAAAATCAATATATAAATAATATTATTTTTTATGTTTACCTTTGAGCATTATTAACCTTGAAAATTTGAATTTGATCAACATAGAAAAACTAAATGATTAATTCATGTTCGTTAGTCAATTTACCTATTCAAAATAAATTATTTATGTGTATCTATTAAAAATTTGACTTCAAGATAATACTAAATAAGCGTACAATAACAAATTTACCTAATTTCTTCAAGGATCGTAAAGTCTAAAATCTAAAATCGTTTTGGCCAGAAAATTTGACCAAAATATTATTTTATGTTTTTGAACATTTTTGCCCTTTTAACTTTAATATCTTTAACTAAAAAAATAAAAAAAAGTCAATTTATTTTAAAATAATTAAATATAAAAATTTTAAATTGCTGATGAAATTTTGTAATCATCTAGCATTACTTTAAAATAAAAAGTGAGAGAGTATTAGATGAATTAATTTACTAGTTTAAATGAAATAGGATAAAGCCCGATCTTAGGCTTTGAATTTCACATTTAAATGTATTGCAACTTTTTAGGCAGATGTTTTCGATGTCACTCTTTTGCCCCTTTTAGTGTTTGATTCTACTTTTATTTATCTTTCATCAATTTTACTTGTACTAATTATTTTCGGTTAATATAGATATCGAGTAGTTTTATTATTTGATACAAATATTTTGTACTCATATTTTAATTTAGATATTTTTTTTTTAATTATTATTATGAAATCATGACAAACTTAGAGCATATCTGAATTAGTTTAAAAGTTGGTTATACTTTTAACTTCTTAAAGCGTTTAACAAAATTAAAAACAACTCAAAAAATAAATTTTAAGTGACTTAAAAAAGAAATTCAAAATCAAAATTGTGTCTCTCTACTTTTAATTTTTTAACTTAAAAGTTATTTACAATTTAAATTTTTATAATAATATTTTTGTGTGTAAGCTAATTCAAACGTCATCACTAAGAGCCTTTGTTGGCTCAGCTAAAAAGCTGTCAAACTGACTTAAAAGCTGATTTTTTGACTTATTTAAGCTGTTTATTGATCAATACTGAAAATAACTTATTTTAAGTGTAAAAAAAAAAAAAACTTATTGTTAGCAAAGTTAAAAACTGGGTGTAGAGGTGCTTTTTTGTTCTTTCTTTTTTTTTAAGCTTAATCATGCTGTTTTAAGTTTGAACCAAATTTTTATATGTTTGCCCTTAATATTTTATATCAATCTCAATATTACCACCTAACCCAACATCTCTTTCCTCCATTTTTACATTTCACTTTTGGCATAGCAACTTCATCAACTTTTAGCCAAACAACATAACTGCTTTTTTATAAATAAGTTTCAGCACTTTTCAAAAGTACTTTTTTAAAGCTGCTTTTATTAAACTCATCCAAACGAGCCCTAATACTTTATTGAAAAATGAGAAGCCGCTGAATATATTCATTTTTAGTTTAGTCAACTGGCAGGTGAAAGGTAGGTACATCCAGTTTACAAAATATAATAAGATTCATCGTGTAGAATCATTTGATTTATTTTAATTTAATATAGAATTTAAGTAATATTAAATCATAGATATATTAAATATATTAAATTTATTTATAATTTTATAATTATAAATATGTGTATCACGTGAAAAATTAAAATTTAAAAATTAGTAAAAAAGAAAAGATATATTTTTTGAAACAAACTATTTCTTCATTTCTTTTTAATTGTCACAGTTAGAGTTAAAATAATTTGAACTTTGTTTATTAGTATTTTCTCTTTGTATATAATACTTTTCGTATAGATTTTAAATTTCTTAAATTTTAATTTAAAAAAATAAATTAATATCATCTAATTTAAATTTAAAAATTAATTAAATTAAAATTTTCTCTCAAAACGAGTAATATGACAACTAAAAGAAAATAAAAAAACTAAAAGAATAAGTATAGAATAAATAAATAAAAGAAAAGGAGAAACTATCTTTATCAAGTCCAGAGGAAAAAGTGTAAAACATATGATGAATTATTCAAAATAAGTTTTAAAATTACTTAAATAGATAAAATAATATTCTTTCTTTTTAGTGATTGTTTCAAAATAAGGAAAATGGAACAATTTGAAATGATTTGTTTTTTTTTTTTAGATATTAATAATTGAAGAAGTCATTTTAATATTTTTTAAAAAAGAAAAAAAATGGTACAAAATTGGAGACCATATCAAACATATCCCACTATGATTCATCGAATAATATGATTCGTGATCCATATTTGTGACGAATCAAAAAAAAATATGGTACAATTGTCAACTAAGATGTGGAGGACGGAAAATGAGAAGGGAGGGAGAAAAAAACAGGGGAGAAAGGAGGAGAGGGGGGGGCGAAAGAAAGGAAAGGGAAAGGCCGAAAGTAAATGTGAAAAGGGGAAACGACATAAGAGAGACAAAGAAAAGGAGGGAGCAGTGGATAGGAAGAATAAAGAGGGGGGGGCACGGGAGTTGACGTCGAAGTCAGGTAAAGAGTTTTGGTTGCCCTGGATGACGGGGTAATGCTGTTATAATAAAAGTTTAAACATATTGCAAAAAATAATTTATATTCATCCTATAATACAAGTTTTGTTTTAATGATGGATAATACATTTATCACACATTTTACTACACTATAATACAAGGTGTCAATTTTTTATCAAACAAACATAATGTATTTTCAAAAAAACAATATAATTCAATAATTGCATTACATTATTCACTTTAATTCTTTGCAAGATTTAACATGTATTATTCTAAATGTTAATAAATATATAAAAGTATGCTAAATCATTAATTATTTATTAAAAGGTCTATAATCTATTTAATTTTTCCTAGTGATCGATTCATTTTTATCATGCATTTTCTATAGTATATTGTCAAGTTGTTTTTTCACTTTTAATTTTTTCTTCGATTTACTTTGATTTATTTTTTCTTGATTTAAGAGTCTATTAAAAATAACTTTTCTATTTCAGAAAATAAGGATAACATCTTTGTACACTTTATCCTTTTCAAACTCCTTTTATAAAATTACACTAAACATGTTATTGTAATTAATCGAATACATGACAAGTGTTGAAAGAACTCAGAGTCAACCCCAAATTAGCCTCCTCCTTCCACCATTTTAAAATCATCTATATAAACGTTTATACATAATTATATATGTCTATTGTTTCATTCAAATTCTGTTATTTGTAGTTTTGATGATGTGACAAAACTAGGGACCTCATAAAGGTACAGGTTTTCTAATTTGATTGTAGGTGTCTGTGAGGTATGCAGGAAGAATCAAATCCAGGGGACCTTGGGAGAGGTACCAGGCTCTATGATAAGAGATAGTCCACTGCCCAGCTGGAGATGCCCTACAGAAAGTAGGTGCACACTCCGACGCGTCAGAAAAGTGGGACTTTTTCGCCTCAATGGGCAAAGAAAGTTTAGGAAAGTGACTTGCTCACATAAAGGCACTTTCCAAAACATTTGTTGTTTAGTTTTGCAACTTGATAAAAACTTTCACGAAACTTTGCAAAAGGTACACAAAGCAAAGGAGGGAATAGAATTATTTCCAAGGACAACCACACATCTGGAGCTTTTCGTCTAGTGTTTAGGAATTATTATCTTGTTTGAAATTGTAACCCCCTAAATCTATAAAAGGAAATTGGGGTGTGTTGTTGTTAGAAGTTAAGTTTGTCCAGGGGTATCGCCGGGGCTTTAGTGGGGGTAGATTGTTTTTCTACTTAGGCTTGTTGAGCAATAGGGAATATGCTTAACGGTAAGATTGATATTACTATTTCTACGTTTGGTGTAATCGTGTGTTTCGCTTTTTTTGCTTTGAAGATTAGTGAAAACGATTTGAAATCTGTGGACAGGTGTGGTTTTTTTACTCCCTTAGGCAAGGAGGTTTACACGTAAAAATAATGGTGTTTTGTGATTTTACTGCCATTTTTAACTTTCTGGAAATTTTCTGAAGTGAAGTAAGGGACTGGTCCATTACTTGTTTAGCTTGAGGACATTTCTATCAAGTGGTTTAGAGCAGGCATATATATTTGGTTAACACAGGAGTGATTTTGTTCTAGAAGAATGACAGCTCCACTTAACCTCGAAGAAGGTAAGTCATCAAACAGACTCCTCGGTTCAATGGAACATTTCTACAGTTGGTGGAAAAGTTAGAATGCCACGACTATCGCATGGCGAAGAGATACGAGTTAAGTAGTTATGGGATATTAACTAGATGACCCTTTGTTCCAATATGGAAGTAAGGATGAAGAAAGAAACAAGAAAACTACTGTCCCAAAAACCCCTGCAGATATGATTGAGGCTGACAGGAAAAGATTTGAAAAGGGTTTCAAAGCTTAAAAACTTTCTGTTCTTGCGGATTTTTAGGACCTGATGAGTACAACAGAGTGGAGCTGGTGAGTATGCTAAAGAAAAGAAATTTGGATGCGTGTTGACTGCACATGAAGGCACTGAACAAGTCAACGAATCCAAGATTGACATGACCACCTCACGATATGAGAATTCAAAAATGAAGGAAGGAGACGAACTCTACATGGACATGTACACCAATTGTCCTCCATTTACAAATGAACTGCGAAGTCTGGGGAACCTATAAGCATGACCAAACAAGTCAGGAAAGGAGGAAAGGGAAGGAAAGTTGATCGAATTCTTCTAAAGTATTGGGAGAGCAAAGTGATGCCATACAGAAGCCAGGACTTGACACGGTGCTGGACATGGATGCCGTGATTGGTATATTAAAAACACATGAGATGAATCGAAAAACTATGATTTGTCAAAAAAAAGGAGTCAAGAAGGACAAGTCATTGATGTTTTAACAGTCACACAATAAATCAGATGAAGATTCAAGTGATGATGATGATTGGCATATCTCATCAGTAGATTTCAAAAGATTGTGAATGAAAAAACAAAAACAAAATGTATAAAGAGGAACAAAGGGACTCGAAAAAAACAATGCGGGATATCAGGTGATACTTACTACCAAGGTGTGGAAAATCTGGCACTTCATCAGAGATGTCTTACTCAAGACTGAAAACAAGGAATATCAAAAACACAGGGGTGACAAGGAAAATAGAAGGACCTGGTACTGGTAACAGAGATCGAAAAAGGTTTGTATATGGTTGTCAAAAGCTCTTGCCTGAATGGGGGGATTCTTCTAGTGGACTCAGAAGATCCTATGAGCCAAAGATGATGTCGTGGTTGCGTGCATGAGGAGGCAAATGTCTTCAATGAAATGTTTGCTCGCATGGAACCACACAGAAAGAAGAAATGAAGAAGAAGACAATCAGGTTAACTCTTCTTGACATGAAAAAGACTTGGATAAATATCTCTTAAAAAATTGAGAACTGGGCAAAAGTCATGTTAGTTTGTGATAGAGTTAAACATGAAAGAGATACCCATGATTGCGGTGAAGTGAAATTAAACTGAAAACAAGGTCAATTTGAAGACACAATGTAAGAAGGTGTCTCTAGAGTTAAATAACTCTGGAACTTAAGCAACCAGTTGTTCAGATTCTGAAAGAAGCTGAAAAGGCTAAATGAAAGCCAATAGTCTGCACGCTGGAAATTCAAGAAAAATTGAAAAAACTATGAGAAAATCTTAGTTGTCACTTGAAAAGAGTAAACAAATTAGAACAGGATATGTGAAACTTAATAAAGAGCTTTGAAAAGTCTTTAGGTGGACCAAATCTCAAAGTTGATGTAAAAATGTGACAAACAGAGTTTAATGTCAATAAGAAAGGGGACTAGGAAGTCTGAACAGAAGTCTTATTATAACCCTCACAGTAAAGTATGGGTTTGTGTCTGCAATCTGTTGTGTCTTCATTGTGGTAAGAACGGACATTTGAAGAATGCGTGTGTTGTAGCGGAGAAAATCGTGTGAAAGATTACTCTAATTATGCATTGAATTGAAAGCAAAATGTTTTTTTTTTTTGTTATACCAAAAGAGAGACCTTGGTCATCAGAGCCTGTCTTTAACTCACAAAATTTGAAGACAAAAGAAATCTATTTCTGCTCCTATGTCTTTTGCTAGAAAGACTTCAAAGTCTACCAGAACTGGACCAAGTACACTCTGATCATCCTTGTATGATACTGGGAACTCAGCTGAATGCGGTTCCCAAGCTTAACCAATGTGTGATTTTTGGTGCAGGTGAGTGAGAGGAGCAGCAGTCAATTTGGTATATGGATAGTGGCGCTCTAAACATATGACTGGTATGTAAAGAAATTTCTCTCACCAAGATCCTCCCAAGGAGGAGGTTGTCTCATTGGTTGATGGCAAGAAGGGATTACATTTTGGGAGTGGCCAAGAGGAAGATCTCTTGAAGATTCTATTGAACAATGTTTATCATGTGGATGGGTTTGAGTACGCTGCTAAGTGTGTCACAAAATCATGTGACAAGGGACAAGAACCGGCGTCGCATAAATTCTACTGCTAATTCATTAACCACAGCGAGCCGCTGGACCATTTCGCCAAGAGCCTCGACAGCCACTATATTCTACGCCCTCTTCCCCCCGCTTCTCACATCCCTACACTAGCCTCCTTCTTTACTAACCTCCCTTCATAGCGACATCCTTTCTTCCGACAAGTACCTCCCAAAACCCTACGTCCCTTACCCCCTTTTTACTCACGTAAACAACCACGGGGACGCACGACAGGACACCCCCAATGGTCCTCCCTCTACTTTCTCCACCCCAGACCAAGGTTCTACCCCAGCCCCCGCGACTAGAATACAATATCACACCACTTACTTCCACGTGCCCCTCAAACCTACGCATCTTTCTATTCCAAAATTCTCCGCCCCGTCATGTGCCCCCACCCCCCAACCCTCCTAGGTCATCTATGCCCCTCCTTATTCCCTCAATTCCTCTCGCCCGCCCACCCACCCTCTTTCCTCCCTCCCCTCCCCCCTCTTCGATCTCCTACCACCCCCTACTTAATTTCCTTCCCTACCTTAACATTTATTCAATCCCATAGCCTACCCCATCCACAATAATTCGATCTACCCTACCTCCTTCCGTCGCATCTGTCTTCTATGATCTCAAGCCCAATCCTCTCGATTCCCCCCAATCTCTCTCAGCCCCCCCCATTGCCCCAGTTGCCCCTCAGCTTCTATGCCGTTACCCCCTTTTTTCGCCCAACACACCGCCTCCCCTTAACTTAAGGCGTCCCTCTCCACAACCCCTTCCTAACCTTCCGCCCCCCCCCCACCACTTCACACTTTTCCTCACATCCCCCCATCCATCTTAACCCGTACCACCTACCTGCCCTACGATCATATCCAATCCGCCTGACAGGTGTCCCGGGACATACCCATAACACTCCCGCCGCTCAGAACCGACACTCCCCCCCGAGGATACTCCTAATAGCTAGCCACCACTGTTCTTCCTTCTCACCCTAAACACCCCCCATTTACCCACTACACACATCAACACCCATCCCCACTCCACCCCTCACAACACAAATCCTTCACCATACCCCCCATACCCTTGAAAATTCAATACCCGACAATTCAGTCTCCTCGCGATCATCCTCTATGCTCCCGCACGTTCATATCTGATATCCTCCTACAAATCCCTCTCACCAACCCTTCCCACATCTCCTACTCTACCACTCCCCAATCATTCCATGCCCCCCTCCACGGTCTCGCCACCCACTTATTCCGTTCTACACCACACTATTACCATCCCCTATCCGTCCAGCCCCCCTCCACCTCTACTTTTTCCTGTATTCCCTAATTGAGTCCTTTCGCGCCTTAGCCCAGTCATTACCTTCTATGTCGCCCGCCGTCACTCGTCTCACCCAACTTTCTATGTCCCCGTTGGTGGTTTCTTGGGTAATTTCACTGCACACAGAAAAGTAAAAATATGTATGTGGCAAACTTGGAAATCTCCATGGAGATGACTTAACATGTCTCAGTGCTCAAAATGAAAATTGCTGATCCTGGCATCGTAGGCTGGGACATGTTGAGTTATCTTTATTAAATAAGTTGATTTCAAAAGGACCTGGTCCGAGGGTTTGCCACAAAATGAAGTTTTCCTGATATGTGTGAAGCTTGTGTAGAGGAAAGCAAATCAATCATAATTCAAGCCCAAGAAGCAGGGAAACTCATTCAAGAAACCGGTAGAGCTGCTTCATATGGACCCCCTTTGTGGACCCTTAAGGTTCAAGCAGAAATGGCAAAGAAGACCTTTGGTGATTTTGTGAGATTATTCAAGGAGACCACCTGGACGAGATTTTTGAAGAATCAAAGGAGATACAGCTGATGAGCTGGTGATATTCTTCAAAATGATTTCAAACCAAATTAAATCACGTTGTTTGCAGCATCAGATCTGATCCTGGTACAGGAGTTCTGCAAACTCAACATGGATAGGATTCTGTTATGGAAAATGGTACAAGCCAAAAATTCTCTGTCCAACGAACTCTCAACAAAAAAAAAATGGAGTAAGTGGAGAGAAAGAACAGAACCTTGGTGAACATTGCCAGAACTATGATTATTGAATAAATTTCCCCTCAAGTTTCTGCTGAAGCTGTTAACACAGCATGTCATGTTACCAACAGGTGTATAATAAGAGCTGGTGAATAAGACTCATATGGAACTGCTCAACAACAGGAAGCCAATGCTGTGAAACTATCTTTAGAGCTTTTGGATGCAGAGTTGGTGTGAAATAAGGGAAGGATGCTCTGGGAAAATTTGGACCCGAAGTGATGAATGAGATTGTTGGCTATTCTTTATTCAGCCAAAAGCTACAGAATATTCAACAAACGAACAATGATTGAAGAAAGCATTCATATTTGTTTTTGATGAAAATGAAGCTGAAGAATGATGGATCAAAGATGTGGATGATGTACTCAAAAATGTAACATCCAGGAAGATTGAAGGTGCTGAACTTATGCAGATCAACAACTGAATAATATGATTGTGATGATTAGACTCACAGTCTACCGGAAGCGGATGCGGAGGTTTTGAATAGGATGATAGAGGTACTGGTACTACTCAAAACTCCAGCCAGAGTACATCAGACTCCACCAGAAGATGCGTCACTCTAATGAAGGAAGGGATCATGATGATCTGTCAAATCAGTCGCTGCCAAGGTCAGGATGGAAGCAGAGTTCATCACATCCTCTGATAATCTCATGTTCCCTTGAATTCTGGATTCAAACTAGATCACAAAAAAACTAGGAAATCAGTTGACATTATCAGCAATTCATATCATCCATTGAGCCTAAGAATGTTTAAAGAAGCAAGGTGATGCAGACTGGATTCAATTCTATGCAAGAAGAACTCATCAAGGTTTTGAAAGAAGTAAAGTAAGGTATGGTACCTGGTTCCTCGACCTGAAAGCAGGAACAATCAATAGGAAACAGGTGGGTATTCAGATACAAACTTGATGAAAATGGAAACGTTAGTACTAGGAAAAAAAATCCAGGCTGGTGATGATGCAGGATACCCAATCAGGAAGAAGGAATTGACTATGATGAGACTTTTGAACATGGTGCCAGAAGGAAGCATGAGAATCCTAATAGCTTTTGCTGCTTTTATGGGGTTAAGCTTGTATCAAATGGATAGTGAAGAGTGCATTTCTGAATGGAGATTCAAAGAGGAGGTGGATGTCAAGCAAACCTCAATGAGTTTGAAGTTGCAGAGAATGCAGAGCTACCCAATCATGTGTTGTTCAGATTGAAATAAGGCCATTAGATGGTCTGAAAACAGCTCCAAGAGCTTGGTATGGAAAGTTGTCAACGTTTCTGTTGAAGAATGGTTTCCAAAAGAGGAAGATAGACAATTACTTTGTTCTTACTAAAAGAGAACAAGAATGCTTATCATTCAAGTTTATGGGGATGAAGTAATTTTGGAGCTTACTTCAGAAACATCTCTGTATGTGAAGAATTCTCCTTCATTGGATGGGAAGGGAGTTTGAAATTGGAAATGAGGTGATGGGTGAGTTGACAATTTTCCTGGGACTTGCCAATTTTGCAAATACAAGCATCATTCAAATGGAACTTCAATATGCCAGGTAGTAGTACATCAAAGAGTGGCTGATGAAGAAGAAGGGAAATTCGATATGTTTTGATCAAAACCTATTGCACTCCTATGGGACACAAATTCCAAGATATAGTAGAAGAATCTGAATCCCCTTGTGAACAGACAATGTACGAGGAGCATTGGCTCCTGCGATATCTAACTGCTAGCAGGCCTGAATTGTGTATAGCGTTGGAATGCTGTGCTAGGGTTTTCAAGCATTGCTCGTGATTCACACCTAAAGGCTGCCAAAACGTGATACTTAGATACTTGAAGAAAACAGGGGACCGGTTCTCTTTATCCTGACAGGTGATACTTTTGATCTGGTGTTGGATTTTGCAGATGCTGATTTTGCAGGCTATCAAGGGTGACAGGAAGAACCTCTGGAATGGCTCATTTCCTTGGATAATCACTTGTCTCGTGGGGCACCAAGAAGCAGAACTCTGTGGCTCTTCAACAGCTGAAGCTGAATTATGTAGCTGCTGCGATTGTTGTCTCAATTGCTGTGGATCTGGCAACACTTAGAAGACTTTGTATCCACATTTAAAGAATCCTCTTAATGTGTGACAACCAATAAGTGCGGTGTGAGTATGGGGAAAGGAACCCAGTTCATAGAGAACAAGCACATTGAGGTCAGGACATCAGTTTTTGAAGATCATGTTGAGAAGGGTCATATTGTGCCACTACTGTCCAACGGAAGAGGAACAGATAGAAGACATTCTTACCAAGGCTCTCAGCAAGGATCAATTGAGAGAAATCGTTTAAAGGTGGGGATGTTGATCTCCAAAGTAATGCTTTTTGTCTCCAACAGTTTAGAAACCCTTGATGGTATTGCAGTGCAGGTATCCTTGTGTGAATTCAATAATGAACAAGATCACTTTTGTATCTTCGTAGGTATACTCTCAATAGGATTGCTCAGCAAAATAAGACGAAGAGGACTAGAACAATTAAAGGAAATGAAGTTAAACTCTATCCTGGTCATGGTATCTGTCCAGGTTAGCATTTTTACATTAAATTTAATAAAAATTGACCGTTGAACAGGCCAACGTGTCAGTCCATCGGTTTACTCGACCGATCAGTTCCAATCGTTGCTCCCTTCAAACGACGCACTAATAGGGACCTTGGCACCCTTTCACTTATTTAAAAAGGGGTCTTTGGTCTTTTCTTCTTGAATAACTCCATCGGCTCTTAATTTTATCTCCTCCTATCACAGCTTCTCACATTCAAAGGCAACTCTGTTTTCCCTTCTTTTGTTCTTCAACAAACCATTCCAGCAGCACAAACATGTATTCGTCTTCATCTTTCTAGCAAATGTTGGATGCACTTAGTGAATTGCACCCTTGCATTAATTCTCAACAACTGACTCAAGCCAGACTTCCTCCCCACCCAGTCCCCACAAAATACTCCTGATAACCCTTTATTCTCCATTAGATCTAAACACTTCTGCAGTGGACCACTGGACCTGGTCCATTTGAAGACATGTTGCGACCACCTGTTTGAAGGGATCTCCAAAAATTGGGGCTTCCGAG
This sequence comes from Solanum habrochaites, assembly GCA_027704765.1. Taxonomy (NCBI): domain Eukaryota; kingdom Viridiplantae; phylum Streptophyta; class Magnoliopsida; order Solanales; family Solanaceae; genus Solanum; species Solanum habrochaites. The sequence continues at coordinate 6,268,329 of JAKWJA010002499.1, forward strand.
TCTAATATAATGGCAGCAGTTAGAATGTGATTGAAGCCTGGCAATGATGCGAGAATGAAATAGAGCCGAATCAGACTGAGTGCAATGGTAAGAGAAGATGTAAGGGCCTTCTCACCCAATTTTCGATTTTAAACCCCACTTAGGGCGGCTCTTCTTCCTATTCATCTGAATCTGCAAGTGAGGGAAGAAAGGAAGAACCATTAAAATGGAAGGGTGAGAGTAGAAAAGGGAAGGAAAAGGTCGTGAGAAGGCTCCTAAGAGAAGACCCTAATACAGTCTGTGCACAAAAAATTGATGGTAGTGCCTGAAGGCAAGCGCACAATCTGCTGCATTGCAGTCGAAGTGCACGAAACTTCAAGGTATCACTTTAAGATACCTAAAGAAAAACTGTTGAGTTGTCTGGAGATGAGGTGGGTTGAAAAGAAAAAATAACACGAAAAGGTCAGGAAAGAAAAGGGAAGGGTTACAAAGAAGGTTTGAAAAGGTCCAAGTTCAAAAGGGAAGGATATGAGAACAAGAGAAAGCGGGAACAGGGAACTGGTCCTCAAGCCAGGAAAGTTGAGAATGGTAAAACTTGCAGGAAATAGACGAGTCGGAGGAAACAAGCAGTCCGCGCTGGGGAAAGAGGGTTGATATGGGGATTATTACTCTTCGGGCATGGATCTATGCATGACATGGTGGGATCCAAATCTTGGTTGCACTGTACAACAAGAAAACCCCCCACCATCCATGAAGAGAGGTTTCGTGAATTATATACAATGTTCAATTTCTAGAAGATGGGAGCCACTCCTCACACGTGTGAACAATATTGCTATCCTTTGAATGAGGGAGGGTGGGCAGAATCCTCAAATGCTACAGAGGGGATCCGGTCCGTGCTGAACAAAGTGCTTTCGAATTTGCATCCCGAATTTATAAGGACTCCAAAAACAGGTGGTGGATCTATAAGAAAATATGCAGAGGTTGAGTCTAAGCTTAGGTCTTCGAGTTTGTCAACAGGTGGTTCTTCCTCGACAGAGAAAAGATACTTTGCTACTGTGAGGACTTGTACGGTAATGGAGATGTGGGCGTACAACTCTTTGAGGCTCTGAGCCTAATCAGTCTAATGATTGAAACACATTCACAAAACAGTTATTGAGAAGAAAGGAGTACATGGAAAAGGGGTATGGGTACTTTTCTCTGAAGTATTCAAGCACTTTCAGATGATTCCTTTGGTTTGGAAAGGTGGGGACAGTTGAACAAACTATCTGAGCCATTACCTGTTTGAAATGTGAATGTATTGAAGGCAGAGGATTACAAAAAGCAAGATGATATGACTCAACTTCTTGAGGCCATGGATTTTTTTAAGCTTAAACATGAGACTGAACGAACTCCTGTGCGGGGTGGAGTAGTAAAGAGGACTTAATTGCGGTACTCAAAAGCAGAGTGCTTACTGCCACAAATGAGGGAACCTGGTCTGCAGTTTGTACAAGCTCTGGAGAAAAGAGAACCGAGTTGAAGGCGAAGATAAACTGCCTTGCAAGAAAAGGCCATAAGGATAATGATGCTTGCCAATGCACGACCCTCTTGTTATCCCAGTCCCTATCCAAAAAGACCCCCTCTCCTTAAATTGTAATCAATCTTCTCCCTGTGTCATTTTCTTTTTTGTGCGGCTCATCGTTGTGAGGGATTTTTAGTTTGTCTTTAATGTACTTATGGTATAATGCATGTTGGTACTTTATTCCTTTGTTGTTCTTCCTATGTTCTTTTCGTGACTGCTCTCCTCTACTTGTTTGATTTTGCTATTTAGCTCTGACCTTGCTCAGTATTTATAGGATTGACTCAATCGTTTTACTGCATATCCTTTTATGATGCCAAAAGGGGGAAGTAAACGTTTAGTACCTAAATAAGAGGGAAATATAATATACAGTTAAGGTGGACTACAATTGTCAGGGGGGAACAATTCTGCGGTGAAGACCTCAGATCTTATCATGGTTTGTCATCATCAAAAAGGGGGGGAAACTGGGAAAAATGTTTTTGTAGTTTTTGATGATGTGACAAACTTAGGGACTCATAGGTACCAGGTTTTAATTGTGTATTGTAGGTGTCTTGTTTGAGGTATTGCAAGAAGAATGAATCAATCCCGGGGACCTAGTAGATTGGTACCAGGCTCCTGATAATGAGCTAGTCGACTGCAGCTGGAGAGAGATGGTACAAAAAGTAGGTGCACACTTCCTGACGGCGTCAGAAAAGTGTGACTTTTTCAGCCAATGGCAAAAAAAAAGTTTAGGAAAGTGGACTTGCTCACATAATAAAAGACACTTTCCAAAACATTTGGTGTTTAGTTTTTGACAACTTATAAAACTTTTCAAGAACTCTTTGCAAAGTCTACAAAGCAAAGGCAGATTTTGCCAAGGGACAACACGCAACACGGAGCTTTTCGTTCTAGTATGTTTAGGAATTTATTCTCTTGTTTTAAATTGTAAACCACTCCTAAATCTAAAAGGGAATGGTGTGTTGTGTTAGAAGTTTACGTTGTCCAGGTGGGATAGCTTAGTGGGTAGATTGTTTTTACTTAGGCTTGTTGTGAGCATAGAAGACTATTGCTTAACGGTAAGATTGGAAACTCTGTTACGTTTGGTGTAATCGTGTTTCGCTTTTTGCTTTTGAAGATTAGTGCAAACGATTGAAATCCTGTGCGACAGGTCGTGGTTACTCCCTTAAGCAAGGAGGTTTCACGTAAAATCATTGTGTTGATTTTACTGCATTTAACTTTCTGGAAATTTGCTGAAGTGAAGTAGGGAACTGGTCCATTACTTGTTAAGTTGAGGCAACATATTCTATCAAATTCCTTTTTAAAATCATCTATATACACGTTTATACATAATTATATATGTCTATTGTTTCATTCAAATTATTTGTTAGCTGTCAGCCAGATTTGGCTCAATCATGTAGCTTGTGGCCTTAATCTCATAAATTTAATTGATTGACCTAATAGATACTTAAGCTTATTTGGTTGTAAAATAAGTGACAATAAGAGTAGTAGCAGTATTATTAATAAGAAAAAAAATGCCTTCCATCGATATATACACATTTGAAAAAATATGTAGATATAATCTTTTATTATTTTAAATAAACATTAAAGGTAGCAGAAAGGAAAATAAAAAAGGAGATTATAAAATGAGAATCGAATCCTCGTTAATATTCCCTGAAATATCTATATATTCATACTTGCACTAGTAAATTCACATCTACCACAAACAAAAGGCGGGCAAAGGCAAGAAAAAAAAGGCGAAAGGACTGGGAACGTGAAAGGGACCGGAAAAGATAAGGGGAACGGGGAGGAAGGGACGGACAAGAAAAAAAGCAGAGTGAGGTCAGCAAGGAAGAGGAAACAGAAGAAGAGTGTGAGGAGAGGGCAGGAAGGAAGTCACTACACTCAACCACCCTCCCCCTTCTTCTTCACCTCCAACCGCTTAAAGCCCCTTCAGCGATCCACCCTCTCCCTTTGCCCTACCCCTCTTTTTTCCTTTCCCCTCGCAGTATTTTCCCCTCCACCACCCTTCTCCCCTGACTCCGCCCTACGTCCCCTCAATCACGTCTTATCCTTCCTTTTTTTTATTCCACCTAAACTACTTCCCGGCGTTCCTTCCTTCTTACAGTAACCCTAATCTACATTATACTTACAGGAATCTGATAATATAAAAAAAAAACTAAAAAAAAAATCCATAGATTAGTACGGAGCAACAGTCAAACTATAATAGAAAAAAAGGGAAAAAGTAAATATACCATCGTATCATTAGGGGTTCATTCGAATTCTTTCGATGAAAAATTAAATTATTTATATATGATTAAAATAATTTTTTAGGTATAAATAATAGATCGATGTTGAACTCTCTTTCTCTATTTTGTGTGTCTATTTCTTTAGATTTTAAATTTTCTTATTAAAAATTTTGACTTCATCGTTATTACTGATAGATGACCTACTAAAAGAAAATGACATAGGGTTGCTTGTCTTAATTAGTCTGAATTTATAGAAATTTTGGTCAAATTATGCAATCTGTATTGGCTATTTGGACTACTAGTATGACAATCACATAAAGCAAAGGTCAAAATGTACAACGCCATTAAATTGAGTGGTTTTGGTTTATTTCGTATGTGGTGATGCATGCAAAAGCAATTGAACAATCAAACTTATGCAATAAATAAAGTTGAAAATTAATTATTGAGAGTCAAACAATATAATTAATATGGGTGGCAAAGGGAGTCAGTAGGAGCTAGAGACGTTGTCAAGCCCCTTTGGCTTAGAGTAACAATAAATTAAGCAAGTGACACAACAAATTAAAATTTATATTTATCCAAAATAGTGGTGGTTTTTTTTTTTTTAAAAAAACTATATAATATAATGATAATGTGAGGTTTATAGTTGATATATACATAAATACACTCCGTGCGATATTGTTAGATAGAGATATTTGTGTATATGGATAGTGGCGGAGCCATTATATTTTTAAGGAATTTATTCGAATCTCTTTCGGTGGAAAATTGTATTATTTTTATGTGGTATAAATATTTTTTTAGATATTTATAATAGATGTAGAACATCATTCGGATACTTCTTCTGTCTATTTCTTCAGATTTTGAACTCTCTTATCGAAAATTCTACTTCTGGTCATACACTTATTAAGTCTATGAATACAAATGTATTTTAACTATTGTTATACATGCAAATAAAATGTATTTCTCTATAGAGATATTGTATACATACAGATGTATATATTTACCATGCATGTTGATACAACGTGTTTCACTATTATTATGCATCCAAATACAATATATTTCGCTATATTTTGAGATAAAATAATGTTTTTACATCTTGCAATTAGCAAAAGTTTGCAATTTTTTATATAACTGAACACAATTTATGATTACGAAATTTTTCAAAATCAATATTACTGGTCTCTAGAAAGTAGAGTAAATCTAAGATTTGAAGATGAAGGGCGCCAAGGGTAAGACTAATAAAGTCATTTATTTAATTTCTTCGAGAGACGAAAGAGAAATCATAGATGGATAAAGTATTTTTTTTTACTTAAGCAATTCAAGTGGAAAAAGGTTATAAAAATTTAAACTAATATTATTCGTAATAAAGTGATACTACTTTTCATGAATAAAAGATGATATTTAAAATTTTGAAATAGTAAAAATTCATGAAATGAGAAAAATTCATCATGAAAAATGTAATATTTGCATTTTTGAGAAATGCTAAAAAAAAAATAGAAGGATTGCAAATGTGTGTGTATGTATGTATATATTTGCATAATGTGTGTGTATGTATGTATAAATTTGCATATATATAAAGAGAGAAATCAATCGCATGTTATTATTTGTATATGATTTGATTTTTGGCTTTGACATGAGAGTTATAAAAGAAAATATAAAAAACATATTGAATACTCATTTTGATATGAAATATTTGGGTGAGGTAAATTTCATTCCTGCAATGAAAAATATTATATAAAACGTGATATGAATTTTTTTTTGACGAGTCACATTATATTGAAAAAATATGAAATATAATTGTGTTGATTGTATGAGCCTTGCGATTCCTTTTTCAATTTTGTAAACATTGTGTGACAAATACAAATACAAATAAAAATTGTTCCTAATTAAAAAATAAGAGGTATGTAAAAACGCAAGAATGAATAATTGATTTGTAATTAAAAAATCGTGAGTTAGATACAAGCAAATCAAATATATTTACTAAATGACAAAGTATGACTTGTTTTTATAAGGGTTTGAAAAATATTCACGTGGACATAAAAAATAATGCACAATTATAAATAGTAATATGTTAACATTGACATATATATACCTTTAAAATACACTATTAAATAGTTTAGGGGTAAAAAATATAATATCAAATAGTTCAAGGGGGTAATAGGTCCTCATGAAAGTATAATATCGCAACAAGTTCGATCAAAGTTGAGATATTTTTCAAATCATTATCCCTTTATAAAACAAAATCTGCTATATTTAGATATTTTATTGATATAGCTGAGAAAATTTAAAGTGACTTATTGTGAAATACATTATTATTTATTTATTTATTCTCTTCCTATGATATGGGTTTATTTATCCGATAATAATTTGTGGAGATTGAGAATTTAAACTCTTAATAAAAATTTATATTTTGTATGAGTGAAGTTTAAACTATAGGTGTACACTTGGACAACTTTTATATATGTAAATGTAAAAGTAACTATTTTTCTATGAGAATGAGATTATTTTAAAAAAATACTCATGAAAATGGAAATTGCACAAGATCATAATGTGTTTACTAAAAATGCTTATACTTAAGACTTAATTAACAGTCTCATATAACTTATAATATAATATGTTAAAACAAAATGTCATATAATATAATTAATAATATAATAAAATAGTGATATAAAAAGGGGGGGGGGGGGGGAAATCCCGAGAGTAAAAATAATGAATCATAGGGCGGGGTAGAAAAAACAATAGCATAAAAGGTATGCATTTATAGTTTCTACTTTCCCGTATAGCAACATAGAGAAAGAGAGAGGGATAGGAAAAAAAAGGAACCCTGGAGGAGCAGGGAGAGGTAAGTAGTGGGGGGAGCGTAGAGCACGGGGGAGGCAGGGATAAGAGAAGGGGAAGGGAGAGACAAGGGGGGGGGAAGGAACAGATAAGAGAAAGGGTTAATGAATAAATAATTTATGTAGCACATATTTTAAGAAATTATATTAGAAATGACATTCAAAGCTCTACGAGGCGATCGTATCATGTTTTTTCCTTATACATCATAGGTAGCCTGAACTTAAATTAATTATATTATTTATCGGTATCTGAATCTGATAAAATAATTTACTATACTATTTTTTAATTTCCGTATACAACTGGAATATCAAATTTTCGTAGTATAAAAATAGTAAGATGTTTTTTTTAATTAGCTTTCTTTGTCATACACATTTTCCTTGTAAAATAGCAAACTTAATTAATTATATTTCCATACTGCCAAAGAATCATTAAATCTTATTAATGAGCCATTTCTTCCGCCTTCCTACCACAAAGGAGAGGGAGGGGAAGCGAAAAGAAAGAAGAGAAGAGAGAATAAGCAGACAGAAGGAAAGGCAGGAAGGCAAAGAAAAGGTATAATTATAATTTAATTTAATTTAATTATATTTCATAGCAAACATGTTGTCAGTCGCCTCTTTCCATTAAACTATTGCTCGTCACTCTCCCTCTCTCGTTCGTCACTCTCCTTCTTGCATCTCTCGCTTTGTACAAACGAAAATGTATAAATTTGTATAAAGCGAGAGAAAAATGTGATATGGCATACAACTATAAAATTTGTCTGATACACTTATAATACTTTTCTCATTGATACAAACATAAATGTATAATTTATGTTTGTATAAAGTGAGAGAGAGAACAATATTTGATATACAAACGTTTTATTTCAATTCAACTGTATACAAATTTAAATTCTATACAGATATACAAACACATAAAATTGAATTGAAAAGATGTCAATGATCTATACAAACGAGAGGCTAGTAACAATTTATACAAATGGTCTTCCAGCGAAATTGTACAAATCTGAAGAGAAACCAACAAATTTTACAATTGTTTCTTTTATATATATGTATAACGAAATAACCACTGCCTTTTATACATACATCAAAATAGCATAATAAAATTTATTATAAACTGTAAATATGTAAATTATAATTATAGCATAAAAATTTAATTTTTATATTTATTATATGCCCAAAATAATATATAGTAATTAACTATTTTCTTGAATCTGTCCTCATTGAAGACCAATCTTCGAACCCAAGACTCTTGTCCAAATTTTGGTTTTAAAACCAAAAAAAAAACAGAAAAAAGTACACATGACCAGTTAGTAAGTTTATACAATAAAGTTGTCTTAGCGTTACACAGATCAGAATCATACTGACAATTAAAAAAAAAAATTAACTATTCGATTAAATTATTAAACTATTATATTTATTTCAAATTTAAATTAATTGAATCAATAATTTAAATTCGAAAATTGTACAGTGGGGCACGTGCCGAGGCTGCAACAGTGAATAAAGCGAAAAAAAAGTGGAATCTAGATCCCACGACCAAACCTTCCCCGTCGAAACCGGGTACTTAATCAAACGGCTAATAATACTCCTTTAAATCTAACCGTTGATTATTGAAATCAACGGTTCACATTAAATCTAAGTGCCTCCATAATCTCAAATAAAACCCGGTCCTTTCTATATCTTTTTTCTGTTCATCTCTCTCACACTGTTCCCAAGAAAAAACCTGGTTTAACCTGCGCACTGGTTCTACTTCTTATCGTACGCCACTCCGGTCGTCGCCTGAGAAATGAAGCCGGCGTTGGAGTTGAAAATATCTAGGTATCGAAAACTAGAGTGAAGTTTGAGTAAATTTTTTTTAAAGATTTTAGGTGAGTTGAAAAATGGACGGTCAGAAAAGCCAGGCGAAGTTAACGAGGACACAGTCTTCACTTCTCCGGTCTTCTCCAACTATCCGGTCGTCGATTCATAGCTTTTCGTCGATTAACGAATTTGGTATTGACCATGAACCGGATATTGAAGAGCAAAAGCCGCATAAACCCGGTTCGACTCCGGTTCGTCGTGGTTCGTTTTTCTCGCCGTTCCGATCTGGTCCGGCGAGGTTTGTTCCGGTTCTGGTAGTTTCTGTTGTTTTAATGTACACCCTTTTCGTTTTCTTTAGCAGGGATGATATACCGGCTGTCAGAGGAGTTACTGTATTAGCGCGATTTGCTTATAGCGGGGTTTGTTTGCTTTCTTCTTGGGAAGAACAGGGAGTTAATTCACCAAAGGTATAATGTGTTTAGGAACTTGTTTGATGAGTATGGGAAACGGTTTGGGTTTCAGAGAACCCATTCAAAACCGGTTCAATGGTTCATTGGGGAAACAAAATTGGGGGATAAAGAGGGAAAATGTGAAAATGAGAAGCAGGTTTTGAGGGAAGGAGTTGAGTTTTACAGTAATGGTGATATGTATGAAGGTGAGTATCATAAAGGGAGGTGTAATGGTAGTGGAGTTTACAACTATTTTGTTAAAGGAAGATATGAAGGTGATTGGGTTGATGGTAAGTATGATGGCTATGGGATAGAGAATTGGGCTAGAGGTAGCAAATATAGAGGACAAATAGGAAGATTGAGACTGGCTATGGTTTGTTACAAGTCTCAAAGGAGGATAATTATGCTGCTCAATGGTTGTAAGGCAAAGCCTGGGGTTGGATCACAATCTTGCTCTGATGGTAGCTATTACATTGGTGAATTCAAATGCGCAGTCAAACATGGCCTCGGATGTTACCATTTCAGGTAAAAACGAAAGACTCGTGATCGATATAGCTGGTGCTAGCTGTAATTCTTGGATTCTATTATCATTTTGTTCTTGCTTACTATTTTTGGACTGTTATAAACTGTTGTTTGTTAGTGGATAGATCAAGAACATAATTTTGTATGGTTTCGTTAGATGAATGCATCTACTTTTTGTTTGTTAGCTACGGATCAGATCATGCTTTCCTAAAATGCAATGATTTTTGTCTCGTTTGATGAAAGGTTATGTAAACGGAGATAGTTGAATGTTTCAATTGATGAATTGGTTGAGTCGTAATGTTATGTAAACAGAGATCGTTCAATGTATGTGCAGGAACGGGGATCGTTATGCAGGTGAATATTTCGGAGACAAGATTCATGGTTTTGGTGTGTATCATTTCGCAAACGGGCATTGCTATGAAGGGTCATGGCATGAAGGTCGAAAGCAAGGTTTCGGAATGTATACATTTAGAAATGGTGACACTAGATGTGGGGAATGGGACTATGGCAATTTGAAAACTCCATCTCCCCCACTAACTGATGCTGTCCTTCGAGTTGTTCAGGTAATTTTCGCGACATTTAACACACGTTTAACCTTTAGTCTGTGAGGCATAGCGTATAATGTCGTCGATTTTGTCGGTACAGCTGGCCTTTTTTTTTCCTAGGAAAGCAGGCAGGACAAACGCAATTAAACTACGGAGAGTAGATGAACAAGTGAAAAATGCAGTCACCGCTGCGAACAGAGCTGCCACTGCTGCTAGAGTTGCTGCTATCAAAGCAGTACAAAACCAAATGAATGAAAATTTTTGTGACACTAGCTAACAATTCAAATCCCTTTTTAAAATTCTATAGTTTGGTAAATGTAAATTTACTATGGTTTTAGGCCACCCCGGTAAGCAAATGTAGCCGGTGGTTGAGTGTAATTTTGCTTTCAAAAGTGTTTTTACTTAAAACCACAATTGTAACTTGTATATAATCAATGTCCTTCACCATATGTATATCATTAATATTAATATGAGAATGAAAACTTTTTTCATATATATATATATATGACTTATACATATTCTTATCGTTATACAAATAATTCAGATAGAAGAAAAATATGCAATATGACTATATTATAGGTGTTCTTTAGTGGGTGCAAGTAAAGCATTATTGTGCTTGGACTAAAGTGTAGTCTTACTTCTTACGACATCATCATTCATATATATCTACTCACTAGTTCAATAGTGGGTCAAAGCTAAACCTAAATTTTTAGTTTTTCGATCTATGTATGATATCTACATTGAAATTCGATTAGTTTAAATTTATATTTAGAAGTCCACATCGGGTTTTCGATCCCACGTTGGGGGTACAATAAAAACTCCGCCTAGTTAATGATGAAAGAGTATTTACTACTCTACCACATTCAGGAGAGCCTCGACGAAAAATTATATTATTTATACATAATTACAATAATTTTATATGTATATCGAACCCTCTTCGACTACTTCTTGTGTTTTGTTTCTACTGACCACAACCTTTATTGGATAAACTAAACCTAAATTGATAAATGAGATTTAGAAAATAAGTGTAAGTCATAATTTTAACACCTTTTCTTAATAAGGACACAAAGCTAAACTGAGAAATTTAATTTGAAAATGGAGTAACTTTTTTTTTTTTAGATTCAGATCTGATTATTGTTCATGTGAAGCAGCTAAAAGATGGAATAACCTTTTGACAAATATATTATTATTATTATAAATGGTATAATTCAGTAATTACTTTGATATATAAATGCATTATGTGTAGGGAAAAAAATAAATTCAATTTAACTCATGGTTTTGGTGGAAAACTAAAAATGTAAAGTGAATATTTAATGAGGACCACAGTATCCTTTTGCTAGAAGTAGACATCATTTTGTTGGAATAACTATTAATTAACCATTCAGCTGGCAGGTAACGTGTTCAACTTATAAATTGCAACGATTATTTAGTAGTATAGTATGAGTGTGTTTGGCATAGAACGTGATATCTATGTGATATTTAATAACTTTTGTTAATATGAAGCGTATTTTGATCAAATTGTTTGACGGGAAGAGTAGTTTTGAGTTGAAATATAGTTTACTACAACAAAAACAAACTTTTAATGGCAATAAATATACACATTAATAAAGAGTGATAAAGTCTTTATCGATATTAGATAACTGTCATTAGATTCGATGTCGCTAAAGTCTATAGTGACACATACAAAGAGTGCTAATTGCCGCTAAAAATACATATTTAGCGGCAATTTGCTAATTAATTATCGATAAAGCTCATTTTTGACATAGTGTTTAAGGGTAAACATGAGCTATTTCGAATAGTTTAAGAGTATTTTTGACCATTTTTGTTTAGTGTATGAGGCAGTGAAACCGTATTAACATGCAATGTGACATTCTTTTGACATCCACATGACATTTTAAAAACTTTCGTTAATAAAGACACTTTTGACCTAATAATTTGATGAAAAAAATAGTCTTAAACTGAAATATAATTTAAAAATAAATATAATCTATTTTAAATTGTTTAATAATATTTTTGACCTTTTTCAATTATTTAACGCTCCCCCGATACCAAACACACCACAAAAGTATAATAGAGACAAACACTATGGGGTTTTGGTGATAGTAGAGTGAAAATTCTTGTCCAAAAAACTCCACATTAGGCTGATGTGTGAAGTACATGTACATAAAGTTTTAAGATATCTATTTCAAATATATTTATTAATTATACACCAAGACACAATAATAAGAGACACACATTCAACATATATAATAAGATAAGATATATATCTTCAATAATATTTTTTTTTTATATAAATAAATTATGTGCTCTGACCGTTAGTAGATCAAGTGGTTTATTGGTGATCAAATCCCCATGACCATGTCACACATATGTTGAACATAGCAACGTGACAAGACATGAAGTATCTTTACACCATGAAATTTTGCTTGCTTCTTTATACAAAAACATTTCACATTTTTCAAAAAAAGAAGATTCCAATGTGTATTAAACTCAACTTGTCGTTCGTTGATAACTATGATTTTTAACTTTAGATGTGTACAAGTAGACACTTAAATTTATATAAAATTAAATAAATAAAAATATTCATCCTAAATGACATCCTACAGGGTAATTTTGTGTCTTAAGTGGCGTCCTACGTGTATTATGTTATGTATGATACATGTGTCTACTTGTTCAAATTTATACAAATTTAAGTGTTTACTTGTGCAAACTCAAAATTAAAAAAAAACAGTTGTTCGTTAAAATTAAATTAAGTGTCATATTTATGTATTATGTCTTTTCTATGCCTATCTATCTTTGTTCATTTAATTTGAGTATTTTTCACAATAAGTTGAAGGGGGCGTAATGTTTGTTTTGTCAAAGATATTACAACACACAAATTTGTTTAGGCAATTTTTTTTTCTTTTGCTAAACTTGCTAGCCAAAAAATTGCTTATTAGGTCAACCAATTAAATTAGTTTGAATTATGTTACAAGTAGCGTATATTATTCAAATATAAACTTTTAATGATGTGAATAAAATGAGAGTAAAATTAAAAAATATGTAGGTGTTTGAATGAGGGGGTGTGTATTCAGTTTTTTGATTTGATTTTATACTATTTGTTTTGAATTTTTTTGATTTTTGATTTTGAAGAAGTGTAACCAATTTGAATCAAAGTAAATTTGATTTGGTTTGATTTTTCTCTTTTTGATTTAATTTTTTTCGATTCGATTATTCCGCTATGTCAATAATCAGAAATACAATTAAATTTATATTTGCAATTTGAATATATATACATATATAATTTATTTTAGTTTTTCAAAATTTTATTTTTCTAAATTCCAATCCAACAAAAACTCAAACAAAGTAAATCACTAATTCAAAACCTAATAAAAAAAATCAATCCAAATTAAAATTCAGTTTGATTTGGTTAGATTTTTTGATTTAATCCAATTTGTGCACACGCCAAATTTAGACATGTAATTTTATCTCGTAATTTAAAACCATAACATGAAATTTTAAATTCTCCAAAAAACTTAATTATAGAATTTTATATCATGTCCACACATAATCAAAATCAGTCCATAGGTGAATTTTTTTTCTTTAATTCGACCAGTTCATATTTTTCTTGTTTGTTCTAGTTGTAATTGAATAAATTAAAGAGCTACATTTAGGGGTAACAAAATCAAATCTAGCCCGTCCAACCGCCTAATCAATTTAAGGGCGGGTTATTAATACGCTCATTTATAGTCAATTCAATTTATTTTGACCTATTAAAAATTGAATTAATATGTAATTCAAATTGACTCAAGAAAAATCTTGTCAAAGTATTTTATTTTATTTCAATTTGATATGTTATATAGTCATGATACAAAATTTTATTTATTAGATACTAAAATATTTTAAAAGACCAAGTAAAACAATTAATAAATAAATTTGCCTTAAATCAATCAACAATTACTTCAATAGTTGAGTCTTCTTCTTTCTAATCACTTTCGAAGTCACACAATTTATAAATAAACAGGTATTTAAAATCACTTTTTGGAAACAACAACACCCACAACATTTCCCTTAAATGATGGATCAATCAACACAAAAAACTCAGTTCTAAAATCACGATTTGAATCCGGAAAAACAATACTTGAAAACATTATTCAAGGCTCTAGGGATTCATTAGGAAAAAATCATTTCGAAAATGGACTTGAAATAAGTTTTCATAACCACTTTACTTTTTAAACCAATTTCAAACCAAAATCTTGTTTTTTATTTATTTTGTTAATTTTAAACTCATAAATTCAATAATAATAATGGGTAATCGAAGATTTAGAATTATGAAATGTTACCCAACCATTTTATCTTGAAAAACCTGATTGAAATCACCTCTACCGAGTTCTCTCAGCTCCAAAAATAAAAATGAAGAAACCCTCAAATTTGGGTTTAACACTGCGAGGGGTCCTCCGCAAACGCAAAGGTCAACACCTTGACCTCCCGTGAACGTGAGTGGAGACTCCACGAATGCGGGATTCTCACTCCTTACCGTCCGCGAACACGCAGGATTGCACCAGAACGCAGAAAAATAAGCCAACTCAAAATCACATATGAAAATTGATTATACTCGACATTCAAGAATTAATGGAACTGTCAAAACATGAATATTTGAGACTTCCTTGACCCGATATATGTGAAAATCACAAGAAACCACCTCAGTTCTAAAAAGGCTAAAACAAACTCGAAAAACTCTCAAAAATCAATCAAGATCTCACCTACGCCTAAAATTATCCTCCGAATCCAACTAAACTCTCGGAATCCCCATCCGAGCATCCGAACTTTAAATTCCTCAATTTGACAACTTAGGACCTCAAATCCTCAAAAAATCTCGAAAACTGAACAGACAACTCTCACAAATTAGATTTCATATTTTGGGGCTGATGAAATCGACAGATTTCAATTTCGACACTCGAAACTCCAAAAGATACCATAAAGCACTTTCTTAACAACTTAGCCTTTCAATCTCAAAACTTACCAAAAGTTTCAACTTTAAACTCAAAGGTCAAAATCAACTTTTCAAATGAAGATTTGGTTTGCTTTTAATTGGCGATAAAAAAAAAATGTTTGTTGATAATAGAATTTTTTGTCAATTTGCATGAATTTTGCTTTACACCTTTGTTCCTCAAAATTAGTGTACGTCTTTTATTTGGTTAAAAAATGATAAAACATCATTTGGTAAAGAAAATATATAACGAGTAAATATCCTTCATTTGATTTGAGGTTTATATCTAAAAGTAATTGGTTCATTGTTCAAGATTTAAAATAGTTTACTAATAATTTATAAATTAAGAAGAGCCTAGTGTACTGACATTTTAAAATTTGAAAACTTTATGGATTAAATTAGAAAAGAAATTGAATTATTAAAGATTCCATTGTACTTCTTCTGTATATATTAATTTCAAAAGCATGATATTTCCTTTTTTTTTTTTCATTTTCCACAATTTAGTAAAGGGAAATTATGCTAATATCAATTGCTGTTTCACGTCTTACTCACTGCTACAATTTTTATTCTATTTTAATATTGGAATAACCATTAATTATTACAATAAGATCATTAGTTCTAGTGATTTTTGTCAAGTGACATAATTAATTGATTTTTAAGACATGTGCCACACCTTAAAAAATTACTTATTTTGAATCAGAGAGAGTATTAAATTGAGAATAAAATAATTAAGCTTAATATAATAAAATTACCTTTTTAGTTAAATATATTTTAAGAAAGAACTTTCTTTTATGATCGTTATATCCAAATTAACTCTTTTACACTTTAATTAATTTTACGAAATATCATTCACCTTCCATCAATAATTGGTACTATGTAACTTTAAAAAATCAATGAAAGAGCAATATAACAAACAGATAAATCAAATAGAGTAGATGTTATCTACTGAATAAAAAATGGAAAAAACTTACTCGCAATGAATTTTTACACTAAGTCAATGCAATCTCCATTATTATGTGATTTAATGGAGTAAAATGAACAATATATTTAAATACACGACATGCATATATTGACTTAAACAAAAAATTTAAACATACAACATGCATGTATTGACTTGATGTAAACATTCATACGACTAAGTTTTACCTACTAAAATAGATAGATCAAATTGAGTAGATGTTATCTATAGAAATAAAGAAGATATAGCAAACACAAACACCTATGAAAAGATATTTTCATTAAAATAGATGTTATTATCTATTAAATTAGAAAAGTAGCTAGAGATATGGTATCTAGAATTCTAGTGAAACAAAAAGTGTATATGTGGGGTTTTAATTATTTTCATGCATGCAAGCACATGCTAAGGTAATGGAAGGTGGGTTTCTTTAATGAAACTACCATATAATAAAATATATATTTGTTACATCTATTGTCCTAATATTATAAAGAAAAAAAAAAGGGATGAACTTTATTTTCATGTCTTACTCCATTGAGGGTAGATTCTTTTTTTTTTTCCATTTCACAAATAACCAATTTTTCTCCCCTCACCTTTTCTAGATTTAACACTTTTCACCCCACATGCATCTCATCAAGACAACTTTTACAAATTTTGGGAACTTGTCAACTTTTATGAGTTGGCAAGATATGTTGCAAAAATAACCATTGACAACAAAAGATTTGGTAAATTTGTTTATTATTTCATTTGTATCAATTTATAGCATTTGATTCGATATAAGAAAAAAAACTTTTAAAATTTGTAATTTTAAGTAGGTTATGAGATTCTTGTTGTTATAAAAGCATGTTATTAAAACTAAATTAATATATTAAAATATAAAATGACTTTACTTTTTTTTTTGAAGGAATTAATAAGGAAACATTACGCCATAGAGGATTGACAACGGGATAATCACGACTTGCCTTTATGGCACCTGTTAGTTAGGTATTTTTCGAAGGAAGTTATTCGGTTTTAATGGGCAATAAATTGATAGTAATAAGGATAGTAATTATGCAAAGGAAAATAATAGTGAAAAAATATAGAATTAATAAGAAAAGTAGTGTAGTACATTTAGGAAAGGAACAACAGCAAATAAGTGAGCTAATCAAAATACAATAAAAAAAAAATATATATATATATATAAAGGACCAGGTCTCATTCTTTTCATTAAGGATTAAGGCGTTAAAATTTAAATACCCAATAAAATTAATATATGCAGAAAGATCTAGATAGTAATATCAAATTAAACATTTTGAATATTAAAAAGTTTGCTGAATCTTGACATTGAATATTGAGATTGTTTGTTTTCAATATATTATGTATGCAGAAAGATCTAGATGTGTAAATCTAAATAAACATTTGAATATTAAAACGTTGTCTCTGAGTCTGAACATTGAATTATTGAGACTGTTTGTTTTCAATATCTGATGTACATATAAAATTTAACGCTATATCAAAAAAATATTATAAAAGCCTCATTTTAGTAAAATAATTTTTTTATGAGAAATAAGAGTTGAACCATTCTTTATCATAAAACAATGCGGTAACTATGATTATAGTAAGGGATCTGAAATCGGAGGTCGAGTTGCTAATGTTGAGTATGATAAAGCAAATAGAAATCGATTGTGTGAAGCGAATGTTAATGGCAGACCACCGTTGACAACTATTTATGACCATTGAGTGAGGAGTTGCGTCAGTGTAGGGGGGGTCGTTGTCTAAAAACAAATGAAAAATGAAATTATGTTACTGATTTAAGCAGTGATACTGAGGCTGCTGCCTCTGCATCAAGGGATCCATCAGTGAATCAAAAGAACGTTAGCACCTTTTTAATTAAGTTTGTCGTTTATGTTTTGATCATTTTTTCTATCTTATAATTGGGTCCTAGTCTATCTCATCCACTGTCATGAATCATGTTGTACCGCGTTTGGAGGCTTGGAAATTCAGAAGATCAAGCTAGTTATAGGAATACAAATGGATATACATACTTGTGACACTATGTAAGGTGTTGGAGAGCAAATGGAGCAGGAAAGGGCTGAAGGAGGACAAAAAGAGGCTAAGGCACTTTCTAGGGAGACCAAAATTGGTTAGCAGTACTATACCCTGAGAACAACTGCTACTACAATTTTTGGCCTAAAATTTAAAAAAGTTCTAGTGCTTTTTACACATACATAGCTTTCCCAAGAAAATGGTGCTTTGGAGCTGAAGGACTTGCATATGGCTCATCTTCATTAAAGGAAAAATCATTGCCGTAATATTATGGCAATTTTGTTCGGATATGACGAAAAAGAAGATAAGGAAAGGCCTTATACAATTTCAACTGGAATATCCAATAAACATACCAAGTCAAATAAGGTTTGGAATATGGATCAATTCTATCCACAATCAAATTCTCCATCATCCTGAAGAACTAATTCCATGTGAAGGAGAGGGGGGTTTAAGACAAGGAGATTACCTCCCCTTCTCTTCATCCTAGTTATAGAAGGTCTTGGTATGATACTTAAAGCTGCATTCAGAAGGAATGGACTAGGTGGTTCTATGTGGATGGGTGGATGGTAAGGGGATGGTTTTTGCATATATATCAATGAAGGTTCTATTTACAATACGTCAAAAAACCAATGACCAGCACTTCATGCATGCCTTTTTAACTACTGTAGTTCTTCAGAAGATCAGAAGAAGCTTTACATACTGATAGGGAAAAGCAAGCAAAGCCGTCTACCTTTACACAAGGAAATCCATCTTTTTTGAGAAATGGTTAGTGTATTATTAATGTAGCGCCAAGAAGGTGCTGTTAAAAATACTTAAAAAGTGCCAGAAGAATATCCTTTCTATCATAACGGGATTCTATGAGATCTATCACTGCTTCAGCATAAGACAAACCTACACTACACATAGTCAGAACAAGGATTACAGAAGTACCAAGGCGTACATAGTGAAATGACTTCATAAGTAACAAAATAAAATGTAAGCTTTGGCAAGGGACGACCGGGAAGCAGGTGCAGCAAATGCAGCTTTAGTATTGCCAGTACCAATATCTTTAACTCATGCATATTTACAGCAAGAACAGGCTAAACATGTCCTTGTAAAAGCTAGAAGTGATAAGTCCAGTGCAAAGCAAGACTGCTGACCTTCAACTCGGTAATTGATCAGACATCCTCACTAACTGCTCTCAGGTTGTTTTGGAGAGCCTTCAAAGGCTTTTGCCGCTTCAATAGTTGCGTCTCTTCTATTAATAACTTCCCAAAGCTCCTCAACCTTATCCTTCAACATGCCAACATTATAAGTGGTCGTACTTAACGGAACCCAATTTGGTTTGCAGTCTCCAGTGCAGGAATAGAGATAGATAGAAGAAATAAAAAACAATAACGTAATTAAGCTGAAAAACATACAGAGACACACTGCATATGGTGAAATGTATGGAAAGAGAGAAATAGCCGAAGCTTTGTGGATAGGTCTAATTCTATTCATAAAGTTCAATGGAATTGCATTGTATCTTTTTATTATTGATGTAAAAAGATAGAAATAGATGAATTAGTAGATTTGTTAGGATCGCGTTGCTTCTTTTGAAGGTCTCCAGTACATCCATATCCTTAATGCTGAGGAATACAGTGTTATCAACTTTTTTTTACCCTCTCTCTCTCTCTCTTAATTGTTTTTAAATTTTTGGATAAGAACAGATTTAGACTTTTTTGTTTTTTTTTCATTAAGTAAAACAGATTTCAGTGTCTTTTTAGAGGTATTTTTAAAATGGGGCTGATCCAACGTGTCAGATATAAAAAGGGAATTGTGTGACCAACAACTCCGTCTGCTCGCCACCCATTTACCTATTTTGGCAATTACAGATGCATAGAGTATAAACAATACAATCATAACTCCATGTCAAGGATGTGAATGCTGCAAATCACAATGCCACTGGATTCAATTTGGTACATATAACTACCAGCGCTAGATAAGGTTGAATAGAAATATTTAAGATCCCAAAGACCAAAATGAAAAATTCATTCTGTCTCATGCCCTATTGAGGTATCTCATACCCTCTATAACTTCTCATATGAAATCAACTTCTATTACGGGTATTACCTCCAGTGTGAGATGCGTCCATGAATGATCTGTGCCAGCAAGTGCCTTGTTCAGCTGCTCATACTTTTCCTAAGCAATAAGCAAAATATTAACTTGCTATGTGACTTAACATCCAAAGGAAGAATATTACCAGTGCATTCAGAAAGAAAAATGAACGCCCAAACATTACACAATAGCCAACTAGTGCTACTAACAGAGGTCATTTGAAAGCAGACAGTTCCGTTCCAAAAAGAATAAAATGTCAAGGTGTATGGTGGTCGGTGGATGAATTAAACTTCCCCAATAAGGAGCAAACTATCCTAAGCCTGGCTGATGTAGGGAAAAAAAAGTGAATGAAACATACTTCACTGTTTCACCATATACTATTAAGACTTCACAATTGCTAACAATACTCAGACTGTAGGTTTAGGCGAGCTACTACGAGGGTTTTGATGTGTCAAAAAACTCCCCTTGCAGTAATTTTATGTTTCTCCTCCTGTCATAGCCTAATTTTCATCATCAACAACCAAACGCTCGTAGGACAAATCGTAGCCCTTAATCACTATAGGAGAACAAAATTGCCAACCTAGTTGCAGCAGTAAGAAAAGCAAATGATTTTGAACACACAAGTTTCACATACATCAGAATTTGAACCCTGAAAAGAGTGGAAAATGCTAACACACAAACTGTAATTTCATATGATCTATGAAGTTTTTTCCGAGAATGCATTATGGTGCATGAAGTTAACTACCTCTTTATATCACCCAAAGTATAGTATCGCGGTTTTTGTCATAGCAATTCATATTATCTACTGCAAACTTTATACTAACTTCCTAACAGTTCCAAAGCATTAGTATCTCCAAAATTTATGGCAGTACCAACAAATTTGACTAAAATTTCTGCTCACACATTCTGAACACGAATTGACTTATCATCACTATAGGAGGCACAAGTAAAACCTTACCTTATTATATCTCCAACATTCACAAGAGCGCACTATATCTCTAACATCACTCAGAATAAATGCAAAAATAACTATGAAAATAGAGAAGACAATCTATATATGCAATACCAACAAGTCGATGATTGGTTTGAGATCTGAATCTAAATCATTTCATCATAAAAGATAGCAAAAATTTAGTATAGTGATAAAAAGAATGAATAAAGATAGAGAGTGTGCGTTGTGTGGAAGAGAACCTGAAAGAGCTTGTTTAGATCGGAGGGTTGGAGGCTGGAGTTGAAGTCCGGAAGAGGTGTATTGATTGGGTGCGACGGAAGTTGATCACCGCCGGCATCGCTTTCTCCAACGTCACTCAGCAGATCGCCGATGCATAACAATGGCCCTCCCACTCCTCTCATCTCTCTCGTTGGTTAATCGTTGTAAAAAATCAACTCGAAAATTGGACTAAACCATAAATTGGAAAAATATCATTGACTGATGATTTAGTTCGATTAAATTTGATATTAGATAAAATCTGATTATATGTTTTACTTAAAAAAAAATTTTAATCAGTTCAAAGAATGATATGGTTTTATAATATTTTAATTTCAACTTTACACTTGACATGTTTAAAATCAGAACAATTTTGTATATTTAACCTATTAATTTAGCATCATAAAATTCAAAAAATTTCTTCATATTCTTAAATTCCGTGCCAGTCAAATCAGATCTTTATTTATAAGAGAGAGAGTATATAATTTTCGAATTTTTTTTCATATTAACTTTGACATAATTTCTAATTATTACTTAAATTTTGGGCAACTGAATCACCTAGGAACAGAATAACCTAATTAGGTAAAGGAGCGTATTGTCAAATCAACATATTTGAAGCAAAATATTTAGCGGAAGGAGAGAGCTAAACAACATTGGTTGAAGGAAGGTGTTGCAAACACAAAATACTTTCATTGCATCCATTCTACACATAAAATACACTATTGATATACCCAATATACTGCTATGAAATCCTTAACAAGAGTAGAAATATGCACATCAAGTCACATAACATATTCAGAGTCAAAGGGAAGTATGCAAACACAATAAACATCAATATATCCCAAGTCAAATAATATTGCAATCGAAGAATGAAAAATCAAAAATAATACATGTAATAGAGTAGCAATACTGCCTCTAGCGGTCTAGCATACCTAACACTAGGCAATCATAACACTGGGCACGATCGCCCTTAGACTATGAACCTTCACAACTGCCACCTCGTCAGGAATAGGAACCACTTATATCACTTTTAAGTGCACCACTTCTAAGGTGGCCTTAGAACCAAAGCCTGAGAACCGTGATGCAAACCACCCCGTCTGAGCTTGAATTTTTGTCACAATATCTTAGTGTCACCACACTCAAAACAATCCCTACTGGGCATTGACACGAGCAACTTGAACGACAGAAAATATTGACATATTACCTACGCAGGAATCTTTCAAGATATATAAGAAGAGAAAGTATAGTATAATTGTGTAGCCACGAATTACAGCCCAAAATATGACCAGACAAAAAAGTAGAACTGTCAAGGACTCCCAATTTCAAAAACCATGGGTTCTAGTCCAGCAGAAACTTAGGAGAAAAACATTAAACCGAAATTCATCTCGGAAATTGGGCATCAGAGCATTAGAATGTCAATGCAACAGAGTCGCCTTAACTTATATAGGAAGGAGACGGCCAACAAAAATAAGGACCATATCCTAAAGGTAGCTTTGGTAAAAACAGCCACTATATAGAAGACCCCATTTATCTACACATCCTATTAGATGTCAGTCCAGCATTGAGCCCTTGCTATATACGCATCAGGCAATCTAATCCGAAGATCTGAATTCTACTCAACCTATAAACTACCTTGGTATCTACACACCAGAGTTGCACTTACTTCCAAGATATCACACTTCCAACTTCAATTTAACCAGAGTAATATTCACACAAAGGCTCGGTTATTTGAAATATGAACTAATAAACATTCCCGATTATTTGGTCCACACAAATCCAGTTCTTGGTTCAGTTCACATGGGCTAAGAATGAGTGCTACTTCTTCAAGAGATCTGCACTTACCTGGACTACCCCTCCTGTTAAAGCGCTTATTTGTAGACGGACTAAGTACCAATGTTGAAGTAGCCTCAAGCCACTCCACAGTCAGTCCCTCAACTTCATCATAATATATGCGCTGTTCAGTCTGAAAGTGTACAAAACCATATAAACAAGACATTCAGAGAATAATGCATGATATACATACCAAGTATAAACAAGACAGAGACGGAAGGAATGAACAACTTGCTGGGATCCAACAGAGAAAACTGGTCCTCAAGGGAACTTCTGGATTGTAAATAATAAATGGATCAATCAATCAGGGTAACAAACTTACAGCAAGCTTGTGGATGTATAATGACATGAATCGTGGTCCCAAACCCATAACTCTTGCTTCTGAGAACAGTATCTGCATGGAGGATAACACACTAATTCAAAGGACTATTATTGTCCTTGAAAAAATCAAAGGACTATTCGTGTCCTTGAAAAATTGATAATGTAACAAGGATGAAGTCAAGATAAGTGGTCAAAGGTGAAAGGACTATGCATCTTGAAAATTCCAATAAAGAGCAAGGAAAAAAATTATATAAATAATCAGGTTCTGTAATCCTCTCATCTTCCCTATGTGTAGCTATTGCGCCCTTTTATAGATACCTTGCAACTTCTGTTGATTGGGTCCTTCGAAATCCATGCCACAACCAACATAGCTTGCAGCACAACTAACAGTACAAAACATCTTTCCTTTTTTTTTTTGTTAGAGAGTACAAATGCTGTTATTATCCTGTCATTCTCATTTTTGAAACTTGATTGACATAAGTTATCAGAGGACTACTTTTGATCCTAAAAAAATTTACACAGTACAAGCAAGATCCCCACATCTTTCCCATGTAAAGCTATTGGAACTTTCAAGACAAAAAGACTAGCAGCACAGAATGAAGTACAAGGATCTCCAACAGTCCCTTCCTCTTTGGGCTGTAAATTCAACCCCCAAACTGTCTTTCTTACAACCTACTACGCTGAACTTCTAGATTTCTTCATGTTCTCCACTCAAAGTATAAGTAGCCAAATATGTGTTTGCTAAATTCTCAAAATACTACCAAGTTCAAGTCATTTTTCAATGGCTGAAATCAGCTTCAAGATCAGAGATGTTACAGTCAAACAGTATGCTAATGAATTTAGTAGCTTCAATGGCATGACAAATTTTTAAGTTCCTATAGAGTTCTGTTGCTTTCAGGATGTAAATTCAGCCCCCTAAACTGTCTTTCTTTTTTTTTCTTTTTTCTTTTTTTGATAAAGTTGAAGGCCCCCTAAACTGTCTTTCTACACACTAGTTGCTGTCATTCCAAAGAATTTCATGTTCTTCACTCAAAAAAATAACAAGCCTTGTGTGTTTGCTAGATTCACAAAAAAAAATAAAAAATACCAAGTTCACGCAATTACCCACTCTTTTGCCAATGGCTGAAGCTCAGCTTCAAGATTTTTGACTTACAAACATTCAGCTAAGCCCTGATAGTATTTCAGGTATCAAATAAAGCAATTTGGGTGAAAAAACTCAGGTTCACTGATAGCTTATTATCATCAAGAAACGCAGATGGTCAAGCATGAAAACACAAGGCAGAAGCTCCAACTTTTTTTCACCCCACCCACCCACCCCAAAAGAAAGAGGCACAAAAGATTTGATATTAGTGCAAGATATCCATTTATCTTGTCAAGACTAAACCAGCATTTATCTTTAACAGGCACACTAATTAGAGGTCATCCCACAACACCAATTGCCACCTCCAACCCTCATTTATTGTAAAAGAGTAGAATGTTTTAGACATACTTAACGTACCTCCTTTCTTTTTAGAAGTACCCACATGTAGAGTTTCTCCATAGCATCTTTCACGTGCCTGCAAGCCAACTTCCTTTCATTGCAATGGGAAGCAATATAAGCAAGAGTTTTTGCACAGGGAGCCTTATGTTTTGATGCTGCTGCAGATAATGCTTCTTGAGCTTCAGGTGATTCAATTGCATCTTTATTGAAGTATACATCGGTCAAACATCTTTGGCGTCTCATTTCTCCCCGATCTGGATTTTGCAACAACTTGAGCTTCAGATACACCTCTTCAGCTTCTACAGCTGCAGCAAGCATCCGATGCACCAGAATATCCGGATAGCGCCGGAGCGGAGAAGTAAAGTGTGTGTATAAAGGAACAGCAAGGGCATAATGACCCCTATCATTTTCATCTTCTACATCGCCACTGCAGAAGTAAGTTGCCAATTGCATGGGTCTTGCAGCGTAACACATAAGAATATCTGTTAACACAGAATCATCCGCAAGCTCTCGTCTAATGCACTCCAACGAATTATGAATCTGGCCAGACGAAGTGGTGTCCAATCTCAGACCATGTTTAGAGCAGAATGACTCAAACTCTCTGAGCTTACGCGGGTTGGGTTCAGGATGCCTTCGCAATAGTGCACTGGAAGGATAAGCTCTAGTTATAACTTCAGCAGCTGTCCTGTTGGCCAAAAGCATAAACTCCTCAACAAGCATGTTTGACTCCTTCCTTCCACTGAGCACACTATCATAAGGTATCCCATCTTCATCAAATAAGAAAACAATTTTGGGACTTTCGAGTGACAGAGCCCCATCTTCAAACCTCTTTTTCTTCAAGATTTTAGAGATTTCATAAAGGTTCTTGACAGATTTAACAATATCAGACCATTTAAAAAGGCCATGTAACACTGGCCAAGAATGTTCACCTTTATAAGAACTTGGATCATCAAGCAACCCATCAATAATATCCTGAGCATGATCATACGAGAGCTTGCAACAAGATTGAATTATAGTGCGGCCAATCCAGCGCTCAATAAATTCCCCAGACTGATTGATGTCCCAAAAAATAGAAAAAGCAAGTCTGTCCACACCAGGATTAAGCGAACCCAGATTCTCAGAGAGCAATGGGGGCAACATTGGCAATTTACTTTGCAACAAATACACACTTGTTGACCTCGCTTGAGCATTCTCATCTAAAGCTGAGTCTGGTTGAACAAAGTATGACACGTCAGCTATATGGACCCCAACTCTAGAAGTACCGTCAGGCAACCTTTCAACAGACAGTGCATCATCAAGATCGGTGGCAGTAGCAGGGTCAATTGTAAAAACACACAAATTTCTGATGTCTCTTCTACTCTGAAGCTCCTCTTTTGGTATTTCCCATGGGATACTTGGAAGACATGATAGGGTCTGTTGACAGAATTCTGAAGAATCAATTGCATTTTCGTATAAGGTTGCAGCAAGCTGTGGCTCCAATTCTCCACCTCGTCCAAATATGTCAGTGACATGAGCTTCTGGGATATAGTTCTCTTCTGCCCAGTCTGCAATCCGTGCGGCTACTAGGTCCATCTCCACTGCCACATCACCAGCTTCCAATCTTTCCAAAATGATCTCTGGCAGGCTCTTAAACGGCACCATCATTTTCGGAAACCGAGGATCATTTGGTGTTAACAAGAGATATTGACAGTTCAAGGCAGTCGATAAATATTTATTCTTCTTCAAGTCCTTTTTGTTAGCTTCTCTACTCCACATCCACTTCTTGACATTGAGAAAACCGACAATAGTGTCCCGACGAGGTGACCCCTCAAGGATAGCCACAACCCTGCCTGTTGGTCGTTTAGATGGGAATGAATCCACAGCAGCTGACAATCTCTCTGTTGCATGCATAGCATCATTAATTTCACTATAGCACCCAACCATAGAAGGTTTCAGAGCAGTCATATTATGTCTATTGACATAATCATTCTCCGCAAGTACCTTTTCTTCAGGATGTGAAATGTCTCCAAAGGACTGCCCACTTCTATAACCTAACACATTTTTCAAGGGGCTAGAACAATTTCCAGAACTACTGAACTCATAATCTGTGTCTACCTTGTTCTTCCCTTTGCAACTCTCTCTGACGAAGTCTGAATTGATGGACTCCAACATACCATCATCTACCAAAGCCGAACTCTCAACACTAACTGTATATCCTTTCATTCTAGTCCAAAGAGAAGGAGGATCAACTTCAACAGCAACAGTGTCTCCTTCAACCTGCAAGAAATTGTAGAAAAGAAAATGTAATCCTGCAGATGGCACATTCAGCAACCAAAAAATAAACTGACACATATAATGGCTAATCAAGGACAAAAAGATACACCACACTTACGGCTCTGTTTTGAGCTGCAGCTCCACTAATAAGAACATCTGTTCGCACACCATCAACTTTACAATAGGCCTGAGAAGCAGGGGTTATATAAATATGCTTCTCATGAAAGCATCAGAAGAATTACCAAATCACGCATAACTAGAAATGGAGCAGCAAAGAGATAACTGAATCTGTTACTATGGATTACCTCAAGTCTATTGTGGGCATTGACACGAAATAATGCTTTAAAGACACGACCCCTCTGCATGACAACAAAAGCATATCATCAAACTTCCACTCAACAACCACACATTCTTTTAATTAACATATCTTTCAATATACAAGTTTTCAGGCACGTTATGAGGCTGACCTCCAATGCTTTATGAACGGCTTCTGCTGGCCAATGTGAAGAAAAATATTTCCTCTGTGGGTAAGAAGTAATTGACTGGTCACCATAAGCAATATAGTCTGGGCATGAACCGGAATATACTTGTCCACCAACACCCGGTGAAAATGTTAGCTGCACAGGGAGACTTCCAGTCTCTGCTGACTGTTCATTTAAACGCATCGTGGGCAAGGAAGTAAAGGCAAAGTTTGATGCTCTAGGCAATGAAAACTCTTTAGATCCGTCGTGATCCAAGATGGGAACACCTCCCTTAAAATTTGATTCCCCAAGACAGCCAGTCATCGAACTACTTGCTGTTGCAAGTACAAGCTCAAATAAGTGAGAGGAAACGTACAAACGACAGACTATATCAAACCACGATCCATACTGTCATGCAATAAAAGCTCAACTGTTTCCCCACTCAAGAACAAGACATACACAACACTAAAGACCTCATTATAAATTATATATAGGTTTAACTAGTCAAATCCATTAGAAAAGAAATCAAAGAGGAAGTACAATAACTTGCAAGAAACATAAAGTTGAAAAACAATTAGCATAAAAGAACACAAAAGAAGACAAATGCATTTCAACTTTAGCATCAAACTCTAGTTTCCACCAAATTAATGTGGTCCGAGGAGAGTAGCCAGTCTAATCACAGACCTCCCTCCAGTTTTGCCTTGATTCGACCTCCCTTGTGATTTGAGCAATTACACTCACCTCCCTTATTTTGGTATTTTTTGTAACTAAACATATTGATATGGTAAATTTTCTATGCCTTCCAAATCTACCTTTCTATGACATTGAATCCTATCAAAGACAACCCTTCTTGTCTCCTCTCTCAAAACCTATTCATGACGCCATTAATTCCTCCTCTAAGTTTGTAATACATTTTCCCATCAATCATTCGCACCTATAGTTAATAGTAAGTATCATCTTCCTGATTTACAATGCTTTGATAGATTCGGTGCCTTGTCATGAACTGGACATTTTAGGATCAACTTGATATGAACTTCAAAAAAGAAATAATTTTTGATCTTTGGTTTCTCGTTTTAATATTTCATGTGATCCTAACGCTTTAGATTGGCATGTCTTTCAATAAAAGATCAAAAGCTTTTGTGGAAATAACTAGACAAAATTAATGGAAGAGACAATCCAGAATTGCAAAAAAAGAGTGCCAAAGCATGACAGTGTTCTAAAAGTTGTTCTTTTCGGGTTTAAGAAGACCTTGAACTCCACAATTATGCAGCAGTGTACAACTAAATATACCAATTCATATCCTTTTTCCATATCAGAATTCAGCATTCTTCAACCTAATAACTAATATTCCTTTTGTTCAACCAAAGAGTGTGCTTGTGGAATATAACAAAGAAATTATCATTTAAAAATATTTTGTTACAAGAAAATGAAAATAAATGAGATGGGTGTAATACATCAAATTCAAGGGGAGATTAATGTTACAGAGCCAACCCTTCGCTGTTATCTCTGAAATTATCCGTAATTCTTTTAATTTTGATAAATAGGAGTGAAGCTCGGTTATTTTCTTATACATCCACAAGCAAGCACACATTAATGGATCTACACATTACCTTCTCTTTGGGGCGGATCTATAAAAAAGGGTAGGGTATTTATTAAGAAAATACTGTACTTAAAGTATATTTAGCTGGGAACCAAAGCTCTAAAATACTAAAACAGTCTATTGGTTTCCGTGGTAAGCGAGGAACCAACTACAGCTTTGCTCTTGCAAACGGCGAGGGATGGATTCCTCTTATGCATATTATAACTTTTACTTTCATTTGTTTTTTTACATAAGGTAGAGAACTTTTACTTCATTTGCGGCATATACTAAATTTTTACTTCCATATGTTGCATACTTCAAATTTTACTTACATTCATTCCACTTTAGCTTCCATAGAATGCATTTTTTTAACAGTTACTACAGTTACTATTTAAAAAACATCATGCCGACAAGGCGATGAGTACTAATTCTTCTGCTTCTCTTTTTTTTTTTTTGTTTAACTGAACACAACAAATGAAAAATCAAACTGAAGAAGAACTACTTAAATTATCCCCCCGTTCCCTTTCAAGTGATTTTTAACCTCTCCAATTCATTCCAAAATACGTAAAAGAAAAATTCTATATTACCCTTGTTTATTTAGTGTTGAACTAGTTCCGAAGAAGTTCCTAAAATTTCTTCACATTTTTTCACGTATATATTATAGGGCTTTTAGAATAATTCACTTAACTAATATTTTTAACTGATATTTTTAATGGGTGAAACCCCTAAAAATCACTTAAATATGAATTGAGAGGAGTAAAAACCTTGCTAAAAGTATCACTTTTGCCCAAATTCTGGTTTTTAAAATCAACTCTCAGACAAAGTAAGAAGGGCTTAAGAATCTAAAAAATTGTTGTGTAATTGCATCCATTGAAATAGCTTTTTCTGTGATAATCATATTACAAACGAGTTGCAAAATAGTTATAATGATGAATTTCTGAATGATTGTTTAGTGGTTTAATAATGAAATATTTAGAAGTTCACTTTAAAATGCAATCGCTGATCATTTTCAAAAAATGTCATGTCGTTGAGTATAAGTGCAATGAAATGTTTACATATTCATATATTTTGTTTAAGTGGTTCGTTATTTTTTAAACATATACTTCGAATACCATTACCTGTTTCTTAGTCAGGTTATTATTATACATATAGTAACTTGACGTCAATATAAGTATAGGAATAGTGATGGAACCGAAATTTTCACTAAAGAGAAAATGAAGAAGATTTAACATATATAATATATATACACAATCTTCTTGTTTTACCAAGTAAAAGGTTCACTGATAATAAAAGGCCAACTTGGCCATTTACAAGTGGTGTACCAAAAAGAGGAGAAACCCATATTAACGATATCCTCCAAAAGACGCCCAATCCTATCCATATACCACCAGGAACTACATGGGTTCACCTATATACACAATCTCCAAACAACACCCAATCCTATCTATATACCACCAGGTACTACATGGGTGCAACTACATACACAATCATTCTACAGAAGAGGTTAACACCCCTTTGAACAAGGTGGCTCCGCTACTATATAGGAACCCATAAACTTCAACTCCTAAATATACGTCTCAGCTGATTTGATTTGGTTACAACCACATAAATAGAAGACTAGCATGATTAATTCATGTAGAATCGCCTAGCAAGAATTCAAATAACAACATACAATTTGCCTTAACCATTTTTTACATATAACATTTAATTTCCAACGGCGAAATCTGCAAATACCAATACAATCAGATACTAAAAACATACCTGTTGGAGCAGAATTTTGCTTAGATCGTCTAGATCGACGGTTTTTCTTCTTATCAACAACTACACCAGTCTGATTCTGATTTTCCACAGACTCCGCAACCAGTACACCCATTCCCTGAAATTTAAACCTAAAACTCAAAAAGAAAAAATTAAACTATAAACGATCGGCGGCGAAGTAGAAATCAAACATGAAGCATCTTCCGATGTATAAAAAAATTAAAACGGAAGAAGAAAGAAAGCAGAGAGAATTAGTAATGCGTTATTTTTGTGTATATATATATATGATATGAGGTTTGTGATGATTGGTCGGCGTAGACAAGGGCGCCGACTATTGATTCCTTTGTCTTCTCTTCTTCTCCTTTCTATTTCTTTAATTTAATACTATTTAATACTCCCTCCGTCCCTTTTAACTTTGGTGCTTCTATTAAAAAATAATTAATAACGTATAATTAATCATTTAGTTAAGGATATAACATATATAAAAAATATTTTTTTATTTATCAAAATAAACAAATAATTAAGAATAACTATTGAAGGAAAAATAGATAAGTGACTAGGCAAGATAGGAGTATTTATTTACGTTATCTTTTTTATTTCTATTAATTTTTTTCTAATATTTTTTTGTTTTCCTTTTTTAGGTAGATAAATATGCTTTCTTTTTTATTTTATATTTTACTCATCCATTTGTTTGGGAATTTTGATCAAAATGAGATATTTTTAAAATTAATTTACTAAAATAATATGATTTAATTTTTTTATAAAATTAGTATAAATGTACTTCATGATAACGTTTCAGGGTATTTTTATTTTAAAAATTCAACGGACAATGGGTTGGCGATGTTAAATGCATAAACGTAACTATGAGTAGCGTTTTAGGAGTAAAATGTTACTCAAAAGTATGTTTTTGAAAAATGCCAATACGGCCACTGACTCCATCCTAGCAAAGGCGGATCAAGTCCATTCCATGTAAAACGTAACTATGCGTTAACGTTTACACCTAAACTGTACTTTTGAGTCCCTTTTCTTACGAATCCACTAACGGGCCTCCGACTTCTGCAAATTTGACTATATTTTAGTTATAAAAAACGTTACTCATGTGACGTTTTATTCAACCTATAAAAACAGTTACGGTTAATTACACAACACTCTGTTAAAGTCATATTCCTCCATTTTTCAAACTGACCAAAGTGACTAAATAAATGTTGTTGTAATTATTTTGCATGTTCCAAGATCAAATTCAGCAAATTTTACTTGTGTAGGCCCTTTTTAAATAATATCTCACAAAACTTTTCATACAGTATGAATTCCATAAGATCAAGTTTATCTTTTTATGTTCTTATTATAGCTTAACAATTAGTTTCTAATTTAAATAATATATTTTAACAAGATGATTATCTTTATTTTATGATTAGATGACCGAACTTTAAATAACACTAATGTGATGGTTGCTTTGTATTGGATTGGAGAAATAAGCTACGGATATGAACGTATTGTAGGTATACTGATGTGCTAGAAACATTATTCGCATGTCGACGTCAACTACCTATGTTGAATTGGTTGGATTGTTGTGCATGAGAACAAGTGGGAAACAAATAGTGAAAATTTCATATGGATATTCTGAAAAAATTACCAATGTTCGAGTTCAGGGAACAATTAGTTCATGAGTTTAAATTGAGAATGCCCAATGCTTTGTACAATTTCTTTCATACCTCAAAACTTTGCGGCTAGATTGATATAAACTTTTTTTAAAGCATGTATGATACCGACCGTAAACAACAGATCAAAATGTTGCATTTTCAGTAAGTGGTCATCATGGTTATCACATGAATTTGTTGGCCCAAATTATGGCTTTACCACGATTAATCATAACTCAACCTCACTTTGCTAATAACCGATGTTCAACCACCATTTTCAACATTGTTGATGCCATGGTCATAGTCGAATCATCTTGGTGTAAGGCTCAAGTAGTCAATGCTATTGCTAATAGGATACATGGAACATAAGCCAGGTAAACCACAATCTTTATTTACTAAATTTTTAGTCTAAAAATTATCAGATATTTTTTTGATTGTCAGTATACACAAAATAATCCTATAAATAAAGAACCAGTTTTAGAATATAAAATTAATCGTTTCAAAACCAGCTTCTATATTTATAGATTTTTGCTAAAATTTGACTATAGGTTTTTTTACAGAGATTTGATATCCACTACCATTGATTTTAGATTATGTAAATGCTGAAATTAGTGACTCGACAGTTTCGGAGGAAGATGAATTTCCCAAAGATGGTGATGAAGTGAACTGATGAAGATATCGATGATATTAGATGATTTGGTCCTGGTCAAAATAGTTCACTTTTCAATAATCATGATCAGGGTGTGTCCTCATGATATGATCCTATTTAGGATTAGAGAATGAGGAAGACAATTTATTCATGTCTACATGTGAATCTGTATATGGAATATTGTTCATTTTTGTCTGAGGACCAAAAAAATATTTTTTAAAAAAGGTTGCTTTTTAGTAGTAAACGTAATTGAAAGGGTTGTCACTTTGAAATTTGCACAAAATATAGGAGTTCAAGTTGGTAACATCTCACCAAAGTCTACGGTTAGTGAGATGTACTTTTTTTAATTTAAATTGGGTAGCTTGGTTTCTTCTAGGACACAGTTGGAGTATAAATTTGGAAGATAGAAAATATGATTGAAAATCATGATATGAGATTGAGGGTCCTTTGTATCGGCGCACACCACCAAAATACCCAATTTGTTGCATCCTTACTTCTAAATCAATTTTACAATATCCCCCCCCCCCCCCCCCTATAGTTCATCGGTGTAGAATGTCATTTCAAAGGTTCATGAAAACTTTGGTCAATCAAGTAAATATAAAAAGCATGGTTGGACGTCCACGTCGCATTTTGAAATTGGTGTTATGGTTACTTTGAAAATCATTTTGTGACCTACCTAAAAAATTTTTTGTAGTTATTTCAACACTTTAACCGATGGAACATTGGTGGATGGAACACGAGATCTATTATTTCTCATCAGAGGGAAAACTTTAACATTTGTATTTTGGGCTTCAAGCGATGCAATTGATGGATTTCCAATATTACGCCCCCCCAATTTATTTAGTAGATGGAACTCATATTTATGGAAAATATGAGACTCAATTATTAATTGCTTTGAATTAGACATGATCAACATATCCTCTCTCTTAACGTTTCCTCCTATTGTAGACAAAGATTACAAAAGAGTCGATGAAAATGTTCTTCTTTAGAACATTTGAAAGCACATATGATAAAAAATAGACAAGATGTATGTTTCTATTTGGATTAGGGCAAAAACAATCTTGGCTGTTGTTTTTGGGTCCGCCGGATTTGTGGCCTTTCAAGAGCCTCGAGTCTCCATCGACTTGTCATACGAACATCTGAAGAGCAACTTGCAATCTAAATCTCCAAACACGAACCTCAGCAGATTGCATGTGGACTGCTGCTTCAGACCCATCACGGTGGAAGTTTTGAGTACCTTGATGTGGCAATTAAAAAAGAGAAAATCTCAAAGCGCATGAATACCTCTGGAATTCCCTTGGATTAATGAACTGTTAGCCATGATGATCGTGAAAAAGGATGGGGAGTGTGCAACAAATCTTTCGATCTTTCAATGAAGTGTTAAAAAGCAACGAGGTTTGACTGTCAACTGCTGATGATTAACCTTCATTGGAGCAAACTATTGAACGGTATACCCGTAGGTCTCAAATCAAGCGCCCAACTTGCAAAGCAAAGTGAATTATGGACCGGAAGTTCAAAATAAAAGTGAGAGAAGAATTATGCAAGTTCACAAAGACATTTTGGTTTTTTATTGGAATATACCCCATGGATATACGAGGTTATGATCTATACGTTGATGGTACTCATTTGGGTAATCTCATATGTGTTCATCAACTAAATGACAAAGCAAATGTAATTTTGGAAAATGGGTTAATCTGCATTTCCCGTTTCATTGTCTGAAGGTAATTGATGAATGAGAGGGTTAGCTAGAAATTTTGTAGCGAGCACTTTCCAACAGAGAATTATGTTGCAACATATTTTGGTCATTCTCACCAATTGGTTCATAAGGCATATTGACATCTCCAAGGTTTAGCAATGACAGTTACTGAAATTCCTAATCGTCGTCCTACTCAGGCCAAGGACAACTAGAATCACCTATTAATGGATCGTAGTTTCTACTACGGTGTATAATTACTTGTGTATTATTTGCAGGCAGACGTACAATGACAGACGGTCGATGTCCCAATCGTAATTAAATTTAAAGTGATAATTTGTAGGTTGATTTCTATATTGTGTTACTTTTATCTTTATGTTATCTCCTGTATATGAATTTATTCCAAATGCTAAAAGAGGAAAAATGATTACTTTTATTTCCCGATTTCCATTTATGTTATTTTCCTTTCAATTATTAGGTGCATAAAGTTATCTACTACATAAATTTGATCTTAGAGGAAAACACTAACTTACGTTTAGAAATTCTCATATTACTATAAAGTCAAAAAACATTCGCAATAATATTAACAATAATAAGTAATACTATAATACCACTGTCACAAACTTAAAGAATACTTTAACTTCACAATTCAAATTTAGATACCAATTACCTAATCGAGTTTACAATATCACATTTTCCACTTTCACAAACTATCAAGTACATGAGAATACTAAACGACAACCTAAGTAAAATAATTGAAACATCTATGTATTCATGGAACATGTTGCTTTACCAAATAATGATCCATGGAGTCGTGTTCACAACTATTGATTCTAGAAGACAGACATTTCCAGCTGAACACGACACAACAATTACTATCGCATCAACATCTACATCATCCATAATAATTAATGACTGACTCTCCCTGCACACATACAACACAATTATTAGTGTTAATTTCCAGATTTTCAAATTGTCAAATTTCTAGATTTCCAGATTGCCAAATTTCCAAATTGTCTGGTTTCTAGTAATCTAGATTTCCAATAATCATTTTCTAATTCTGGTTCCAGATTGGAAAATTCAAACCTGATCTTATAATGCACATGAATGTCTCATGTTACAGTGACCCCATATATTTATATGTCCCAAATGCTTCAGATCATACGAACATATTCGATGCAAAGCACATTTCTAGTTTTCTCGACTCCACATATTCTCCTAATTTTCTCACAACAAGATGCACAACAAAAAGCACATTTCTACTCAAAGAAAAAATGAAAATCTATTAGTCCTTCCCAAATATCAGTCATACATTCAGAAAATAGTAAAGATCATCAAACTTCAATCTAATCCCAACATATTCCTGGCCACTTCCAGAAGCAAAAAGAAGAACATGAGGTTTGACAAGGTTCATCTTTTTCTCATGGTTAAGAGGTTATAATACGGAACACCTAATTCTAATCAGCAAACACTAGTTAATTAATAAGATTCAATTGCCCGCTCAAACATTGGCAAATTACATGAAGCAACTAAAAGGAACTAATAAGCAAGGCCACCATCGTAATTCGCTATTGTAAAAATGAATTGCTACTTCAACATAACAAATAGACTAACGGAATAATGAAAAGGAACTATAGTTTTCTCTCGAAATCTTCAATCCCTCTTTAGTCCCCCCACCCCCCCCAAAAGCCCCAAATTTCCTATACTCGAGAACATGAGAGAAACAATCATTTCAACAAGGAATACCACTTGGATACATGCAGCCTCGTAATTATAGTTTCTTTGTTTTCTCTTTGCTTGTTTTTCTTTTGTCATGGCTGGTAAAGAATATGACCTCCCTGACAAGCAAGATTAATTTCCTTCCAGTTGTTCGACTAAACAAAGGAGCATTTATCAAATCAACAAATAAAATAACGAGTTATATACCAGTCCCACCACTCTTAGAAAAAATCATACGCTTTCTCCCTTCACTGATGGTTCCCACATTCGTTTGTCATTTTCCACTCTCATCGTTGGGTCTCTCCTAAATGATTACAACACCAGGGGTCCATAGACATGGCAAGCCCATGATTATGAATAAAGTTGGGGGCATTCCTCAAAATGTTGAGGTCGAGAAACCACCAATCCATTCTCAGTGATGAAAACTAAATTCCTTAATATTTTTGATGTCGAGTATGGAACATATCCAGTATTTGTTGGTTGAGATGTCATAACTTCTGCCCCGGGGGCAGTGAACTCTTGAGTTTGGCCCTTTGAAATGGAACCTATACAAGTTGTGTTGATCATCTTTCGAGACTGATTCGTCCATATTCATAGGCACTCGTCCTTTCTCACAGAACGAGCCCTCCTACCACCAGCAACACCCCTTTTTTTCCTCGCCTACGAACCGGAGATGGAAATGATCAATCATGTACTCATTCATCTCTTCTATAATCGGCTGTATCTTATGCCTACGCAAGCCTCGTGCAAATTGTCAGCACTATTTTTCCTCCTTCATTCGTACCATTGCACGATATGTCTAATCCTCCATGATTGCTGATCACCGGCTTTTGCTCTATCAACCCATGGACATGAACATTTACGCATCCTACACACAGTCAATGTTTCTTTTCTTACTAACTTTCCATTATTTTTTTTCTAACCATGCTCAAACAAAACTCCATCTGATGCACTTAGTTTATATTTTTAAGAAAAACCTAGTAACAATTTTCCCAAGTCACAATTTTTGAGAAGACGTTATCTTATCCTCAAAGATAAATCACAAACACACCAAATCTCATCATACATATGTGGTTTAGTATGTACGTGAATTTTTGGCACAGTAACCCTTCTTGTGTTGAGGACACTGAGTCGGATTATCGATAACAAGACAGTAATTGGGTCGAAGACCAAATAATTAGTGTCGTCATATCAAAGTGGTTTCAACCACATAGACCGGCAGAACACAAACATCTTGAAGTTGATTGGTTCCAAAGCGGCAAATCATTGTGGCTCTCCACTTTCAATTTGGTATTTGGTCTGCCCCCTTGGTCCCCTGCCCCTACGATCATGGTGGAAAATTTGTGTGCGTCAATAAACTGGAAGTTGGTAATCGTTTGTTTAATATCCAAATTGCCTCATGACTCGATCATGCAATTGAACCCTCGCGATATCCCAACAAAAAATTCGGAGTTATTCCACACCATATTATCGTTCAATTCAACATATCAGTAAGACTCATTAAGTCATCCGTAAATATGGTTTTCCATATAACTACATAAGAAAAAATGAGTTTCAACTACAATATAACATATATTTTTTAAAAGAAAAACGGTATACCAACCTCCTGATCCTCTCTGTCATGGAACAGTGCATCCCTAAAAACTCACACCTGCTTAGGGTATCAGTCCCAACTAAATGTTCAAACTCATTAGTAGCCGTCTGGACTCTATTAGCAAGCAAGAAAATTATTTTGTGTACCTTTGTGCTATTACCGGAGGTCTGAGGACGGTAACTCTCTCATATGCCCAAATCTGAACACTAAATATCTAACTATAATTGATGAGATATAAACTATAAAATATTATAAAAATTGACGTAAGTTATTAAGTATATTTGAAGCATTGGTAGAGCAATTACCTCATTTTGGTTACTCTGTGAGTCCCTTACAGAGAAAGCGAACAAGCACGCTACGGTCACACTCCCCGTTCTATAAGAGCTAACTACATTGAGATCATCGAGCATAAGAGGTACACAAGCTTTAAATAGTTGCCAGATGTATCATGCCATCACTGCCAAACCACAAAATCATTCCAAACAGGTAACATTTAGCCATTTGACTCGATCATATTCTTGTGTGTCAGTCAAGTAACTGTCGTTGCTCCAAGCATAATGCGCATTAAGTGCAGTGTACTCAACCTTGAGCCTACTACGGTTGAAGTCTTGAGGTCACAATGGAACTAAAACCTAAACTTCTTGACCAAATAGTTTGGTCAATCCCCATGTCCTTATTGACTCATCACCAGTACTGGATCACGATTCAAACATGTAGTCATACACACTTTGACATCTTTTACAAACCTTTTACTCTTGCAGGTGATTGCGCCTCACCACTCCTAAAGTGAAATGTCAATGAGTCTCTCGGGACGCCATTGTCTCTACTAGTGAAGTGATCAAGCTACGATCAATCAAAAGCAATTTAGATCATAAGCACCATATAGTCGTGATAATCAATCAGTCTAAGACTCCCGTGGATGAGGGATCATTTCTTTACGGTGGTCCCCAAAATTTTCCATCACCCCCCCTCCTCGTATTTAACATCATATAATAACACTTCCATCACATATATCCCGTAGACCTATGGGTAATTTTTGAGATTGCAGACCGGATTGTTCAAGTGGACCGACCCGGTTTCCAAGAATATGCACTATAACCAGTATATACGTAATTTAAACTGAAAAATGCCTTGAAAGTAATTTAATATAATGGTAGTCCAAATATACACTAATTAAAGTAATGTTGTCCCTAAGTTTTTATTAAAATATTGGGAAAATAACATAAGTTTAGTAGCACCAGCATTTTCCGTCCAATCTATTATAGTTTTCCCATTCCTTTTCATGTGAACATCTTTTTGCCTTTTTTTGCTTTTTCATTGTTTCTCTTGCATCAATAGATGCAAGATTTAAATATAAAAACCGAACCTCAGATTAATACATTTCTTTCATGTGATTGATTTTGTATAACCAAAACGATATAAATATGAGAAGATAGAGAGAAAAAATGTCTTATCCGTGGCGTGGCGCCTATTTTATTTATCGCGAATATTTTATCATGTAGTATTTTAATTTATTTCTTACCTTACGACTAAGGCTTGTTCACAATGATTCCTGGCCGGATTATTTTTCTCAATTGATTATTTGTGTAATCTTCTAAAATTCAAGCATTCCATCTACTAATTTGTAAGGGAAAAAAAATATACCTCAGGCTCTAACACAGAAAAGTAACTTGATTCCAAGCTTCCAAGATTGATAGCCGTAAGTATATCTGAAACCTCGTATAACGAATCAAATATCCAAAATAATTTGGAACTCTACCGCTTACCTTTATCACAAATAAGTTTTGACCTTCAATTGTCTTCCTGTTTTTTTGTTCCTTTACGACCTCCCTCTTCGTCCACAATTATCGGGTAGTCGAGAATGGCGTTTGGAGGCTTAGAAAGTGACCAACTGGCCGGCTAGTCCAATTTTTTATGAAAGGGGTAAAGGGTTTAGACAGCCAAAAACAGTAAGTTATAAACAAGCGACCGTCGTTCATTGAAAAGGTGGGCATTTTCAACTTTTAAATAAAAATCGTTACCGCCCAGAACGTTTATTAAACTTAACGACTTTAGATTTTTTTAAAGATGCCACATAAACTAAAACTTACCATTAAATACGTTTATATTATTTTTGTAAAAAATTAAAAACGTATTAATTAGGTAAATTAATTTTAAAAATAACTCATTTTGATTAAAACTTCATTTGCTTTGAGGGGAAGGGATTGAAAGGAGCAGTGGGTGGGATGAGATGAAATAACATATGGGGAATCTTTTTCTTTGAATGTTTTAGGTTAATAAAATAATTAGGGTTTAAGGCCCTACTTTAAATTAGGGTAAACAACATAAATTTTACTAATTTAATACTTTTTCTATTTTATATCAGGTAAAAAATTTGTGCTTTTTTTTTATTATTCAGAATAGCTGAATTACTAAATTAGGACTTTTTCTATTTCGTATTAGGTAAATTTTTAGGTTTTTATTATTATTCAGAGTAATTGAATTGTTCGTAAAATTTAAGATGAATATTTGAATTTTTTTCCTTATTGATTGTTTCATTAATTGAGTTTTGTGTTTTATAGGCCATTAATTATATTACATAAGAAGTTACTCCATATTTGTGATTTCATAAAGGAAAATAGTAAATATTGGCTGACTTAAATTATATAATAAATGTTTTTCTTGATATATGTGTGCCTCACAAATTCAATTTATTTTGAATACATGGAGTAGTTGATTATCTTTCTTTTTCATAAATTTGTTATATTATGAATCTTATCGTAATTTACATTATCTGACATAACTAGATACTTCCTTCGTCCGGAATTGTTTGTCATGTTGCGCTTTACAAAAGTCAATTTGACTAATTTTCAAAGTTAAATTAGATCACATTAATTCGATATTTTAAACAAAACAAATCGATTATTCTAACACCATACTGAAAAGTACTATAACTGCGAATTTTTTTGCATCTTAATAGTGAAGAAATCCATCTTAAAAATGTTAGTCAACACTTTTTATAGTTTGACTCTAAAAATAGAAATACATGACAACCAATACCGATGAAGAGAATAACCTTCAACTAAATACATATAACGAAATATCTAAATAAGGAATGTAACTAACGAGATTAATTAAAAAGAAAATACATGTATATAACTACCTTGGAGTATTTGACGTATCACAATTCCTAAAAAAAATAATCTAAACAACTGAGACCATTTCAATTATTTTAGAATCAGCAAATTTTACACTTGTTCTTTCTTAGAATTCTTCTCCAATAATTTTAAGTTTTTTTTACTCAACAATATAATTATCAGTATCACTATATAATTGAGATATTTTGAAACAATACACTAATTAATATTATAACCATCAATATCCTTGGTCAATATCAAGTGAATGAACTTGTGTAGTTAGAAAAATTATATAAATTTTGCGTGTTCATTGCTCGTATATATATATAATATAAAATGTTTTTTCCTTTACTTTCACAATTTCATTTTTATATTTACTACCATTGATTGTGAAAAGGTAATGGCATTTCATAAATATGATACACGAGAAAGTTGTAACGATAGGGCACAACCATTACTGTTTCTTGCATTAAATATAAATGAGTGGACTTTGTAGTAATTTACCAACCAAAAAGTGAGTAGAGCAAAATAAATTAACAAAAAAGGACAAAGAAATTGAGAAAAAAAATCAATAATACTATTGTTATTCTTTTAATCCTTTAATTAAAAAATAGGAGAATAATAGAAAAAAGAATTAAAAATAAAATAGTATAATTGATAAATATAGTACTATTATTGTTCTCTTAATCCTTTAATTGGAAAATAAGAGAACAATGGAGAAATTTATATTTTTAGAAAAAGTA
This sequence comes from Solanum habrochaites, assembly GCA_027704765.1. Lineage (NCBI taxonomy): Eukaryota > Viridiplantae > Streptophyta > Magnoliopsida > Solanales > Solanaceae > Solanum > Solanum habrochaites. The sequence goes on from JAKWJA010002499.1 coordinate 6,310,300, forward strand.
AAATTTACTAAATATTAAATTGATAAATTTATTACAGTAGAATTATTTTTTAAATTAAATAAACTTGAACAATTATTTCCTTGTACTGCCCCAAATTGAAAGGGGAGGCGTGACTGCATAGCCCTAACTATATTTGAACATATGTCGTGAATAGATATATATATATATATATAGAAATATATAAAATATATCTATATAAATAATAATCTATATATAATATATTTTATATACATAGAAGCGCGAACGAGGAGGACGACCTCGGGCAAAATTCATAAATAAACAAAATTTACAGTTTATACGCACTTAGTACTTCGTGCATAGGTAAGTACTGAACTTCCAGATAAAAACCCCCATTTTTAATATATTCTTATGTGGCCTACGTCGCATCCACACATTGGAAAGATTAAAACAAAACACACAAAGCTTCTATAAAGTAAGACCCTTATTGGGTTCAAAGTTATCACGTAGTTTTCCTTGACATTTTTGAATATACTTATCAGTTAATAACCTTAAAAATTAAAATACTTTTTTCTTTTTGTCTTAAAGTCATGTGTAACATTCAATCATCCTCAATTGTGTATTTTGTTATCCTCTTAGATTCACAAAATTAAATATTCCCTCATAGTTATGAAAACAACTAATTTTTTCCCAAATTTAATAAAGGGTTATTATATATATCTAAAATATACACACTATACGACAACCTTCTTCTGCCATTCAGCCAAATATAAATTTAATTATTACGATTCAATATTTTTATTGTCATATATGATACAATAATTTGGAGCAGTTGAATCAATTTTTTAATTGTTTCAAATATTAAAATTGTTAATTATATGTATTATATATGTTTTGAATTGTTTAAATTTTGTTAATTAATTTATAACTTACATTCTTATTTACTTCATTGCAAATAATGTTATGTTACTAACTTCATATTATCCTATTGATATGACACTGATTAAAATTTTACTTACAACTACAAATATACCATTAAATTTCATTAGTTATTGATTGTTCAGTCTAATTTTTCTTTCGTATACAATTTAATTGAAACTAATAAAATACAATCAAATAATGGGTTAAAGAGAAAGATTTAATGGACAGTGGCCTTAGTTTTAAAATCAATATTCATTCCATACAACTATTTTAATTTACCCTAGAATCATATAAGAAATTTGTTCAAAATTAGAATCCAAAACTAAATAGGGTTCACATTTCCTTTTCACATTTACACATCCATATAATTTTTATTTTTTTTTTGTCATTTTCCTCCGACATGTCAATAATAATTCAAATTATCTAATTTCATGAAAGTCAATCAAATTTATTTTATATTATGAAAGTATCTACAGTGTCCAATTATTGTGATTTATAGTATTTTTATATCATCTTCAAATAATATATGTTATTTTGCATGTCGTCTATGACGTGTCATTAATAAAATTTTTGAGAGCAGGCTCATTTTTTATATGTCCATAATCGTCCTAATTATATTTCTAATTAATTATAATTACACATTTGTACTTAATTATAATATATCAAGTTTGTATTTTAAAAAAAATCAGAAATTAATTAAGACGAAGAACATATTATTTTGAATGAATTTAGAAAAGAAAATATTACCGATATATATAATTCTACCAGAAAATTGTGTTCATTACTTTACTAATCATTTTTTCTGTTATTATTTAATGTCTTCCACGTTGAGCTCATGTAATAATGAGTGCACTTCTTATTCTAATTTTTACTTGTGAAAACATAAATTAAAGTACAGAGAGTAAGAACAATACATATAAACATTTATATAAAATAAATTATTTTAAAATCTTTCAAATTTATATTCAGTATGCACTAGTAAAAAGAAAACTTAAATTTTTAAATCTGATTATTAACCATCCTGAAATTTGTTTTTGATTAAATCTGAAATTATTACTTACTTTATTTACGCAACAGTTTTTGATTGGGGAACAGATGTTGAATCAAATTTGATTAATATTTTTTGTTTACAAAATTGTTATTATTCAAAATATAAACATAAAGTAAAACATTAGAATTTTTCTCTTAGGCAACTTGTTATTAAATTTGTAGTAATTATATGGGCCCCGTATACGGTCATTACGCTTATCTATATGATATGAGATATAATCTAATGCATGTCATACCAAACTAAGTGCTAGCAATGGTGATGCCTTCCGATAACTAATCAATATCATATTCACTAACTTGTGGTCATATGTGTCTTGTATGTATAAATATAGGCAATAGACCCTAATCTTTTTATTATAGCTCGGGAGTAGAATGCATAGCATGTCATGTCATGAATTCATTATGCATTTATGTCACTATAATCATATTATCGATCAATCTTGGTCTGTTGATACTCTTGTTCTCATAATCCAGTAATCACTGTCATACCACACGTAAACGTCTTGTAGGACCTCATACACTTGTAGATCAAGTTGGAAAGTTTAACTCGAATTTAGAAAGTTAAAACTTGAGGATGTTCATAAAGAGATTAAGGTGTTTCACTTAGTTTCTGTATGTGTTTCCTTGGTAATTTGTAAAAGAAAGTATTTTTTTAAAAAAAGAAACATGTACTTTTGTAGTTTAAACATACGAGTTACATTTAAGAGTTTTGAAAATCGACGTACTCTCACTGTCTCAATTTTTGTGGCACTTTTGATTTTTAGAGGGTCGAATAGTTTAAGTTTGACCGGCAATTTACGCATTAAATCTTCAAACTTTTTGAATGAAATTTATAATTTTATAAGCTAGGTAAAAAATACAATAAGTCACGATAAATGACAATTCACAATATTTAAAATATGTATTAAAAATTTATGGTAAAAGATAGACTTGTTTGAATCTTGAAATATGAAAAGTATCATATAAATTGAGAAAAAGTGAGTATTACTTTAATATTTTTCAAAAAATAAATTAGCGATAAAAGGTGGACTGATTCAAATTCCTAGTGTTCCTTCATAATCTTTTTAAGTTGCAACATCTAATGAAGAATAAGAATATATACACATAGACCTATAGTTAACGAAATCGATAAAATGACATATAAACACTAAGTTATCACATCTTGCCACATGACAATTAAATTTTGCGTCCGGATGGGAGCGGAAGGGTCTAAGAGTTTGTGGAGAGTTTGCGAGACCGACTAGAATTTTCCTAGCTAATTAGAATACTCTAGAATACTAGATATTTCTTTGGTTGAAAGATTTGAATTCCAGAATGTGTAGACTTTGCGAAGAGGGACTCACAGTTAAATATGAGCGGACTTGTAAAGTAAATAATATTTACACGTAGGTCCCTAGGAGGTAAGCATCAATAGATGCGTGACATTCATTTGCCAAGGCATCCAAGCTTGAAAACAAGCAACGCAAGAAAGTTGTAACCAGAACATCTACCAAGTAGGTTAAAAAACATTCCTTCCAAAATTCCTAAGTCTATCATTTATTATCTCTTATAGCGATCCTTATTATCAAAAAGGGTTCTTGAGCTTAAAAGATCGTGAAAGATTCGTGAGTAAGTTGTCAAGTAATGCCCGGAGTCACTTAGCAAATACTCTACGTCCGTGACAAAGTTGTATCGGTCGGCTGATGGTTTCATACTAAGGAATGGCTACTGAGTGACGTACAACGACCCTAGCACACCAACGCCCTGCAATTGGATTGTGGGTAATAATAACCGAAAGGGGAATCAATATCAAAGGGTAATGAGGGTGCTCAAGCCCGAAACTCAACACCTAGCGACACTAACATCTCATCTCTATCTATTACCGAAAGCAAGTGACAAGACAATGTGCGAATACGCCATAGACGTCACCCGGCTGGAAAATGGGTCTCAAGGGGGAAGTGCAAGACACGAGAATCCGTCGGAGAATCTTAGTCGGCCCACTTACGGGACAGACAACAATTTTAGAAGACCCTTGAGGAGATGAGATCACCGAAGGAGTTAGAGGGTTGCCACAAGCAGGGCCTAGTTCGAGATGCAGGAGGCCATCAGCTTCCTTGGAGTGTCGCTTATGGATGTTCTAACGCGAATGAGGTTATCCTTCCTTGAGTGTCGTCGCATGGAGACGAATGAGCACGATTGAGACCATAAAGGCGCGATATAAAAGCACTCATAAGGTTCGAAGTTGGATGCTTATCGTTTGTGACGACCGAGATATGGAAAGGGGCCAGGGCGTGCTCCTCAAGCCCGCCTATGTTCAAGTGTCCGTTGCCGCGCAAGAGGTGGAGAATTTCTTGTGGCACTTTGAGAATTACTTCAAGTGTAATCAATTGAAAGAACGACAAAATAAGATCAACACATCTGTGTTATATCTTGTTCGGAGATGGTCATGTTTATGATGTTATGGTGGAGGCGGAAATATTTCGGAAATAGGAAGGGAGCAATTGCACCATCACAATGGAGCACCGTCATCTATGAGGGGAGCGCAGATTTAGGAACGTTAAGCAACGTCAACATAACGCGCACTATGTGTAGAGTTCAACCACCCTTAACGCTTCAGATTTTCCAACTACGGATGAAGAGTGTTATTCCACTTCATTGATGGGATAGCAAAGTTTGGGCGGGCCAAGGAATAGAGTTGGAACGCCGACATGTCATGACGATGATGAAAGCCATCACCAAGGCTGAAGCTTGCCAGACTTCAGCACGAAAATCCCGACGAGCCCAAGGAGATGAGTTGAGAGGTAGTCCAGTGACTCATGGTGGGGGAGATCATGCAAATGCTAGGCTCAGCGGCCACATCCTAAGAACCATGATACTTATAGTTCAATTACACAAAGTTTGGAATGTCATGGCAACAACCAAAAGAAAAGACAAGAGTTTGCCAAAAGAGGTGGTTTTGCTAATATGTGGTGGGCTGCATGGTATCAAGGTGCCCCGAGCTGAACACCCTTGGTGCTATTCAGCGAAGCAAAGAGAAGGAAGCACATGCTTAAGACAAGGTGCGGAGACTACGCAGCTGAGGCTGATAGGGACTATGCAGATCTATAACACCAACCAGAGAAGTCGAGAAATATGCGGCGGCGCAGTAATGTTCGACATCACGATGCAATTGAAGCCCGCTCGTGCTAAGGGGGGGGGGGGGGAATGGTCACACGTTGCAGAGGTCAATCATTACCAAGACGGTAGCGACCAGGTTTGGGCTTTAGCGCGTTCACAGTCCACGAATGCCCCAACTTAGGACAGTCACAGCTCACCACCGACTACGTAAGTGTGGTCGCAACCTGGCGTAAAGCATCACTCTAGGGCCGAGTGACAAGGTAAGAACAACTGAACGTCGCTCCTTCTTGGATTCTTTGATATATTCCTTTGGGGAAGAATGGGTAGGAAGGAGACAAGAGTTCTTCCAGGAATGCCAAGCAGTGATCGATCCTTAGCCCCTCCAACACTTCTGTGTCACTGGAGAAAGGAAAGCATGCAGGATTTCCATGTTAACGGGCGCCGAGACAGAATGGAAGGTCCAACTAACAGCCATGCAACTCAAGAAAAATCCTAAGAGAGAAGTCGAAATTTTTAGCCACGCAGTACAGTTTTGAAAGAAGAACCAGGGTGCTAAACATCTTGCCCACCAGGCATGGAAGAAACTTCCAGAGGGAAAAACGTCGTGTTCCATACCGCCGAGGGTCTTGCCTCCTAGGACGGAGGTAGATCGTGAGGCCGAGTTAGAAGAAATAAAGAAGCAATTGAAAGACTTGCGCGAGGGCATTGATCGAGTCAATAGACTATTGGTCGCGCGTATGAGAAGGCAAGACTCGGTCGCCGATGAAGTGACGATGAGACGCATTCGTCGCATCAATAGGTGAGGAAGAGTGTCACGTCCCACCATATCATAGTTAAAATTTGCATCCGGATAGAGGTGGAAGGGTCTAGAGTTGTGGAGAAGTTTGCGAAAAACTCTAGAACCTTCTAAATTAATCGAGAAGACTAGAGAGTTCTCTAGAATTCTCTAGAATAATTTAGATATTTCTTGAAAGGTTTTGGAAGATCCTAGAAAATATAGACTTTTCTAGAATAGGGACCAAAGTGTTAATAACTTAGGGACTTGTAATCCAAGCTTGAAACAAGCAAACCAAGAAAGTTGTAAGCAATCTTCCAAGCAATAAAAGCCTTCTTCCAAAAATTCTCGAGTCCTTTCTTTCATTCTCTTAGCTCTTTAGTATAAAAGGGTTACTTGACGTACACGACGTGAAAGAATTCGTTAAGTAAGTTTTCAATGCCGCACTGAGTCTTAGCAAATACCTAAGTGGGTCGTTTGGTACAAAGATGTATAATGCAACTGGATTACCTAAATGCCTGATTAGTAATGCAAGGTTTAGAATTCAGGGATGATTTTTTTAGCAAGTGGTTTGGTTGCATTTTTCCTACCTAGTCTTATGTTTGTTTAAAACTTTAGAAAAAGTTTATTTCCTATTATACCCTTTAGTTATGTGAGATTATTTTCATTTAATCTATTCAAGTTAATTCAAAAAAAATATAAAATATTATTAAATTTTGAGGTGTGATACATGTCCACAACCAATGGTATAATTTTTAATTTTTTGTTGGTCCAAATATACCTTGACTTAACATGACATTTAAGGCTACTATCAATTGATTCACTACGCTTAACTTATTTTAAAATAAAGAAAATAGTTTCACGTGGTCCATTGACTAACTACATTTAAAAACAAAAACCAAAAAAAAAAAAATCAGATCCCAATATAACACTCAACAGGGAGAAAAAAATATTAGCTTGTGAACATCATCAAATTACATGGACATAATTTGGAGAATGTAAAACGAACCTTTATAAATATTTCATACATAAAATACCAAAAACATTATTACAAACAAAAAAATAGGAAAATAAGATTTGGGATTAATTAGTCATTAGGGTTCTTACCAGGTGGCTAATCCTTGGATTAGCTCTCCCTCCCTCTCTAGGGATAAAATAATCCCTTGTATGAGGTATTTAGTATCCATGGATTAGGTAAACACTAAAGTACCAAACAATGTTTTTTTGTTGCTATATTTTAACCATGGATTATTTTGATTAGTACTTCCTACCAAACGGGTCCTAAGTCCATGACAGAGTACCCTATATTGGCTGTTGAAATTGCTACATGTGTCCCAATAACTAATAAATGTTGCAAATTTGTTTAGCTAACCCACTTTGGTTGAGTATTCACTCTCGCTTACTCTCTCCTAATTAAAGTTGATTAAGATCCCTCCTCCATATTTCCAAATCTCTCAAACAACGTAAATGAACAAAAAGAATTGAATTCACTAAGATAACAAATCAATCAAGTATTATATATATTTGATTTTATTTTGAAAAAAAAATTCCAAATTGAAATCCAAAAAGCATTTGGATTTGATTTGAAAATAAATCAGTCTAGATATAAATTGAATTCTTAAAAGAAAAATACTTTTTAGCAATATATGTTTAATTATAAATTTCAAATCTCAATCAATCAACTACTCAACATTGATATATTATCTATCTTATTAATGGTTCAATCGCCGGCAAGTCAACTTCTCCTTTTCAAACTTGTCGACGGTATTGACGACGACAATGACGTGGAACCTAACGTCAGCTCCTTTTCATCCCCCTCTGAAATTTTGTGCATGTATTGAGGGGTACTTGTGCATTATCCCTAGATTGGGAGAATCCTTTGATAATTTACTCTATATAATTGCAACTATCCAAATTTCACTCTACTATGTCCAAAGAGTAAAATGTGAAATTTTTACTATTTATTTAAAATAAGGCTCGTGTGCTTTACTTGAAAAAAAATGTACAAAATGGTGGTCATATTGTATTATTAAACAAAATGAGTTTAATACTGAATCTGCTTAGATTGACTTATTTTAAGTATTTTTAAGGTTAAAATAATTTTAAAGCATTTTTCTAGTATTTGGTAAAATTAAAAAGGCATTTTAAGCACTTATATCTAAATTTTAAAAAATTATAATTAAAATTCCTAACTTATGATTTTTAGTTTATAAGCCTAGTTTAATGTTATCAGTTAATTTATTTAATTTTGGCAGTTGATCATATTTGTTATGATGAAATTTTGAATTATGCGATTTATAATAAAATAAATGTAGAAAATATGCATTATTTCAATAATTTTTTTATCACAATTCGATTTGGCTTAATAACTCTATTATACCTTGTAACTATTTCTCTACTTTACACACAACTTCACTATATGACATGAGGTGATCAAGCAGCTTTGTTCTTCGGAGAAGAAGAAAGTTCAGAATTTGATTCGAAGAGATTTCAAATGTGTAGTTTGTTTTGTAAATTCTCTAATTTATATATTTATTATCGTATTTTTTTAACTCACATAATCTTTGATACAAATCTCTGGTGCGAAGTTGATATTATATCATTTCTCTATCTCACAGACACGAAGTTAACTATATCAATTTATGTTATAAGTTTTACTTTTTAGATTGTCATTTGTGAATTAAGGCCATGTTTAGCGATTTTTAATTGTTGAAATAAGTCGTAAGAGAAAAAACAGATAGTGAAATAACATAATAAGTAATAACAAAAGGAAGAGAAAATGCAAAAAAAAAAAAACATTTGAGAGTGACAAAAAAAATGTTAACCTCACGACGAGAGAGAGTTATTCGAATGGTAAACACTCCTCACTTTCAAGCTGAATGTTACGAATTCGAGTCACCAAAGGAGCAAAAGGGGTGGGAGCTCCTAGCGAGGATAAAAAAAATGTTAACTTCACGCAATCAATCTATACTACGAAACCAAATAATAAAATCAAGAATAAGAATATAAAGTAAAAAATAAAATATTTTTCATTTTAGATTTTTAGATGCATCATTTATGCCTCTTTATAAACTTTTTTATATCTTTTATTCAAGTTCATATACATTGATTAAAAGTTTCTCGGGGTAGCCCGGTGCTTTGAGATTGAGACTTTCACGTTAGAGGTCTCAAGTTTAAAATTCCTTGCCAACAAAAGTAAGGGATTTGCCTTCTGATCGAGATCGTCACACCAGACTTGCTCAGTACTGATTATCTTTTCTATGTGATTTAGCAGCTATTCTTAAACGGATATTTTTACTAACCGCTGTGTCACCAAAGGATCTTTGATTAAAAAAATAACTTATTCCACATTTAATTTAGAATATTTCTTATAGATTTGTTTTCTTAGAAATTTTATTAATATATTATCACTTTCGATTAAGAAATTAATGTTTTCTTTTAATGAATGAAATTATTAGTAGTATAATTTTAATTTTTAAGTAAGTTATTATGTTAATCCTGGTTTCGTTGTAACCCGCCGTCCGATACCAACCGCCGGTCCATCATGTCGGTTCAGAGATTCCTCCGGCACCGCCGCTACTCTCGTAATTCGCCGGAAATATACTTTCTCCACAATTTCACTTCTTCAGATTCTCACAATAAACCCTCAAACCCTTCCGATCACAACCGTGGGCACAATCGGTATGCCCATTTTCTGAACTCGTTGTTACCATCAAAGCGGCAATTTGTTATTCCGCACAGTGTTTCCTTCTGCCGTTCCTTCTCCACTGTTGACTTGCGAATTGGTAACATCAGTGACGACTCAGTGGTTACTCAGAATGAGAACGCCGATTTGTTGATCAGCGAAAATATTAGTGCAAATGTTGAGGAGTCCATTCTTCCAGTACGTGCCTTGATTTCGTTGCTGGATGGTTATCATGACCTCACTGGCTTCCCATGGTAACATACTCCATTGGTTCCAATTTTTTTGTTAAGCACGTTCATATAAATTTTCAGAAATTCTAAGCTTTTTGCTGGTATTTTTAAAATTCCTAGTTTCAGTGTAAAATTGTAATGTAGTTCTAAAAATGGCTTTGATAATTGATTCAGTAAGGTGAAAAGAGCCGTGTTACCCAGCTTGAAATTCATATACAGAAGATAAGCAAACAATGCAGAAAATTCTAGCTTGTGAACTGTATTATATGGTGGAAAAATAACTGCTCTGTCCTTACCTTGCAAAAAAAAAAGTTCAGTCTTCATTAATAGGACTCAACTTTTACAAGGGCTATTAATTACGCACAAGGATTGACCTGTTTTTCAACCACTGAGGAACATTTTTATTGACGAAGTTCCTTCTAAAAGCCCGTAGAACAGTTTGTAATGTCTTGATTTAGTATTTTCTTTTTCTAAATTTTATCCAATGCTAGTATATGGGCCCTTGATTTTGAAATCATACACTGTACGTACTTGGTTTGCAGGTGGATCATTATAGTTTCTTCAGCAGTGGCTTTGAGGCTTACATTATTCCCGTTTGTATTATTGCAACTCCACAAGTTGAAGAGAATTGGAGAGTTATTTCCTAAATGTGAGGCTTTGTTTTCAGCACCATTGATTTCCTTTTATCTGATGCTAATTTTGGAACTCAAAAAGTAGTATAGAGTGAAGAGGGGAATGAGTAGGTGGGCCTCTTTTTCCTTTGGTGGAATTTCGGAACAATGATATTTAAGGCCTGTTGTCCATTCAAATTATTTCATTATCTCAACTTCAATTTGAGATGTTTATTGCCCATAAATGTGTGTTTTTAACTTCAACTTGAAATAGAGAATTTGAAGTCCAAATACTTTGTTTGAGGAGTATCTCAAGTGAAACAATGTTTTTTACTCTCTAAACTTCAACTTTTGTTTCCAAGTGAAATTATGTCCAAACACAACAAACTTCCCAATACTCTTTTCAATTTCACATTGTCGACATGCCTATTTAGAGTATTAAAATCTGCCCAAGATTTACTTAACTTGTATATACTTTATCGTCAGTTCTACTTCTTTCCCTCCAAGTGCTTCAGTATATAACTATATATTCACTCTAGATTAGAGTTGGCTATTGTTTCATTTAATAGTTCATGTTTCTTGGGGTGCTCTTCTTTAAAATGAAACTTACACAATGTTCTCAAGAGGATGGCTTGGTGGTTGAGACATGAGAGCAACAATGTGGACACGCCAGGTTCAAATCCCAGCTACAATACTTGGTATATGCTTCAGCCTTGATGGGCATGATTTGGGAAACTATGCTTGTGATCCAGCCAAGTTGCCTGCAGATCAGTTGAGGAGGTGCTCTCAGGCTAGCCCCCAAACTACTGATTAAAGAAGACATGAAAAAAAGAACTAAGATAACTTTGCTAATGCCTGCTATTTTCTTTGTTCCGTAAAGAATCAATCTCATAATGACATGTCCACCCTAACAAATATAGACGAAAAAGAAAGAGTGAAGAGGCTAGCCTCAATGAGTTGTTTGAGACGGTGGACATAATATTTTACCTCTTAAAAGAGATCTATGCACACCAGAAGCTATTAATTTTAACTGATCTTTTTATGCATTTTTTAGTGCCTCCTCCACTGCCTCCGCCTATGTCAGGAAGGAGTCTTAGAGACCAACTTAAAATCTTTTTCAAGGAGAAACGAGCAGCAGGCTGTCCTTCATTTTTTTGGTACTTCGCCTCTCTGACAGTTCAGGTGATAATCCTATATAATTTATTATATCAAGTATATTTGCCTCTGATGACTTCCCATATGTATGCTAGATAATTGAATCTTTTTCATTATACATTATAGAACACTGAGGAAATTGCTACATTTATTTGAAAACCATGCGAAGAAAACAAAAATTTGAAAGTGTTCATGTTTTAGAATTGATTATTTGCCTATTTAGATGAGTAGGAGTTAGACTACAATAAGTTATGTTTCGTTTTCCGTGTCTGTTTGCTTTGTTTTAGAAGACTTCACACAAAAAAGTAGATCCATATTGATGTTATTTTTATTGTCACACTCAGTTGAAACTTTTGAAATCTCCGCGTGAAATTTGGTACTTCATTGATGATAGTAGAATGTTGTAGATTAATTTTGTCATATTGGTCATGATCTTTATGCATTTTAGGTGCCCTGCTTTCTTCTTTGGATTACGACTATTAGAAGAATGTCACTGCATCATCATGAAGGCTTTGATTGTGTAAGAACACCCTTTTTCATATATGCAATTCTTGTGCAGGATTGGTTTTCTTTCTGCTATTATAAGTTTTTTCTTTCTCCCCTTAATTTTGCTTAGTTTGGTTTTGTATCATTATCTTTTACAAGGCTCAATTGATACACCTAGTCAAAAGCTGACTGTATAAGAGCATTGTTGATACATATAACATGCTAGTGAAAAACTGACTGTATAAGCATTGTTGATGCATATAACATGCGATTCGACAACATAGCGGTGAAACTAAATGGTAATTCTCAAGTAAGTGAGGCACTCAATATATGCAACATAAATAGTAAATAGTTCGCTTGGCTTGTTTTCTCTCTCTTTGCTTCGTCGCATATCCCTGCAACAAGAGACTCTTTACACACACCCATGAGTTTGTTTAATTGTTTTTTAACTAGTAACTTGTATACCTCAACATTAAGGGCTATGGTGGCCACCTCCAAAAAGTAGTAACAGAGAAGGGAGGGGAAAACACAGAAATACTTACCAAGAACCTTTTTTCTTTTTGATGGCAAGGGAAACCCGCAGCCGCAACCCTTTGGGTGCGCACAGGGTACACTAATTGGATTTCCTCTTCTATATTTTGTTCTTTATACCAAAAACCTAAGGAAGTAATTACTTTCCATTTAATCTTCTTTATTGAGCTCCACCAGATACAAGCAGGTACGGTTCTCCACCACTTCTTTTGACTCTTGTTGCTCCCCCTTCTGATCCAACAACTCAATAAGTCTGCTGGTGTTCTGGCATATACAAGTGTGTTGGTTTCCAGAGTCTCTTTGCATAGTAAGCATCTAGAAGCTATTGTGAGGCTCCTTTCCTGTAATGCTTCATGAGTCAAACAAGCTCTCCTAGCTACCAACCAGACAAAACACTTCAATTTAGTGGGAGCCACACTCTTCCAAACAACACTCGATGGCCATTTCTAATCCCATTTTGAGGAGTGAAAAACCCCGCTGGCTCTCTATTTACTAGCACCGGGTATCTGTCACTTGTGATGCAAAATTTGATCCATCGAACTCATTTGATTACAGACTCACCTGATTTCAATCTCCAGGCAAGAGCTTCATTGGCCACTAGGATGTCTAGACCTATGCAATGCCCACACTAAGATCTCAAGTGTTGATTTGGTCTTGAACCTTACTTTGGACCTAGTAAATCTGATACCTGTCCGAGGGAAGTCAACTTGTTGGTGATAGTAACAAAATTTAAGATCCCTCCCTTGCCTAGGAATATGTCTCACGTCCCACACTTTCATCAGGGAACCTTATCAAAATTCCTTTTTATAACCCATGTTACTTCCTATCCCAGACTAGTCTATTGACTATCATTGTCCCAATTCTCTATTTTGGACTCTCACGTTCTACTCCATGAACTCCCAGAATACTCCTGTCAGTTATACCATGAATTCTCCTGTCTGCCTCTAGCAGAAGTCATTTCTTTTCTCATCCACCTCCCTCTCTACACGCTCCTCACTGCTTTCTTCACTTTTTCTATGAAAGTAGTTGATAGAGAACGTCAAATTATTTATGAAGGACTTCAATAGCCAATTATATAGTTTCTTCTTACCAAATTGCTTGGACTTTTATAGAAAAAGTATATTGTTTTGTTCTTACCAAATTACTTTGGTTACTTTGTCCCTATTTATGTGGCACTGTTTGACCTGACACAAAGTTTTTAAAAAGGAAGACCTTTGAAACTTGAGGTTTAAAACAAACCGTAGATATTTGTGTGAACTATAAATAATTTAATTAGGTAACTTGGGAATTTTAAAGTTGAATTGTTTCTAATTATAGAAGAATGACATTCATTTAGGGATAAAGTAAAAAGGAAAAGGCTACATAATTTGGGACAAAGGGAGTAGTAGTCTAATTCCTGAATGATAAATCATAAAGCTTTGAAACTTTTTTGAGTTTAAATATTCTGTCCACTTCTGTTTTAGAAAAAAATAAATATTCTGTCCACTTGATGATACTTATTCCCATTTCATTTCATTTTAGGGGGGCATTCTTTGGTTTCAGAACTTGACCGAGGTCCCTAGTGGTGTTTTAGGGCCAGTCTTTCCATTACTGATTGCTGGATTGCATTATATCAACGTTCAGGTATATTGCTTTTATCAACCTTGAGATTTACTGCCATTCTGTTTTCTTGTCGTCTTTCTTTGTAGAAACTGGTAACAGAGTTTCATTACGGGATTAAGAGACCTGTACCTTGTTCTTGGTCTTGATACTAGCTACATTTTAATATATAATTTCTTTTTCCTTTTCTGTTTGGAGGGTGAACTGTTATCCAATATTACTTATGTTTAGGTATTTGATCGTCAACATGATCAATTTCGTGCTGGTTAACCGGCACTTAATATTCAGACATGTTCTCTTGGTGCCCACCTTGCAATGGCTGGTGGGTCTTGGATACTTTTAATGTTTGGGGCAGGCCTGAAAAGTCGAGGTGTGTGCAAGTACATTGTGGAATAGTCGAGGTGTGCGCAAGTTGTTTGGACACCATCACAATCCAGAAAAGAAAAAGAAGAATGTTCTCTACCACACACGACTTTAGCAATTGGTTCAAGAAGCCATCTTTTATGGTCACAGTTGCAAAATCTAGTTCAAGTAAGCTACAGTTTCAGGGTATGAGATAAGACTTGAACAGGGTCTATCTAAAGGCATAATTCAATTTTCATTTCACTCAACTGCCGAAGCCGAAAAGCTTTCACCCAAAAAATGATGCAACAGTACAATGGAAAAGATTTATCTGATATTGCCTGTATTTCTTGTGGCTGTGAGTTATAAAGAATAGAGAAAGTTGACCTGGGGAAATAACAGTGTGTTTTCGGAGGATGAGATGGATAAAAGTTCTGACAGTGTGACGTGAAATGCGAAGCGAAAGAGAAAGAATCACCAATAAAAGGGACTGGGAATGAGGAAGAAAAATAACCAACCAAAAGATGAAAGGGAAAGAAACAGACGAGGAAAGTGGGAAGAATATTATAAGTAGTTGGTAATTTATTGGTGATGGGATTCAAATAGCAGAATTCAAAAACATGATATGATGTTAGCTAAACTAAATAGTGTTATCTTCTCGTGATAAAAAATATAAATAAATAAGAAATAAAAATATCAAGGGGCTACATTTAAAAGAAGTCTTTTCCTAATATTCCTGCTTCCCTTGCGCACCAAATGACTTTTATAAACTTTGGTCTCGTAAATGGAAGGGAATATAAGGGGGGAAAACAAGTTTCCAGAAACACTTTCTTGAAATTGATTATTTTGAGAATGCAGCACAGTGTATTCGAGTATATAGTATAGTGAGCTTGGTTAGTTTCTTATGCAAGTGATATTCGAGGTGTTTTTTCCCCATGCTTTTTGATAGAGATGATCTCTCTCTTTCTATTACTTCAGGTATCTTTTCGGAAATCTTCTGTTGAAAAAATGAGTGGATCGTGGTGGGATTAGATTAATAGACAAGGGTCAGTTACTCAGAATCGGTCAGAACTTATGGATAGATCCTTCATTAATTTGATCTAAAAGTGATTTTCGTCAATTTGCGGTGTAATAAAGGGACTTAACCAATCTCTATTCAAACTCCATTTGTGGAGGTGCATCTTTAACTTATCGATTATCTTATTACCACAGTTAACCAATCTCTATTCAAACTCCATTTGTGGAGGTACATCTTTAACTTATCGATTATCTTATTACCACAGTTATCCAAAGAATTTGAGAAAATCTAAAAATTGTATCCTCCTATCCAAAAAGAATCCATAGTTTCGGAGCACGAGTATCAAATAATAGAATTTGTGAAGTGAATTCGGATATAGATTTCTCAATCCTTTGAAATATATTTTAAGTATCTAGAGATATAAAATTATTTTTTGATAATGTTAACATATTATTCATCAGCATAAAGCTAGTGCTGGGCCTGACCACTCTAGAACAGAAAGTAAAAGGCCTATATATTTCACAAGGCTTCCAAAAAGTCTGGTATGGAGTCCGCCTCCTTTATACAAAATTCTTCTCACCCTATCAAATTATAATTCATCTTCCTTTTTCGATAAGCAGTTTGAAATCCTTTTCCCTTATTAAGCTCTCCCATTGGAGCAATTTATCCCGTGTTAATGATATATTGCCCTTCTTAGATATCATTAGCGACCATTCTTTTTGTTCTCATGAGTTAACCATGTTTTTGTGTGTGTAACTTGCATCTCCTAAATGCCTTTCAAATACAACATCTTACTTCATCAAAAAACTAAAATATCTTTGTTAAAATATTAATAAATCAAATTGAATGTCTACGGGTGTTATGGGAAAACTCTCAAATTTAGGCTCGTAAACCTTGAAAACAAAACATTAGGATGTTATCAATAGTTTTCTGTTTTCCTGATGATAATTTTGAGATGCGAGTCTTAACACTTCCGTTTTTTTTTTTTTGGTTACAGTACTACAAGAAGTACTTGGAAGTCCTGACATTACCCATTTTATTTATTACATTCCATATGCCCCAGGTAATCAACCATTTGATTCCAAAAAATATGTGCTGTAGGATTTGTCCATTTTTATGTTTGAACTTGGCATCCCATGTTTTCCTTAATTATTTTTAGCTTTGTGGTCTAATTGTAAGATAACTTGAAGAAGGAAACTGATTTTTTATCTTTGAACTGTTTATGTTGGTTCCCCTGGAACATTATTTTGGTCTGTTAATTTATTGGTCTCAACAGTAGCTGGAATCATTGTTTTCTTGAAAGTTGTTAATGGAGGCATACTTTTGACTTTTGTGTCCATTCTTTGTGACCCTTTTTATCTTAAAATTGTTTTCTCCATTTAAGGAAAGAAGGGTTTATGGTATTGAAAATACACTGTTTTTTCTGCTTTGAATCTGAGTATCTCAGTACCTGAGCAATTCATCATGTTAGAGCTGTGAATTGGAATAGTCGGGATGTTCTTGCTTTTCTAGGTGGTTTGCATCATGATTAGCTTGAATATGCGTACCTAGGATTTCTGGACAGTTGGTCACTCAAGGTAGGAGATTTGTCATCGTAATTTGCAGCTCTATGGCCTATCTCTTGCTTTTATAAAGTTATTAGACTCAAACCATATTATAATTGGATGGATTGCAAGTAGTATATCATGATTTAATGTTTTTGTCTGATAGGGTTAGTTTCTCTTGCGAACTGTTCTCTTTTTTATTCCTGAGAGATGGATTGTACTAGGCATAAGACATGCAATTAATGTAATTGATATAGTGATGAACAAGTGGCACATCAATGGTTGTTTGAAATTGGTGAAAGCTGAGCTTTGGAAGTTAATGAGTTGCCAATTGAACTATGACCTGACGAGACTACCCGAATAGTACAATATAAATTTGGCAGAACGGGAAGCCCCAATAAATTTTGAAGTTGGCGATGGAAACTTGATTTAGTTGTCTTTCAGGTTTTATGTGAAAGAATGGTAGCAGTGGTGGACTGATCACATGCAAATAGATATTTACATTGACGGGTCACTATCTTTTTCTTTAATCTGCTTAAAATTTTCGGTGTTGGGTTGGAGAGCAGGAGAGGGGATTGCAAAATAAAATAATTGCATTGTCTTTCTGACTCATTTGCTTGCCTTTCTATCTTGATATACCTGACAAAGGATTGTGAGCATGACATGAAGTTTTTGTTCATATTTCTATTTTTCAGGGGAGTTTAGTTTTTTGGCTTACCAATAGTTCGATGACTGTTATTCAGGTATCTCTTCTGAAGTATTCTTCCTAAGGTTCCTCATCCCAACTTTATTTCTTGCTTGACTGGGCGTGCCGACAAATGCTTAAGTAGTCTGTTGTTGTTAGGAAGTTTTGTAACCTCTCATGTTATCCACTAGATGCCAAGAGGTTTTATTACACAAAAGGCATTAAATTTCAAATTTGCTTTTTCCTCCTCCTAACGTGGAAAGAGAGCATGATAGATGAACTACTAGATAATGAAGATATAAATTTTTCTTCAAACTTCCCTTGCAAAATGTCTATGCTCTCCTCTTTATATCACTTTTGCTCCCTCTAGACACACTCTGTTTAGCAAATCCTACGTAGCTGACGTTCTCTTTTGTAAATTTTTCCTTGTCTAATAGCGGTCGTTGAAAAATGTTGTGTCTTAGGGTTGCACTTCGCACATCTTCATGAATCAATCGGTGTGGTGAGTATTGGAAAAATTTTGTTTCTTAGAACTCATTACCTTTTTATATACAGCAACTATCTCTAAACCATCCAAATGTTCGCAAGAAACTGGGGCTACCTCAGAAGGATCCTCAATCAGAAGCTGCACATCAGAAAGAGTTGGGTAATACTGGAGAAATCAAAATAGATCCATCAAAAAATCAGAGCAAAATATCTGTCCAGAACCTATCACCTCATGAATTGGTTAATGTTAGTAACTATTTTCGTTTCCTGATATTGAGACTTGAAATGTTGAATTTATCTTGATGCTTTCTAAATCTTCGTTTGTTGAAATCTCATCAGCTCTCGATCAAACTCTTAGCAGGAGGACGTAAAGATGAAGCTATGTCCTTTCTACGGTATTTCTCTCCTTCAATAAAAGCAATCCTCACCGCCTCATTTCTTTTTCCCTTCTCTGTAGCATCCTCTTTTTAATATCTGTGTTACAGACTTGCTATCGCCAAGGATCCTGAGAATGTTCGAGCTTTGCTTATTATTGGCCAGACACTGTTGCAAGATGGTTCCTTACCAGAAGCTACTGAATACTTGGAACGTACCATTGCTAAGGTTTGAGTTTGAAGTCTTACTGATCTTCTTGATGAAGAAGATCAATTGGCTTTCGTGGACTAAGAATTTCCTGAACATTATTATTTTCAGTTCATGGCTAGGTGACTGAATTTGGGAAGTCAAAATCTGTTTTTCTATATTTGGGACCTTTTACAGTTTATGTAGTATGCAGTTTACTATGCAGAAAACTTCATTTTTCTAATGATCTTAACTTGGCTGCTATAATCCAGCAGAGTTGATTTGTTACTGGTCATTGATCAAAGTCAATTTCTGCAAGTTCAGCTTCTGCTAAAGGAGAATCAAATGGAAATTGAAGATGTAGATCTGCTGATTCTATCATCTCAATGGGCAGGTGTTGCCTGTATACGGCAGGTAATGGCATTTTGACAAAATGGCTTGATAATTGACTTATAAATACAACTACTATGCCTCGATCCCGAGCAAACTGGGATCGGCTATATGAATTCTCACTGACCACTCCATTCAAGTTCATCTCAGACAACCATATTTACTTGATATAAACCAATAATAATTCTAGTCACAGATATTGAGTACCTTGCATCATTTATAGGGGATGGCGGAGAGCCGACAATAGAGAAACCATGTATATAGGGGATCTATTTTGGGTACACTTTTAGTGGGTTGGACTGTTGAAACACTATTGTGGTATAATTTTAAATTATTTTCAGACGAGAAGGTTTCTATACAAAATTTCCCTCTTCCTTTTTCTCTGGGGTTGTAGTTGCTAGAAGTTTCATCTTAGTTCTCTTTTCTATTCAAATGTTTCCGTGAAATTCCTCATTATCTACAGTATGTTTAGCTTGAAATTCGTCAATCATTCATCTTCCATTTTTATATACTCTCTCTGATTCAATTTGCTTGTCCTACTTTCCTTTTTTGTCCGTTTCAAAAAGTATGCCTCTTTCCTTTTTGGCAACTCTTTAGTTCCAACTTTCCATATGACATGTTTAAGACCACAAGATTAAAGGGCATTTTGATACATTTGATATATCTATAATTTAAGATCACAAGATTCAAAAGTCTTCTTTATTTTCTTATATTCCATGCCAAGTCAAAATAGGATAAACAAATTGAAAGGAGGGAGTATGCTTTATTCTTATAGGCCCCACATGCCCCTAAAGGCCTGCTGATGCCTGATTGCTGCTCTTCTATATAATGATTGTGAGGAGTCAACATGGACTTCCCCAATACCTAGCTGCTCTTCCCCCTCCCCTCCCCATATTCTAGACAAACTGATTAGTCTTCCTCCCTGTACTTCTGCCATGTCCATTTATTGAAGGAAATCCTAGCCATTGCATGTTTTCTCTTTACTTTTTTTCACTATTCTAAATTAGCTAAACCTCAGTACAAGAAGTATGGTAGATTTGTTTTGGTTATTGTGAATGATCAAACTAGATCACTGATTATTATCCCTGGAAATAAGCCTAACGAGGGGTGGTTCGGACTTGTAAGCCGCATTGCAAGCTTAATAAACAGGGGGTCTTTAAAGTAAGTTACTAGCCCAGTCTTAGGTTATTTAAACCGAAAATAAACCGGAAACTGCCTTATTCTGATGGGGAAGTAAAAGACTTGGAGTAGCATTAGATCAATCTGAACATGTATACAGATAAAAATGGATCAAAAGTTGCTTGTTTTGATGGAGAAGTTCATGTCTAATTAGAGTAGCAATATTAGCTCACCTCAATTTGTATAACTTTTGGGCATATGTAATTGTTTCTGCTTGAAGATCATCAAAAGCTAATGAGTGGATGTATGTCTTTGTAAAGAATTTGAGGCATTATATATATATATATATATATATATATATACACACACACACACAACAGAAGCTTGTGATGATGTTCAAGCATACTGTCTACAGATATGGGCTATCAAATTACAGATAAATTAGTTTTTCAGGTAATAAAACATTTTTGTCTTGTTCAATGAAATTCAGAGATAAATTGTTCACTTTACTCTCCTTAATATATTTATCTGAGCACGAATTCAAATTAGTCCTTGGCTCTCTTGTTAGCCCAATCCTTCAAGAGAGAAGGATGTTACAAGGAAGCCGTTCACAAGAATAGGTGGACACTCTAAGAACCTACTAGTTCTGAAACTGATGACATTAATGGAATAATGGTTTCCTCTCATTTTGATGAGAAGGGTCTACTGTAGAGATGTTAAATAGTGAGTTTTCCTGACTGCGATGAGATCCCCACTTAGCTCATCGTCAGTAGGTTCGTTCATCAGCTGGTATTTGGATGAGGTCTCGGACCGAGATGAAGATCCGGTGGGTTTCCCACTTCTTGGCATTGTACCTATGGAGGCATTGTTAGTGCCTTATAAGTGCCAAAAGAAAGCAAGAACTGAAAACAAAACTACAAAACCTAGAAAAAATAAAATAATTCAGGAATAACACTATTTTTTATTCTAAACATTCCACAGTTCGTAGGACCCAGTCGTAGGAAAGGAGGCCAACTTTTAAATTTCTAAAGTTACAACTATGGTTTGCCAGTATGGTCTGTCAAAATTCCCGTGAACCGTATGTCGACCCGTAGTTCCTAACTTAGGCTAGTTGTGTGTGCACTCTGGGACTACGAGATTGATCTATGAGCTGTAGAAATTTCTACGGATCGTAGACAGGCTTCGTAGTCCCCCTCATATGTCTTTAGACATTAGATGTTTGTACGAGTCGTATCTACGATCTGTAGATGATCCTACCTCGTAGATAGAAATCGTAGAAACACAGGTGAAATAGAGGCAACTACGGATTTTAGAATTTTCTACGGTTCGTAGAAGACCCTCGTATGTCGCAAACAACCCAGGTCAGTGTGCCTATTTCACACTCTAATCACAAATTAATCAAACCAACAGCCGAACAAGATTCCTAATCATGGACACACTTTAGTTTCACTACAAACACTCACAATTCATCATTCGTAGGGTTCAACATCATCATTTGTTATAAGCAACGAGAAACACAATAAATTCAACCCTAGGTTAAGTACAACGTAATTTCAACATCAAAATTGGTACTTTTAAGATTTGCATCCATACCTTTTCAGTGAAAATGTGATTGTGTCTGATTTTGACAATGACTCGAAATCCTTGACTCCTACTGTCTGTGACCCACGACTTTCTCTTGTAAAATGGTGGAGGATGAGAATTTTGTGGGAAAGAAAAGAAAAGGAAAATGGAGAAGAAGAGGAAGATAATGGATTTGTGGGTTTTTAATGTGGTGTGATGGATGATGAAAGATTGGGAAACAGAGGGTGTAACAGTTGAAACGATTTAGGAAACGGGAAATGAATTTGAAATGGAGGGTTTGGGTCGGGTCTTTTTGTTTATGTTTACTGGGTTCTACGAATGCCCATACGGGCTGTAGGATATCCTATGATTCGTAGAAGGCTTCCGTAGTTTGACTCTACACTTAGAAAAATTTAGAAACCTGGAGTCTACGAGTACAGACTGCAGACCGTATAAATTTATGCAAAACACACGTAAAATACCATCGAATCTACTAACAAATGCTTAAGACATGCAAAACCCCAAGTTTAAAGCATGATAAGTACTGTAAATCCCCGATACATTGACACCCTCAACTTAAAATTGTTGCTTGTCCTCAAGCGACACTTACTAACACAAAAAGGACACGATGCAAAAGTAAACCTAGAACTCAAGCAATCACATGGACTTCTCCTCAATAATCTATACATTCACATACACATATAACAATTACCAAGATACTGACGTTTCGACAATGTAACTTGTGCCCCTGCGGCAAAGAAGTTCTATTTTTCATAGAGATATCAACATGTATTTCAAGTTCAAGGTCTCGGTATACAATCACTCTCACAATTGTATTCAATACACATGCTCAAGGCCGTAGGCTTGCCCTTATCTTCTACCCTTAGACTCTCGAACCGTTAAATTAGGATCACTATAGGACTTTTTTTTTTTAAAAAAAAACTATAGGACTTTTTTAGCTTGTAGGCTCAAGTTTAGGTGTGGTGTATTTAGATTTAAAGTGGCCTTTGTGCCCTTCTTGACATTACATTGACTGTTTTCTTCTTTTACAACCAATACTTGTGTCACCTCTATTTTCTGTTCTCCTCATTTTGTTTTTCAATAAAGCTTAGTGTGGCTTTTGACTTATTTTTCTTTTTTTTTCCATTTCAAACTTCTCTTCAGCTTTTTATTCTCTTATCTTTTTATTTTCTTTCGGCAGCCACACCATCTTAATTTTCTTCTCTTTTCTCAATACACAACTCTTCTCATAGCCCTTCCTTTTCTTGTGTTCTTCTATAGTAGCCACCCTCAACTTAGGCTTTTAGCCTGAGTTGAGGTGCACGATGTACAAGGAGGAACTAGGGCCAAAACAAAGGTTAACATTCACGAAGGGGAGGTGAATTGGGTATATTAAAAAAAGGGTCTATTTTAGGCACAACAAATTTGGATCAAAGGGAGCTCTTTATTAGGTTGTTTGCTTTTAGGCTTGGTGGACTTAACTTCAACAATGACTATGATCCTTCCCTAATTAACAGTTCAATCATCCTAGCAAGACTAACGGGCAAGTTTCTAGATTGACACATATTGTATGAATGAACAAACACCCACATGGCACATCATTTCACTATCAAATTATCGGAGTATCTGGTTCATGCTCCAACTTATGTCATGTTATCCTATCAATTCCTATCATGTTGTGCAAAGATCCTACACAATTCGCTAATTAATAACACAAATATAGCAAAAAGCACACAAATTAATTTGGAGGGATATCAATCTCATAAATACTGCTATCATGTTTTTGTTTCTAGTTGACTTTCACAATCAACATCCTAAACATGCCCGGTTTCAACAGAAATTTAATAGTCCTTGGGGAAAAAAGAACCTAGGCATGATCAGAGTGTTCAGGCTATTTGGACTTCATCCTTTACACTCTTAGACATATTTATCTCACTTCACTTAAAACAATGTGCAATGTCCCCATTGCACTAAAAATAAAGAACTGAAGGTGAAAACAAACCTGTGGCACCTAAGTGCCAAAGAACTAGCTAGAGGCGTGGGGGTCCGTCGGTGGAGACCCCGGTGCATTAATGTGTGCCTCTATAACAGTTTGGGGAGAACCATCTGTAGTGCCCCGAGCTCGAAGCTCCAGCTACCTGCCGCCTCACTATCGCCAGGCCGCCTCGAGTGCACATCGCTCGCGCTCCTCAGCACCCTTGCCAATACCTCCCAGCCGCACAAGTAGTGTCTGCATCTCCAAATAAGGCCAATAAATACCCCTTCTCTCCAACCTCTGCAGGTGACGGACCAAGTGGTGCAGATGAAGATGCGGTAGCCAATGTGTCGACATCATTCCTCGTAGGATTGACCCCAAGTCTAGCCTAAGGCCAGCCTCAACTTACATCGAAAGGTGTCTTCTACTTACATGTGTTTGATATGAATAAGTGGAAATGTATTATAAACCTTTATATTTAGTGTAAGGAAGCAAATGTAGAGGAAGCTGATCAGTTGAGGGTCTTTTTAGGGTCTTCGTAATTAGTTTGTATTAGACCACAATTTGTTCATAAGTTTTTGGAGGTCTCCAGCATTAAGAATTCTGAAGAATACCGGTTCTCAAAATCTCTTTTGGCTAAATCTCGCTCCCTTTCTTTCCTCATCCCACTTGTTGGACTCAAATTAAGGTTGAATCAAACAAATTATATGAATGCGGGTTGTGTTGTCGGCTGATTTCTCAGAGCCTGGAGTTTGTGTGGATGGTGGATGAAGCTGAAAGGCTGCTAACACCTCCAGAATATTGGTTAATGTAGTCTTCAATTCCTTTTTTTATTTTTTATTCTTGAATCTTCATATTAAGGATTCGAAACGTTGTTTATGCCCTCTAAATATGATGACTGTCTAAGTTGCTCTCTGAGTAGAGCTTAGTTGGACCCAACTTCTATTTTCCTCGTGGTGTTTTGAGCTTGACTTGCCGTAGTTTTGGGCTCGGTCAGTGGATATCTCAAAGCCTCTCCTTTCTTGAGCCAAACCTGAAATCTAGGCTAGTTCAAGTATGAGGTTAATACTGGAAGAGGTTCTCATTATGAATTTCACATTCGTTATTGAGAGGAGGTAAGATGGGAGAGGGACTTGCCACCAACTGGAAAAGAAAAGCCACGTTGGAAAGGCCAGAGACCCGAAGAGCAAGGCCCATTACTATGAAGGATTAGTACTACTGTCAAGGTAAAGGATTGTTTTAATTCTTGATTCGTGGTCTATATTCTCATAGCAAGTTCTAGAAAACCGCTTGTTTATTCCAATTCTACAATTGATTAAACTGGTACATGATTATATTCCAGTACGTTGTTGAATGTTGGCCGCAAGAATGATGCAATTAGTTATCTTCAAATGGCTACTGCTTATGATGAGTCTTACAAAGAATTTCTGCAACAATGTGAAAATGAAGAGGATGATATCACTAGCGACCTTGTCGCTAGTAGGAGAGGAGATTACTGAGTTCAGTAAAACTCTTTTCTTTTTTTCCCTTTCTGTTTCTTACTGTCATATAGTTTGTTATTTAATTGTATCATAGTGAAAATAATCGCGTCACTAAAATTTTGTAGGCATCATTCATGCTGCCAAGAAATTTTGATAGAAATGGTGTCATAGGGTTTTTATAGAGGCTAGATCTTAAAATTTTTATTCTTTTATTTGTTTATGATAAGGGAAACCCGCAACATGCTAGATCTTAAATTGATGAAGGCAAATACGGAATATGTACAATATGATTTTGATAGAGATTAGTTCTTTTTCTTGAGATGTCATGGGGGGGGGGATTTTTGTCTTATTATGATCTCGTAAAAGGAAAATTCAATAATTATTCAAGTGTTTATTGAGAACATCTTTGAACTATCTTGTGCAAGTTTAAAATGATGATGAATTTTTTTTTTCTTTTTTACAAACAATAGGGTCAAGTTTACATTTACTCTCTGTATGTTTTTGGTTTCAAAAATTATTTTTTCGTCTATTTATTGGACAAACAATACCCTCCAAATTTAAAATTATGATGAATTCTTTTCTTTTTCTCTTTTTTACAAAGAATAGGGTCAAGTTTACATTTACTCTTTGTATGTTTTTGGTTTCAAAAATATTTTTCCCGTCTATTTATTGGACAAAAACTACCCTCCAAATAAATGGATGTTCACGCAGGCCATTTATTGCTAACATAACAGTTCATCTTGGTAAAAAAGGGAGAAAATCGCTGTTGAATTATTAGAAATAACTCAATTTTACCCTTTGTTTGCTTTTGGTATCAAGACTACCCTCATCTTTTTAGTTTTTGGTGTATTTAAAGGAATCATATTTTTTTGGTGGTTTAATAGAATTATCTTTTTGATGCCAATGTTAGACTTAAAATTAGAGGTTCAACTATTTATTTTTTTCGAGTTCAAATGAGTTTGGATTATCCCAAATTTCTGAACTTCTAACGTGTAAATAAAGTAGATTGTTTGCAAGAGTTTCATCTAAAGATTATTAATAGCCTATTATAAAAGCTATTTCAATCCATGTATTTGCAATTCTTAGTAGAAAACTCTACACAAACAAGGTGATAATAACAAAATGATCTAATCAACTAGTTAAGCTTAAACATGCAGAACATTATTTTTAACTACACCTGCAATTTTTGTTTGACATCCTTTTAACATCATTATTTGCTAATAGTTATGTTAATATTGTAGAGATAATTTAGTAGAAAGTACTAATTAGTCTACGTAGTTGAATAATTTTGAAGATAAAATTTTTAAATTAAAAGTGATTTTATTGATACAAATATAAAGTACAATGACTTTGTTAAGTAATTTCTCATGGTGCATGGATGTCCAAAATTGAATTGTTACCGATAAGTCAATCGCAAAATTGACTTATTGATATTATGTTATCGAATAAACGATTGAGAAATTAACAAATTAAAACTTTATAATTAATGGCTTATTGATGTGTGAACAAGTTATTCAGTTTCCTTATCAGATAAATCACTAACCCGTTAAGAATTACCATATTTACATTTTTATTCTAGTTATATTAGCCTCATTAATATTTTACCCTTCGTTAGTTTCAAACTCCTAAAGAAACTTATTTACCATTTTATAATTATCTAATGTTTTCTCTAAAGAATTGATTTTGTTACGGCTTAAAAGCCATTCTTTATGTAAGGTGCATTCATCGAGAAAAAAATGTATCATAAAAATTAGAGGTTAATCGATACATAGTCCGATAATTGTTAATTTGTTATCGATAATTGTTAATTTGTTATCGAACCAACTGATATCTTATAAGTTTGGATAGCAGTAAATTCAAAAACCAAATTCTTTATAATCTCTTACAAGATGACCTCACTGGCCATCTTCAATCAATGGACAGTCATGGCGGAACACAATAACCAAACACTCACCATGAATGTACCCTCTGTGAGAACATTCAAGAAAATCAACCCATTAATCCATTTCCATAAACTTTCTCTTTACAATCATCATTCGCATTTCCAACTTTGCTTTTCCCAATCTTCCTACAATAATACTCACGAAAATCCCCATTCATTTGTGACAAAAAGTCTCATTCTTATAATCTTCTCATTCACTCTTCTTTCCCTTCGTATAATTTCCACTATTTTTCTTCCTGAGTTTCCTCAAAGATGGAGTCGGCTCATTGCATTCTCTAAACAAGCTGAATCGGAGGTGATGAGTAGCTGTCCACACCATTTGATCCGAGCTGTGGTTGCCTATGAGGATAGACGATTCTTTGGCCATTTTGGCGTCGACCCAGTTGGTATTGCTCGTGCTGTGTTGTCACTCTCGTATCGTGGCGGCGGAAGCACCATTACCCAACAGGTATGAGTATGCAGATAAGGTGTTTGTTTTTTTGTCTCAATGATGAATGATCCTCCGGAAGTTCATTGTGTTTTTATGTTGCTATCATTTGTCATTTTGATACATTATTTTAAGAGAAAAGAAAGGAAATTTTTACTTTTAAAGGATCTTCGATATTTGTAAGATTCTAAATTATTTCATTAAACATAAAACAGAGAATTTTAAAATAATTTTTTAATTATTGTGAGTTGACATTATTTTGGGACGAGCTAAAAAAGAAAAATCTGTTATATAAAATGGGTTGAGGGGAGTACTACTTTTGGGCATTTAGGGTGTGTTTGGTATAGAGGAAAATATTTTTCATGGAAAATGTCCTGGAAAATAAGTAGATTTTGGACTTATTTTCTCATGTTTGGTTGGTGAATGGAAAATATTTTACGGAATTAATTTTTAGTGTTTGATTAATGAATGAAAAATGTTTTTGAGAGACATCTTTTATTCTTACTAGAGTAAAAAATAATTTCTGACATTGACCATATTTTTTTTTAATCAAAAATTATTATTTTTTTGGGATGTGGTGGGGGTGGGGGTGTGGGGTGGGTGGTGGGGAGGGGGGAGAGAGGGGATAGGAGTGAAAAAATAAAAAATTTTGAATGATAAGTATATTTAAAAAATAAAATTAATTTTTTGGAGGTTGGGGTGGGTAGGGGGCTGGTAAAGGGGGCTGGCCGGGGGGGGGTGGGGGGAGGGTAAGGGATCAGATGAAAAAAGAAAAATTTGAAATTGAAAATACTTTTTTAAAACTTGATTGTTTTCCCAAAAAATGTAATTTGACATTGAAGAAGAGTTAGGAAAATGTTTTCTTAATGTTGAAGGGAAGTCATTTTCGTTATTTTGAGGAAAATGAGTTGATTTGGAAAACATTTTCCAAAACTTTTGTCTCAACCAAACATGGGAAAATTGAAAAATATTTTCCAGAAAATGATTTCCTTCATACCAAACACACTCTTAGTGTAGTTAAAAATACTTCCTTTGTTCACTTTTCCACTTTTCGAGTGTCAAAAGTGTTAATTTTGATTGATATTTTTAGATGTTTCTTTTTTATTATATTAGTATGATAAATATTGCAACTTATTATAATATTTTTTGTATAATTTTTTAACATTTAAATTTTAAATATTTAATCAATAAATTCAATTTAGGTTTGAAAATGAGTCAAACTAATTCTAATGAACAAAATGTGACGAGTAAAAATAAACGGAGGGAGTAAGTTTAGAGTACCTTCTGTCTTCCGCCAGAACTCTTTCTTTATTTTCTTTTGTTTTAGTGGGATTGAGACTAGGATAGCTAAAGCTGACAAAGTAAATTAGCACTTTTAAAATGTACTTATATTCTTAACTAGTTCTCGACACGTGCTTTGCACGTTAGTCTCACGAAAAAATATGTATATATATATATACAAATCATTATTATTTTCCCTAACATCACTACTATTATGTATTTATTTAAATTACTTCTATTTAAACAAAAGCATATTTAGCATAAACTATTCAAAAATTATCAAATTCATCATGTATTAATAGAAGTTTTGTCAATTAAATAATACTTAAAAGCATAATAACACAAAAACAAATAATTTTTTTTCCATAACAATACAAGTACATAATTACATAAAAATATGGATTGCATACTAAATCCATTTTGGACAACCACACCTTTAACTCCAAAATGAAAATGAAAAACTTAAAATCATAATCTAACATAAAAAAGATCTAAATAAATATAAAAGTCATATTTTATCCTGTTAAGTTTAACTATTGAGCTATATTGTAAGAAAGTTTCTCTTGCTTCTCTTTTAATTTCAGAATGAAGCTATTTGTTCTTCTCCCAGTTAGCTTCTTGACGACACGTATTCATATCATAATCTAGGAAGAAGAAAAGAGAATAATAGATGATAAAAAAAAGAATGTGATGACCTAGGAATTAATTATGTGGTATTTATAGTGATATTTGATTACCTTTTCATCTACCAAAATTTTTTAATAGAGCACATTGAATCATGATAGATACATTTATTAGTCTAATTAAAGAATCACAAACTTTGAAGGAGTTTCATACATTTTGGTTAGATAGATAAAATTTATGGTAATTTCCAAAACTCAAAGGAATCACAACATTCGAAGAGTTTCAAAATTATTGTTTCATTCTAATTTAATTTACTATTTAATTACAATTATAATTCAAACCAAAAAATTAAAGTGTAGTTGTTGGATTTAACTATTATACATTAATGTAAATTAATATTAGTATTTAAAAATAAATAATTTATTTGATTTAGTGAGGGGCAAAATGATAATCCAACTTGAAGGTTGGAGACTTCCCACTTATAATAATATATGATATTAATATAATTATTATGATCTGTATATGTTAATAATCGTTTTAATTTATTAAAAGGTGAGATTCTAAGATGGGTTAAACTTTCACTTACTTTAATTATAGATATGATTCTTTTATCAGTTTAGATAATTTAGTGGGTTGTTATTAAGGTTAGACATGCTAAATTTTGAAGTATAGTCATATGTTAGATTATTTTAGAGAAGAAATGAGCTGTCAGAAAAGCCAGAAATGTGCGCAAGTGTATGGGTCTAACTAAAACTTAATTTAATTTAGGTAACAGTTGCTGTCAGAACAAGTATCTTCGATAAAATAATCATTGAACCATCACTCTATGTATACTACAATTGGTCAGAAGGATTTCATGTCACACTTTGTGTTATTTCTTAAGAGTAGTGGGAAACCACCACTCTTGTTTATTAATCTAAAAAAATTGGTATTGTCACCTCAAGTGAATATAAAATTTAAAGTAAACGATACCTTTTGAATAATGACTTTAGAGAATATATCATGAGGTCATGGTTCATGAGTGTTCAATATTCTTATACTATTAATAACCATGGATTCAGGCGGTAATGCCACATAGACGCTGGAAATGACATATTTTACGCCCTCAGTTGTTGCTATCAGCTAATGTGATGGTATATCTCTACTTGGTCGCCAATCAATATCCAGTTGGTGTAAACAGAGTTAATTCATGTAGTCAACTATAAGCTTTAGAGGAAAGAATGAAAAAGCAAATGCAGAAAGAAATAGTAGACCAATTCCAGCTTCATCTATACAATTTCCAGCCAAGCTGTTTTTGTTCTTTCTTTCATCATTACTCTATATGGAGTTCATTTTATTCTTTCTCATTTTATCTCTGTCCAGTATTCCTGTCTTTGGTTTTACGTTGACAGAATTTGTCTATCCCAACTTTACCGCTTCTAATTTCCAATTTGTCGATAGCACCGGAAGTTTCTTGCTTTCTCGCAATGGAACATTCAAAGCTGCTATCTTCAATCCCGGTCCTGAACAAGTTAATTTTTATTTATGTGTTATCCATGCTGAATCCAATACCATTATCTGGTCTGCAAATGGTGATGCACCTGTTTCAACTTCAGGAATCATGAGGTTGACCAAGAATGGTATTAGTATTACTGAAAAAGATGGCAGTTTTAAATGGTCAACTCCACCATTAAAGTTAGCAGTATACGCGATGCAGCTAACTGAGGCTGGAAATCTCCTTCTCCTTGATCAGTTTAATGGGACACTTTGGCAAAGCTTTAATAATCCGACAGATACAATAGTAATTGGACAGAAGTTGCGTGTTGGCATGATGCTTTCAAGTGCAATAGCAGGTGATGACTTGTCAAAGGGTCGTTACAGGCTTTCTTTGACTACTTCCGATGCTATGTTACAGTGGCAAGGTCTGACATACTGGAAATTGTCCATGGAAACCAAAGCTTATACTAATTCAAATTATGCAGTGGAATACATGTCTATCAATCAAACAGGTCTTTATCTTTTTGGTCAAGGTGGTTCTGTAGTTGTGATAATGGTGAACTTGTTACAATCCACTTTTAGAATTGCCAAATTGGATGGCTCAGGTCAGTTGATCGTTATTAGTTTTGTTGGCTCTGACATTAAACGAGATTTTGTTGGGCCAGTAGATGGGTGTAGAGTACCTTATGCTTGCGGAGGGCTTGGTGTATGCACCTCTGATGTGTTATCAGATAATCCTAAATGTTCCTGTCCTGCTAACTTCAATCTTGGATCACATAATTCAAGCAGCTGTGTGCCTAGTGATAGTTCCTATTCTTTGCCAGTTTCTTGTCATTCCACGAACCACAGCAATCTGTCAAATTCTTCCTCCATGTCGTACATAGGACTTGGCTTTGGTATGGACTACTTCACTACTGATTTTACCAAGCCCTTCAGGGATGGGGTAAATTTGTCCATTTGTCAATATCTCTGCTCAGTAGACTGTTCATGCTTGGGGATATTTTATGCGAACTTGTCTGGTTCTTGTTACAAACTTGAAGATGAAATAGGGTCAATTATGTTAAGGACAAGTAGAAATGATGATCTGTTGGGATTTGTTAAGACCCTGGTTGGAGTTTCAACAACCTTAGAAAACAATGATAATTTTGATCAGGAAGCTGAAGACTTTCCTTTAGTTGCAATAGTGATCTTACCTTTCACAGGAATCTTCCTACTCATGGCGCTGGGTTTCATTTTGTGGATAAGATCTAGACCCCAAAGAATGGGAAAGATAGAATCAAAAATAAGCCAACCCAGTTCTCCTTCTTCAGAGAACCTGGATGCCTTCTCCATTCCAGGATTACCTGTACGGTTTCAGTACAAACAGCTTAAGGCTGCAACTGATAATTTCAAGACTCAGATTGGCACAGGAGGCTTTGGTGCTGTATATAAGGGTGTGCTCCCTGACAACACTGTGGTTGCAGTAAAGAAGATAATAAATTTAGGCATTCAAGGGCAGAGAGACTTTTGTACTGAGATTGCAATCATTGGCAATATTCACCACATAAACTTGGTCAAGTTGAAAGGTTTCTGTGCCCAAGAGAGACAACGCCTATTGGTTTATGAATATATGAACCGTGGATCGCTTGATCGCACTCTTTTTGGTCATGCACCTGTATTGGAATGGCAAGAACGGGTTGAAATAGCTCTTGGTTCTGCCCGCGGACTTGCATACTTGCACAGTGGCTGTGAACAAAAGATTGTCCACTGTGATGTGAAGCCAGAGAACATTCTCTTGCACGATAATTTTCAGGCAAAAATATCTGATTTTGGCCTCTCCAAGCTGCTGAATCGGGAAGAATCCAGTCTATTCACAACAATGAGGGGGACTCGTGGCTACCTTGCTCCTGAATGGCTCACAAGTTCTGCAATCTCAGATAAAACGGATGTGTATAGCTTTGGAATGGTACTCCTTGAAATTGTAAGTGGAAGGAAAAACTGCTCTTTAAGAACACTAAGTCACAGCCTTGATGATAGTGCCACTGGAGATAACTCATCATCTTTATCTGCACATGGACTAGTTTATTTCCCTTTATTTGCATTAGAGATGCATGAGCAAGGAAGGTACCTTGAACTTGCTGACCCAAAACTTGAAGGGCGGGTCAGTGGTGGAGATGTTGAGAAGTTTGTGCGGATAGCATTGTGTTGTGTCCATGAGGAGCCATGTCTCAGGCCAACTATGGTTAGTGTTGTTAGCATGTTAGAGGGCGAGATACCACCGACTGCACCAAGAATGGAATCTCTTAACTTTTTACGCTTCTACGGGCGACGTTTTTCAGAGGCATCAAACGTGGAAGAAGCTGGAGGCCAGATTGATGCCATGTTATATCCGCAGGCAAATACTTCTCATACAACCTCTCGGAGCGTCTCTAATGCTTACTTCTCTTATATTTCGTCCCAACAGATCTCTGGTCCAAGATAGAGCATATTCTATAGAAGTGGAGTGCAGATAATTTGTAAATTGTAGTCCAAATGTATATTAGGTTACTCCTGAAGAAACATGAAAGTTGAATTTTTGAAAGGGAATGCATTCCATTCTTAACTCTTGGTTCAATCTTAAAATGTGTTTGATGTTTGTGTCCGGTAAATGGTGCAAGACAGTCTTTAATCTCAATATCTGATCAGGTTTAAAAGTATTACTCCTTCCACCAAAAAAGACAAAAACAAACGAAACAAACTAGAGAAGAACTAATACTGCATAAACTTAAACCAAGATAATTTAGTGGGAGAATTTTATAGAATGACATGGAGGATGCTATGTCTGGGCTTTATTAAGTACTCAAAAATAAGAGTCACTTGGTTTTATGTTGAAGTTTGTTTGGCTTGCAGATTACGTTTGGAAAAAAAGAAGCAACAGTAGATTTGGGTTTGGAACCTCTAAAACTTGACAGCTATTCAAATGAGACCTAGAATTCTATATCAGCTTTGAGGTTCTTCAACAGTAGCTTTTTCTACTTTTAGTAGTGAGATATAGGTGGTCCTAAGAGTGAGAGATGAGCTTCACCTTCATGATAGTCTGATTTCTTCCATTGAAAATAGACAGCACCTTCTTATGACTTCCTCGTTCAATGTAGAAATGTATGTTTCATCCTGACACCTCCACTATGACCATCCCTTTTCCCTTCACTCACCCTCCAAGGCTCCAACCCCAGTAATTAGGAAAAGGATCTTGCTTTATGCTGAAGTATTTATTATTCTTCATTTAAATGTGGAAAATGCCACACAATATAACAATTCATGCAGGAATTCAATAACCCAATCTCTTAGTTAAATGAGGACTAAGTGGAGTTACTGCTGCTAAGTGCTTACTCTAGATTTTTTGCAAAAAATATCATTTCCCTTTTTCTTTTTCATAGAACACAAAGGATACTTTCTTTCCAACTGTCCCTATCTGAATCTCATCTGGTGCACTTGCAGGAAATCCAACTTGCTAGAATAGGAATAAGAACAAGAATAGTATACACAATCCTACTTAGAATAGGAAATAAATTAAATCCTACTAGGAAAGGGATTGTAATGTAGTTTCCTAATTGGAAAAGGAGTCTAATGCAGTGTCTATAAATAGAGTCTCAATGTAATAATGTACACACACAAATTCAATAATATTTTTCTTCAATATTTCTCATATAGTATCAAATCTTCCAAGACCCTAGTAGAGAATAATAATTAAAAAAAAGCTTCTGTTGCCGGTAGGTGTTTATTACTCATATATATGCTTGTCTGGCCAATGATTATGTTAGCAAAAGTTGGGGCAATACTATACGCATGAAAAATAATCATGCTGAGAATGACTGATTTGAGAAGCATTCGATACTAAGTAGCACTCCTCATCTTTTCGGTGACTACGTTCTCGTGTTTGATTTGTGTAACACCGAAGTCCGAACCATCTCTCGTGTGACTATTTTCTCATATTCGATTTGCATTGCACCGTGCATCTTTCCGTTGGCTACTTTCCCATATTTGATTTGTGTAGCACAATGCCAATTTTTCGGTGACTACTTTCTCATATCCAATTTGCGACGGCGGGGCGGTTTGCAGGTATATGTGATTTTATGTGGTTCAAACTTTATTTTAACTTTTTACATGTTAAAATGATAGAGCATT
Organism: Solanum habrochaites; assembly: GCA_027704765.1. Taxonomy (NCBI): domain Eukaryota; kingdom Viridiplantae; phylum Streptophyta; class Magnoliopsida; order Solanales; family Solanaceae; genus Solanum; species Solanum habrochaites. The sequence continues at coordinate 6,345,454 of JAKWJA010002499.1, forward strand.
ATTTATTAAGATAATTTCATTAAAGCTACTAAAATATTCAAGATAATAAATGAAAATGGTTCAATAAAAATAATACAATTTCTTACATGTTTCCCAATTAACCTCTAAAAAATAAAAAATTTTAAGTCACTATCCTATTAAATTAATGAAAAAATGAATTTATTTTCATAAATTTTTATTTTTAATATCAAATATAACTAGAAAAAAAAATATTAAAAAATTTATGTGGGGCGGGTTCATGCAAGGCGGTTTGAAAATGAAAGGCGGAACGGATTAATAATTTTGCGGGTTAAGCTCAACCTGCACCGCCCCATTGCCATCCCTACAAACAGGCTCTCCATCCGTTGTTATTAATCAGGAATTCAAAATTTTGTTTCAGTTTGTTGAGATCATGTTTGTACCATTACTAAAGTTTCATTTATGTGGCAAAAAATACCTCCATACCACTAAATTACTACTCTTTTTTCTTCTTCCTTTTCTTTATATTTATTGTTTTCAATTTCTTCAAAATGCCTCTATTATCTGAATACGACACATCAGAAGTCCCATTTCTACTTGTTCTTTTTCCAAATTGTTGTTTCCTCTTTGGTCTTATATACATGCTAAAAGTAATATTAATTACCAATCTGATGAGGCATCTTGGAGAACTAATTGTAAGTTTCATTATGGTGTAAACTGATTTTTTGTTTGCTTCTCACGTCATTATCCCTGATACTTGTGTCAATCTTAATTTTCTGCGTCTCTGCTTAAAAAATGATATTGTCTACCAGGTAGAATATTCTTTATTCTCACTATTTACCTGCCATTTGGTTCTATTGATTGGTGGGGCAAGGGTTTGGCTTTTTGCCTGTGTTGTTAGACTCTTTTTCAAGTTGTGTATTTTTGTTTATTCATTGTAATCTACTTACCCTTGGCAGCTTGTCAAAATCTCATTCTTGAAGAATGAACGCACATTCTTAAGGAAAACTGTTGAGATGATTCTGGCTTTAGCACTCGAGGGAACAATCTCAAAAATGGAAATCTTGAGTGCTTATTTGTGTAAGGTCAAGTACTTCTTTATTTATTGCTCTCATAACTTCTTTCACAAATTACTTCAGCGTTTGGAAAATAAAAGCATTTTGCCTTTGTTTCTTTCTTCATGTTAATTTATTTTTTCATTAGATCAACTTGTTTATGGTCCAGTTGTGGAGCCTGGGATGGAGATAAAACTGAATAAAGTAAATTGACCTTTCTTGGTTAAAAAAATGAACTAAATGATATTTCAACTATATTATCAAGTGGATATACATTTCATGTTTGTCCCTGTAATCTATTTGGTTTTCGTCTGGTTATGCGTGAATTCTAACAGAGCATAAGGCAAAACAGATATATTGGGGACATGGTATTTTTGGTATTCAATCTGCATCAAAATTGTATTTTGGAAAGCACATATCCCTTCTTAGCTTGGGAGAATGTGCTATGCTTGCAGCAATGATACCAGCGCCAGAGCTCCGGTCACCATTCAGGGACAGTAGCAGGTTGTAGCTCATAGAAACTTGTAACTTATTTTTCCCTGTTGGACGTAGCTTCTTCTGGTCCTGAGTACTTCTGGTGTTCTTGTGCGGTACTTCTGCATTCTATTGCTTGTCTGAAAACATTAACCTTGATGTGATATCCTCAGAGGAAAACATTTCCAGGCTAGAGTTCTGAAAAGGATGGTGGAATTCGGATTTCTTGATGTAGAGATGGCAAGCATTGCTGTAAAACAACATCTCAGATTTAATTCTGGAAGCCCGGATCATCCAGATGGGTCCTTGGTTATATCGTCTTTCTCCAAAGAGGTAAATACAGAGTATTTTTTAATCGACATATTAAAGAAGTACATCTTTTTTTCCAGATTCGTTTTAATTCTTATCTTAAATTCTGTGCCAGTGCATTTTCCCTCTACAAAACTCAATGAGATGAATCATCTTTGTCAAATCTGTACAACAAAATCATAGTTTGTCAGCTCCTTTACCCATAATTCCGCAGTTGAAGATCATTTTCCATGTAACATCTATTATGTGAGATTGTCATCATGATCATTTTCACTCTTTTAGGAACCCTAATAAAAGCATCACATCTAAAACTTATGAAACGTGGTAATTGGCCTAGGAATTACTAATACTTATAGCATGACAACTCCAAGATAATTTTTACTCTGCTGGTTGAATGAACTAGCTTCTAATATACTTTGTCTTGTTTCTGTTGAATTTATCACTTAGCATTCAAGTACCAACACAAAGTCTGATGGAGATTTATTCTCGGCCATTAAGAGAGTTTGGGACTGGGAAGCAGAAAGCAAAATCTGGGAAGTGAAAGAGGACATGGACAGATGGGCAACTGGTATAAAACGATTGGAAAACATCGATGATTCCAAGTTCAAATCAAAACTTCTTTCATTATCGGTAAGAGATCTCTTCCAACATTCTCTATTGATTTTTGACACGGTTGATGAGTTTCAGATTTGATTATCTCACGCTAGTTGGTTAACATAGTTTTTTGTGTGGCAGTGCTTTTGCCAAAGGTGCATTAAAGAGAAACAACAAATTTTTGCCAGTGTTATTTGGTGCTCAAGATATAAAAATTACATTCTTATTTAAAGCACTTGACCAAGTGTTTGCTCTCGTTCAAAAATTGAAATTGACGAAACTTAATGGTATACCCTTTAATAGACTCTAGTTGCAAATATTGTACTTTTCTTTTTGTTATTCTCGTCTTCCTTTTGTTCTAGTTTTTCATTTTTATATTTGGTACCAAGTTGAAAGGAAACATTTTAGTGTTCGAATATTTTGGACCAAAAAGTTTGAGTTGAAAAAGTGCTTTCGGGTATCTACTCAACATTGTAAAACTACTTTTAAATGTTACTGCAACTCAGTTCTCTCTGCTAAACAATTTGCTAATTTCTGAGTCATTGAACTTACTGAATATAATTGATAATATGAGTCATAGATTGAGGTTAGGATAAATTTTGTTAGTGAATTCATTAACTCATTGTGTGGTATACAAATTAGTGTAATGACGTCATGCTTAAAGATCAGCGAAAGGGAATTAGAAGAAACACCAAAAGGTCCCAGGAGAATTCAGTGTTGGAGGGGCTTTGAATAAGTTCCTCTGTGAAAACGTTTTCTAACTTTTGAAACATTACGTACATACTTTAACTGGCAAATGTCTATTAAAACGGATTCATGTCTTGCATTCATTGGTTACTTCATACATGTTATGAATTTCACCAATCACACACTCAATTCTACATGAACACGTTCATAGATGCAGTGAAAAGGAGCTAAACAGAAATCTTAGAGAGAAAGGGAGAGAGAACATGGAACTATCCATTCAAGCATTTTGATTCAATTACAACCGAGATGAATCATACCAGTATAGATCCCAGTACATAGATGTATTTTCTATCTTGACAGCTATACATACTAATTAAGTCCACCTAACTTCAACTGCCAGCTAACCGTAGTTGTAACTAACATGTAACAATTCCTCAGCTTGTAAACTCTCACACTCCCCCTCAAGCTATAGGGTGTAGAATGTTTAAAATTCCTAGCTTGCTCAAAAGGAAATTGTGTTGAGCATATGCAAGTCCTTTAGTTAACAAATCAATCTGTTGATCCTTGGTTGAATTCCGCCTTCCCTGTCCTTATCTCTCACAAAGTGACAATCAATTTCTATATGTTTGGTCCTTCCATAGAAAATGGGATTTGCTGCTATTTGCAAAGTAGCCTTACAATCCCAGTAAACATTTACTAGAGTTATGATGTTCACCCCCCAACTCCTTAAACAGGCCCAACAACCAAAAAACTTCTGAAGTGGCTCTTGCCAAACTCTTGTATTCTGCTTCAGCAGGAAGTCTTGATTCTGTTTGCTCCTTTGACTTCCATGAAATCAATGATTCACCGAAATTCACTACATAGTCAGTCAGTCATTCATGTTTTAGTGTTTGAACATGATGTACAATCTGCATTTCAGAAACATGTCAGGTGATCTTCACCTTTGTTGCTTAGCAAAATCCCCACTCTTGGACTTTGTTTGATGTATCCACAACTCTCAATCTTACTTCCCAATGAGAATCTTAGGTACTTGTATAAACCGAGTGAGTGTTTACACAACAAACACTATATCTGGCCTTGTAACTGCCAAGTAAATTGATCTCCCTATCAGTCTTCGATATTCAGTAATGTCTTCTAACACTGCATAACCTCTCATCCCTGCATGTATATCATATTCAACTGAAGTGAACTTCTGATCTAGAACTTCTGATTCACTATTTCCAGTAATCATCAGATCATACACATAGATCAAAACTGCTACAAACTTCTGTCCTTGCTGCTTAGCTGATAGGGAATAGTCATGCCGACTCTGCTTGTCCTGCATTTGTTAAAGCTTCACTAAGCTTTATGTTCCATTGCCTTGATGCCTGGTTAACCCATACAAGGACTTCATTAATCTGCATACATTTTGTTTCCTTCTCTTCTAAAGCCCTGAGGCAGCTCCTTGTACACCTCCTCATACAAATCTCCTTGCAAAAATGCATTGTATACATCCATTTGATACACAATCCAACCTCTGGTAGTAGCTAAGGTACAAGTCTCATAGTTGCCAGTTTGGCAACTGGTCCGTTCGGAATTGTTTTGGGTAAAATCAAAACCAAACCAAATCAAATCTAATGCATATTCATCAGTTTGGTTCACCTTTTTTTATTTTTCTTATAAAAACATAATGATATTTCTCTCTTCTATTTTTTCATACAATTAGTAAAGAATTTTTCATCAGTTCCCAAGTTATATCTGTGATTAACCTTATTGTTGTAGATATAATTCTTGGATTATAGAGAAAATTTCTTAATATCTATAAGCTTTAATCAAGTGAATTGCTGATGAAAAATACAAAAAAATGTATATAGGTTAAAAAAAATAAAAAATTCCCCTTGAAGATGCACTATTTCCCATGTACTATTTTCTTCCAATGCCTATCTCCAAACTCTTGGCTTCAATCCATATTTGATCCTTAGAAGCTTCTGCATAGTTTTTGAGCTTTATAAGTATGAAAGACGGTCTAATAAAGGTTATAGGACTATTCCATAGCATTCTTCTCGTTTGGTGTGAGGGATTAAAAATAATAGTGATGGGATAAAAAAATTCATATTGTTTGGTTGCCATGTTTGGGATAACTTATCCCACCATTTATATCATAGTGACGGGATAAGTTATCCCATATACATGATGAGATAAGTTATCCCAGGATAGCTTATCATGGGATAACTTGTTTCTAACCAAACGACGACCAGTCTTGATGCCACAATGGCTCTTTGATATTTCTATCAGATCTTTTGACTTCAACTGAACCAGATTGAAGTGATTGACGTCCAACTTGTGTACATCTGCTTCACCAGATATCTCCGCAATATGTGTTGCATGCTCACCATCTATAGATTCAACAAGTGTCTCATCTGTACCGTTCTCCTTTGATATTGCAACATCCTCAATACCAGGAATCTCACTCTTGTTTATCTGTTGCTCTTGTATGTTGTTCAGGAATGTGAAGTGACTCAAGATCATGAGAAGATACATCACTCCCTTGTCATGAACTGTGAAAAAAGGTTTGGCAAAAGGTAACATGTGTTCCTTAAAAATGACATCCATGTAATGGTGACTCTCAATACACACACAAGTGTATATGGTCGTCCAAACAGTAGACTGGTGTAGTCCAAATATTGTACCAAGAACTTGTGATTTAGCAAGAATCTAGTAAATTCTAATACAACAATTTTAGACAAGTGTTAAAGTAACCAAAAGAGGATTTTAACTTGTATCTATGGAAATTTAAAGACTCAAAAGATAGTAAAGGTTTGAGCATAATTAGAGAGAGATTCCAGATTCAATGACTTTGTTTCATAATTTTGTAAAGTATTTGATTTCATTGACTTAGTTAAGCTTATACAGTTGTTAATGTTGCGAGTCTTAGATTAGATGATTATGGTTTTTCAATCATCTATCTAGAGTGGTCTCACACCTACATCGTTGAGAAGGGATATGACAAACCACATACATTTATCGATCTTCCCATTTTGTAATCAGTTAAACGATAAGTATGGACTCATTCACTTTAGAAAATACAAGTTCTTACTCCATATATCTTTTTGTTCAATGAAAATATAGATGTATTTTTAAATGGAAGCTAAGCATTAAAATAATAAGCTCAAGAATATAAAAACAACTAATATAATAGGAATATACTTAAGACTTGAGAGACGTATAACATCATCTTTCTAATTTCCAACTTATATATTGACTAGGGAACTTGGTCATGCTTCACGCGAGCAACAAAATGTGTTTGAATGAATATTTAGGACTTAAATCTGAACAGAATAATACACACTAGTGTAGTCCTGAACATACCATTTATAATTATTCAGGATATATTTATCTTTTTTTTCCTTAAATCTTTTCTTATTTGTATTAGTAGGAACACTTATATATAAAAGGGAAAAGACTCAAATATGTCATTAAACTTTCAGAAAATGTTCATTAATGCCATCAGTTAAAAGTTTGGCTCATTTATGTCATTACCGTTAAATAAAAGGCTCATTCATGCCATTATTTTTAACAGTGATTTTGCAAAACGATTTTTGACACGTGACCAATCTGAATTATAATTGGTCATGTCATCAATTTTTTTTAATAAAATAATCAAAATTCTAAATACAAATTGAATTATTATTTTTTAATTAAAAGAATTGATGACGTGGCCGAATTATAATTGGTCACGTGTCAAAAATGGTTTTGCAAAACCACTGTTAAAACATAAGGGCATGAATGAGTCTTTTTTTTAACGGTAATGACATAAATGAGCCAAACTTTTAACTAATGGCATTAATGAGCCTTTTCTGAAAATCTAATGACATATTTGAGCCTTTTCCCTATATAAAATTATTTTCACTTTACCTTATAATATAGTTAGGACTTATTAGAAAATTATAATTTAATTTTTTCCATAAAATTGAGTCATTGAAAGAGTTAAATTTAAGATAAATACAGAAATGTGTAATAAATCAAACTGTAATTCACTTGTCTGAAGTTAACTGTGCATAAATAATATGTCAAATTGTGGAAACATTAATAATTTCATATACAATTTTTTATAATATCAATCTCATATATCTAAAATTAATTCTAGAGTAATTAAATTTATTCAAATTTATAAAGTTTGACTTTACTTTTGAATTGACTTATTTTAGTATTTTAAAGTCAAAATAATTTTAAAGAATTCTTGGAGTATCTGAATAATTTAAAAAGTGCTTATAAGTAAATTACATCATTTGTTTGGCTATTATTTAGAGCTTGTTTGGTATTTGTGCTAAAAACTAGTTATTTATAAATATTATTCTAAAAGAACCTTCATGAAAAGCAATTTTTGAAAAAAAATAAAAATTTTGTTTTGGGCTAATTCTTTTATTAAAAAGTTTTTGATGAACGAATTCTTGTCTATTTTTTTTTATAAAAAATGCTTTAAAAATTAAATTAATGACAAAAAGACAAATATCGTACACTTTTAATATTTTAGAGATTTCAATATCTCTAATATAATTTTTTTAATTAAATACTTATTTATATTCAATTAAAATGCACATTTCAAATTTTTAATTAATATTGTACAGACATGAATAAAAAAATAAATTAAATATTGTTATAATATTAACATAATAATTTAAATATAACTAAAATTTTAAGAAAAATAAATTTAAAAATAATATCACAAATTAAATCACTACATACAAAAAATTCATCGCAAAAATAAATAAATATAGGAGATCTACTGAGAATTATGTATATATGAAAAAAATATTTTGATCTTAGAATAAATAATTTTTTGTTTGTATTTTTTTTAAAGAAACAAGATCTTTTTAACTCCTTTTCAACTGCTTATACTTTTATTTAAAAATAATTTTATTAACAGACAAACATCATATTTTTTCAAATATAAATATTTTTAACCTTACAATAACAAAATATCAAACAAATTATTAATAATATATCTTAATATACAATTACAATAAATATATTATTAAATTATATCATTTTGATTGAATGTATAATGTACAACACAATCACTAATACAAAAATAACGTAAAAAAGAAAAAGAAAACAACCAATTTGATGACAAATTTATTGTTATTAGAGAAAAGACATAAAGACCCATCAAAGTTTGTCCGTATTTGCATTAAGACACCTTAACTTTTAAAATGTCTTATTACCCCACAGAACTATTAATTTCTTTGGTAAATGGAACCTATTGACCCCTTTCCTATCCGTGAGTTGTTACCGAAACCACACCGACTTCTACTGAGGCGCGTCATGCATTATTTTTACTGCCATGGCCCAGTTTAAAGGTGTCCATGTGTGTCATTATTTTTCTTTATTATTATTATTTTAATCAATTTTTCATCTTCCCCCCAAATTTAAACTTCAAAATAACTTGTTAGCCCTAATTTTTTTCAATTCATAGTTTTTTTTTTTCCATAGCAAATCAGGTTGATACTCTTGTGTACCACTTCATCAGCTTCTCTAAGAAAATAAGACCCACATTGGCGAGAAAATTCTGGATCAACGAAGAATGTGATTTTCTTGTTCAATAAATTCAAAGTAAACACTTCCACTTATGAAACTCCTGTCTAGCATCACAACTGGCCATAATGGCTGAGAAAAAGATTGTCTCCACAAGTTGGCCAATGGAAACATGATGAACAAGAAAATGGTTAATGGAGAACGTTGGTCATGTTGGATCTGCATCAAACTTTTTTTGCCATGTGCAGAAATGTTACCTAGTTGTGTTCTAAGTTAGCAATAAATGTGGTGAGTTTTTAGGGCTGAGTTTGCTACCAAAGGGTTGCAATTAATAGACAAATCCACATTCAAATTTTTGTTGTCACCTAACCTCCATAGCTGAATACAGAAAAAAATCTGAATGAAGAAAAATTAAGAAAATTTCTTGAAGGTGCAAGCCAACAACAAAGAAAAAATGGGAGAAGATGACTTCTCTTTAATAATAGGGTCGGGTCAGCTGAATAGGGAGTTGAGCAACACGCGCCACTACATAGACGAGAAAATGGATATCCAAATGACCAATTTACAAAGACATTAATTATTTATGTGGGGTATACGACACTTTAAAAAAGTTAAGGTGTCTTTATTCAAATACGGAACAACTTTGATGGTGTCTGTAGGTCTTTCTCTTGTGATTATATACCATAGACTCATACAAGAAATTACAAAAATACAGTACGTGGCCAGTTTATTATTTGCTGAACCGACGTAAGAAAGGAGAAAAATAACAAAAATAGAGAGAGGATACCACTGATAAAAGCAATGCCCGTTGAGAATTTTCTGGATTCTGCAACGAACCATGGCTTACGTCGAGAGAGGTAAATTTTTTTTTGATTCAATTATTTTCTTGCTTGATCCTTTTTTGTTTGTTTGATTGGAACTGTTAGAGATTTTTTTTGTTTTTTTGGATTTTGTTGGTGATATCTTTCTATATTCCTTAATTTTCAATTTGTTCATAGATTTTCTTTTTTGATTTGGTGATTTCTTATCAATTTCTTTGGTATTGTTGTTATTGTTTTAATTTAATATCAAATTCCTAATGAATTTGCTTAGTTTTATGTTTGGATGTTTTTGTTTAATTGATCCCATTTTAGATCCGAAATCAAATTTCCTAATGTGTTTTTTTTTTCGTTGAAATTTTCCCCGGCACCAACAAATGCAAAACAAAACAAAAATTAATGGCATAATACATAAATATGCTTTTTAAATTGGTTTTTGGTGTGATTTTTGCTCTTATTTTGGATGTGTATGACTTAAACTTGTATAAAATTGAACAAATAAACACCTGCGTCCTACGTGCACATGTCGTGTGCAAATTTCTTTCCAATTACATAAGAGTTCTAGAGTTGTTCTAGGTAACTCTTAGTATACAAAAGAACATGTAGAAAAAGATGTGTATTGCTTTCTGCATCTTTACCATAAAAGAGGCATCTTGAGCATATATGTAGACCTCTTGTTGGTAAAACCCCTTGTGTTAAACAAGCCTTTCTTGTTACCAACTAAACAAGACATGGGACCTTAGTTGGAATGTCAATTTTGCTAGTAAGTTTGGCCAATCCATGAAAGTAATCAACTTTGTTTTTCTTCTAATACACTGATTAACAGTGAACGTCCCTTTGTTGCACAACTACCAGTCTGGTTTGTCTAGAACAATAGTAGTGCCTGGAAAGACACCAGTAGCAAATAGACAATTCTACTAATGTCTCAATCATTTAAAGCCATCCTAAACAAAAGGTTACACCATTGTTCGATCCATACATGGGGTTCTTTGTCATCTTTTTGCAGACGGATAAGGTGTATACCCTGGAGTAGATATCTATGACTACTTTGCCTAATCCAGTGATCTTCTCAAATGAATGTTTTTGCCCTATCAACAACCTTTATGCTCAGATTTTTACTGCATTCATTCCACATATTTCTGATGGTTTTCCATACACTGTCTCCATATGTAATCATCACTTCATTAGTTGCCTAGTGATTCATCACATCATATTTTTGTGCTATGTACTTCTTCCAAGGGACCTATCTTCATTGCAGAACCTCCCAATCCATTTCTGAAGAATATTTTGGTTATGGACGTTCAGATTCTTAATCCCCAATCGACCATGTTTCTTTCTAAGTTTCGCAATATGCCACTTGACTAAATAAAAACCTTTCTTGTGTTTGTTATCCTTCCACAAAAAAATGCTTCTCAACTTGTCAATAAGATCCCTTAATGTGTTGATCTTCTTCTCTATCAGTGTTATCAAAGGCGAAAAACACAAATAAGTTCTAAGGTCCGTTTGGAGCTTTAATCGCAAAAAAAGAACTCCTAAGGTCCGTTGGAGCTTTAAGCGCAAAGTCCATAAAGTGTGGGCGTTAATGAAAAAAGGTACAAAGGGAGAAAAATATAAATATATATGCTTAGTCCAAGAGTAATAATTATAAACATGAATGACAAATATGTGACCAAAGAAATTGAAAATAATTTATGATAAAAGTGAGATATCAATTGTTTGGTGTCACCTCTTCAGGAGAGGCTCATTGGCAAGGAAAAGCATGCCTTAGAACCTTGATGATGACACTAAAGCGCAGATAAAGCGCTCAACACGTTTTGAGTCTCACTTTAGGGCTTAAGCGCTCCATTGACAACCCAATGTCTTAGCTAGCCTCAGCAAATTGTCAACATGGTTGATAGGGAAGAGATGATTCTTCAGCCAGTTGACAAGGAGTTGACATGGAGGCCTGAAATGCCCTAAAAAAGTAAGCTTAGCCTTTGGTGTTTAATTGGTGCTTCCTCTTCCTCACAAAATATAAGATCATCATCAACATAAAATAAATGTGTGATCTCCAGCTCCTCCCTCGCAGAATGTGCGCTAACCCTCTCACCCGCCCATTAGTCTTTGCCTTCCTTAGCCATATGATTCAACCCCTCCATGGCTATTAAAAATTGGAACGGAGACATAGGATCTCCCCATTTAAGACCTCTCTGTGATTGGAAGAAACCTACAGCGTTACCATTTATGATGAAGGAAAATTTCACACCTGATATGCAATACTTGATCCATCTAATCCACTTACAACCAAATCCCATGTCCTTTAGAATTTTTAGGAGCAAATTCCAATTAACATGGTCATGGACTTTCTCAATGTATAGCTTGCAAAGTATTCCCGATTTCTTGTGCTTTATCATGGAGTCGACCCATTCATTGCCAACTATGTTGCATCCATAATTAGCCTACCTCTCAAAAAAGCCATTTGGTGTTCATCAACTAGTTTCCCTATCAGTGCCTTCATTCAAATCAGCAACTTGGAGATGACTAGGTTTCTTTGGAATTAAGACTATGAATGTAAGATTTAATGATTTTCCGAACACACTCCTCGGATGGAAGTGTTGAATACTCAGCATCAAGTCTCTTTAAAAATATCCTAACATTTCTTAAAGAAATCCATAGTAAATCCATTAGCGTCATTACATTGTTTGATGATCAGCAGCACTTCTTCTTCAGTAAATGGTCCTTGTAACCATTCATTTTCTTCTGTAGAGAGTAGAGACTGTTGGACATCCTACAAAACCAAAAGAGGGTCTCCAGGATTCAGTTTCTGAGTAGAGTTCGGCGTAGAAGTCTATCATGGCTCCTTCAATTTCTGCATGATCTTGTATCTCCTTCTTCCTTACCACTAGTCTGTCAATTGTGTTGTATCTCTAGTGAGCAGTTGCTAGCCTTTGAAAGAACCTTGTGTTCTTATCCCCTTGTTTCAACCATAGTACTCTGGATTTTTGTCTTCAACTAGCTTCTTCTTGTTTGGCAAACACTTCCAGTTCTACGAGGATCGTTGCTCTTATCACCATTTCCTCATCCTGAAGTATTCTGTCATTTTGGTATCTGTCTAATTCAGCTAATTATTCAAGCAGACAATTTTACACGTGAGCAATCGTCAGGTTCCTTTTTGTACAGATGATTTGGTCGTAGAGAACCGTCTCTTTTTCTAGTTTTTTCTACTTTTTTGGTATACTTCTTGTATGTGGGTGTTCCCATGTCCACCTTTTGTTATAGAAAACTGTTAACATTTTAAAAGTAAACTATTTACTATGATTCTGAAATGAAATGTGCCCAAATATAGCCAAATGAATATAGAGGATCAATATAGTCTACTCAAACTAATTTGGGATTGAGATTATTAGATTGATTGATTGTGTGTTTCCTACTCATTCATTTATGAAGTTGCTTGAAAGCAACAATGTTTCTGAGCTTGCATGCTAAGTACTTGTTTTGGCTGATTCAGTCGACCTTCCTTAGCTTCTTAGTAGAACTCTAGAAGAAACCTAAATTCTTCTCTTGATCCAAGTCCGTTAGAAAATCATGCTGCTATCTCATGTCTCTGTCGGTTGGTCTCTATTTACTACACATGATGTTTTATGTTTGGATACATATTCTTGACTTTTAATATTGTGAGAAGAGAGCACCTCATATAAGCACCTCATTTTGCAGGTGTGGTGAAATCGAAGCGTTCTATATGGCGATTGAAGACTATCACTGATTTCTTTTGGTCCATCATCAACTTCATTAGCGTGTTTTTTGTTACTATGTTTTCGGTAAGGATGTTCATTTCCTGATTAAGAACCACATGTGTGCTCGTATCATGCTTTTGTAGACTCTGTATTAACTGCCTCAATACCTTCATAGATAGAAAAAACAGACTCCTACAGAAAAGGTTCAGGATCTAGCAAGAAGTGGGATGGAGGTGGTCCCGGAGGTCCTGGAAGTGGTCCATATGGTGGTGGTCCACGCGGACCACCCCGTGGGATGGACAATGTCCGAGGCATTGACCACAGTATGTTTACTATCATCTTCGATTTTTGCACATTACGTTATGGAATTTTTTTTACTGTATCTTCACCATTCTTCCCAAGAATTTCTGCTGTTACTCAATCCCACCATTATTGCTACTGCAGGTTCTCTTCCTGCCTGTGGTTCTTGCTGCGGATAAATGCGGGTATGCAACTTTTGAGAATCTATTATTTGAGATCTTATTCTATAAACACATGTACTGAATTGTATGTAGATTTCTGCACTTATGCTAACATTTTCGAAACTCGGAAGCGTGTTCATATGTCCCTTTCATCCTAAAACATGAATAGAACTCAAGATAGTTTTCTTATTTTGTTTATTATATACGTCTGTGTGCTGTGACTATGAATCTGCGTTTAATTCGTAAATGTAATGTAATGGCTTAAGGTATATGATATGTTCCAAGATAGATTTAGTGGTCCAAACTATGACATATGAGGGGTAGTATGCTACAGGGAGTTAGAGAATCGTTCAGATGAAACATTCGGAATTTTCCTCAACAATAATACACACTACTATTTATATACGATCAGTTTTTAGATTTATTATATTTTATATATTGAGTTCTCTCAACATAAGTCAAATGTGTTGTAATCAGCCTTTTGAATTCTAATGTAAATTCTATGCATTTTCTATAGAAATATGAAAACTTGTTTAATTTTTTATGTATTTTCTATGTATAAATATTTGTTTTTCTAATACGTTTTAAAGAATAAAAATAGAATACAAAAATAAACTTTGGCATTAATATATTATATATCTCTATATATATATATTATAATTCCAAAGTTTTATTTTGATTATTTTTATTCTTTAACGTATTAGAATACACATATTTTATACATAGAAATACTAAACATTACAAGTTTCATATTTCTATAGAAAATGCATAGAATTATATATAATTGTTATGTTATTATATATTCAGAATTATTACGAAAATTTATAAATTTTAAATTATGAATCCGTCTTTAAACTACTTATAATTGGGGTAGTCTTTTTAACTCCCTTTTTTGAGCCCTTAAAATTTTAATACTAAGCATTTAATATTGCATCAAGAAGGCTTTTCAAAGAGATTTGAAGTGTAAAGTATATTTTTCCCCTTCAAAGTTAATTTACGGAAATGTAAATATTGAATAAATAATATAGGCAGTGACTCATCATTTTTTGTCTGGTTCATTGGATCCATTAATATACCAATTATATAAATTCTAAGAAGACTTTTAAGATTTCTTATTTTACTGTATAAAAAACATTACACCTTATGAGATTTTGCTATAAAATTCAAAGATTTGGCCTAATTGAGAAAACAAAACAACAGGTCATGTGTTATCATGTGTGACCACCATACATGCATGGTTTAGCTAGGATTGAACAAGGCCTAACTTATTAATGGCCATGAAATTTTACTTAAAACGCTTAATTAATTAAACGATATTTATTCTAGACACTTCAGATAGAATTTCATTGTATCATTTTGAACATTGATTATATGGCATGTTAAATCTTTGATTACAGACACATATGACTTTATTATTATTATTATTTGACTTTATTACTATTATTATTACCTTCTATCTCGCCTACAATTAATTAAAATAACAAAAATAAAATAAAATTGGGATTGCCGTATTTTTCATGTTTTTGTGCTATACATAGGGGTAAAGTGTAGGAACTCTGGGATTTGGTCCATTTTTGTTTTAATTATATATATTTATTTTTAAGAAATTCAGTTAATAGGTATAAATTATTAACTTAGAAATTAATAATTCAGTATCAATTGATAGTTTTCTATGAATAAATAAAAAAGTTCAACTCTATGTTTCCCCGAGAAAAAGTGTCGAATCTCGAATATATTCCAATTATCGCTATATTTTTCGCTCAAATATCCTTCTAAGAGCAAAATAATTTAAAAATATTTTTCTTATTAATCGTTGCTTCAAATAAAAAAAGATTGTGTCGATGTTTTTAATAGAAGTTAAAAGTGTGAGACATATAATAATTAGAAGGCGGAGCTAAGTGAGAGTTCATGGGTTTAGACGAACGCACTAGCATTTTTGTAAATCTTATATTTGTATTTGAAAATTATATATATATTAATATTAACATGAAAATTCACAAACAAAATTAATTAAAAACCCCTAAATTTCTAACTTTGGCTCCGCCTCTAAATTAATAACATATATTATAAATATGTGTATAAACACTTACATTAGCTTACGCAACACATTACTTTAAATTGGTTTAAAAAGTTGTTAAAGTAAAGCATAAAATTTAATTAAGTACCCATTCAAGAGCATATGCATATTTTGATATTTTCCAGACAAAGATTCTTTCCTGCCTTAAATTTGCAACAATTTTCTATTATAAACAAATCTTTTGTATTTCCACCTGAATTCCATGGTTATTAAAATGGTGGGGCAGACATTAAAATCTTGTTAGATTCTATAAGACTCTTCAATTTAATTTGAAACTTTAGAAAATTTGTTATTCAATTAGAATTCTCAGAGGGTATTTAATTCTAAATTTTATTTTATATAGGATATTAAATTTTTTAAAAGACATTTTAAAAATTTCATAAAGAGATAGAGATTAAGAAATCGAATATTTCATTGACATGAAGATCAAACGAAATCATCATAGTTCGAGAAATACTTCATTAACGGCTCTTGAATTATGTAGATTAACTCCAAATCATCCTAGTTTGAGAAATACGCCACTAATGACCCTCAAACTGTACAGATCAAGTTCAAATCATCGTGAGTCGAGAAGTAAGCCACAAACGACTCTCGAATCATGGATAAATCTTAAGAGTGTAGTTATACCTGAAAGTTCTTTCTTATTCTATTGTTATTGTAATTTATTTTCTGCCACTTTAAAATTTATTTCAGGCACTGAAATTAAAATAATTTTTGAAATAATAGTATATTCATTATTTAGATCATATTTAAAGATATATCAACTAAATTTTAACTATTATATTTAACTTATGCTATTTGTTATCGATCAAAGCAGAAAATTAGAAAAAATTTAAAGAATGAGAATGAAAGAAGTCTGAAAGAGCTCTTATTTTGAATAGTTTTGGATATGTTAGGGCCCCAAACAAAAAAGTTGAACATTATTATACATACAAAATATCAATAGAAAGCTCTGATTTTAAGCTGAAGTTTACTAAATTTTGATGTTGCGATAAAAAAAATTTTATTCTTAATAAAAAGAAATTTTATTTGAGTCCTTTTAGAACATCCTTTTTAGAAAACATTTTACCTTTTAATGTAAAATATTTTAATATAAACTTACATTTAATCAGATTTTTATATAAATATTAAATACGAAATTAAAAAGAAAAGTTGAAGTTAGGCAAGGCATCCAAATTTGGGTAGTTAGAAGGTGTGGCTCAGGCTAAAGCCTTTTTTTATTATGATCTATAATTGTAGGTAGGTTGAAGGAGTGACAATTACAACACCAAGTGTCAATTTTCCATCATATTTACATTTATTTAGTTTTGTCCGATATATTTTTTTAATTACTTTAAAAAATAATTATATTTCTCCTTTTTCATATAATCTTTTATTTAAAAAAATTCAAATATGTCATCAAACTTTAAGCAAGATTCATCTATGTTATTTATTAAAAATTTGACTAATCTATGTTATTGTCGTTTAAAAAAACATTCATCCATGCTATTATTTTTTTCCTTTTCAGACAATTTTTAAATTTTTTGTTGGTATTCCGTCAAATTTTAATAAAAGATTCATTTATATCATACGTTAAAAGTTTGGCTAAAATCTATGTCATTATCGTTTAACAAAACGCTCATCCATGCCATTATTTTTTTATTTCAATTTTACAAAATCAAAAAATTTTACCTCAATAAAACCCCAAAGAACTTACAATTGTTTTTTCCTGTTTATATATTTTAAACGTATCTTTAATTTAAGAATATAACTTCTTCTTTTTTTAAAAAAGAAATAAATTAATCCCGATTACTGACTTTTACAATTTACAAAAGAAATTAAGTTGAGTAGGTGATATAAGTGAACCTTAATAATCCACGTAACTCACACAAAAAAAAAAGAAGAGGAGAAAGATCCTCTATAAGTGTTAATTAATTAAAGGCAAAAAGTAGGTTCGAAAAATTAGAAAAAGTAAACACACACACCGCGTCACTTTCCTATAAAAAGGAAACAAATTTTTTGCATGTTGTAATAAGGAAAAAAAATGAAAACAATTCAAGGTCAGAGTTCACCAACATCATTGACAATGGAGGTAGCAAGGGTCCAAGCAATATCGTCGATAACGAAATGCATGGACACAATACCATCCGAATATATTCGTTCAGAGAACGAACAACCTGCAGCGACAACGCTGCAGGGAGTGGTACTTGAAGTACCAGTCATCGACCTAAGTAGCGTCGATGACGATGAAGAGAAGTTAGTTAAACAAGTGGTTGAGGCTAGTAAAGAGTGGGGTATTTTTCAAGTGATAAATCATGGAATACCCGATGAAGTGATTGAGAATTTGCAAAAAGTTGGTAAGGAATTTTTTGAAGAAGTACCACAAGAGGAAAAAGAATTGATTGCAAAGAAGGTAGGGGCAAAAAGTTTAGAAGGATATGGTACTAGTTTGCAAAAGGAAATTGAAGGCAAAAAAGGTTGGGTTGATCATTTGTTTCATAAGATTTGGCCTCCTTCTGCTATTAACTATCATTATTGGCCAAAAAATCCTCCTGCATACAGGTTCTTTTTCTCTCATCTTTTAATTTATTCACAATTTTATTCTCTCTGTCTCATTTTATGTGATAATATTTGATCAGACACATACTGTAAGAAAATTATGAATGATATGAGGATTAGTATAAAAATTTGCATAAAACTTAATTTTTTGCAAATTTTTAAATTAATTTCCAAAAAAATCTTTATTAAATTCACAATTTTCTTGTAGTGGAGTTTTGTTTAAGAATAATAAGATTTTTAGAAGAATTAAAGGAGAGTAGAAGAGTTGATAGTAAGAAGGAGGAAATGTTTAGCAAATTGTCTTTTTAGAAAAAAAAAATTCAGTTTTCTCTATCTTCGAATATTATCTCTAAAATTAAGTGAGATTGGTAAAGAGGAATTGTACATTTAAATACTTATCATATAACGAAATGTAATATTCTTTCAAAGATTAATCAAAAAGAAAATGGTATCATATAAAACGAAAGGAAGAGAGTGATTACTTGTAATAGTAGCGGAATTAGCACTTTTACTAAGAAGGTTTAACATCTGAATAAGTAAACATACAATCTAGCTAAAAGGGGTTTAGATGAAACCAAGGTCAGAATAATCAATGTGATTAAATAATATATTTTAGATATCCTTTAATATATAACAGGTTGTTATAGTTTTGATATAATAGGTTGTCGTAGTCTAGTAATTTTATTTCCCTTTGATTAATTTAGACACTTCAAATGAATGGGTGCTTGTGTGTCCAAATTCACTAGTAACATTTTTTTTACTTTTTTAAGAAAAAAAAGTTTGTGTCGTGCAATTTCTAAACACTTTTTATAACTTTATGACTCCATTTTAGATAACCGTGACCTACAAGCTGGTAAATAATATTAAAATAGTGGTAAAAAAGAATAATAGATTACCTATCCAACATATTAAAATACATTAATAGTAATGAAAATTTATTTTTAATGTGTGAGACATTATATATATATATATATATTATAATATATATATTATATATAAGATAAACACGAAGAATATTGCATGCGTGAACAGATTTTCACGGTTGTCATGATTTGTTTTTAAGACTCTTTTTTTGTTTGTAAGCCAAAATAGAATACATCTAATGTCATTAAGACGCAAATTCTTTTTGTTTGTAAGCCAAAATAGAATACATCTAATGCCATTAAGACGCAAATTCTTTTTTGTTTGTAAGCCAAAATAGAATACATCTAATGTCATTAGGAGTATTAAAATTATTAAATGATGAATCAAATCCTCGTAACTAATAAAATAAAAGGGAGAGATAATAACATATGTTATTTGAAATTTACCTATTATACAAAATATTTAAATCGAGATGAATCAATTAACATATATTAAGCCCGTACTTAAACAGGCTATTAGACCTTGTTTTTACTAAATCCATTTTTCTCAAAGCTCCTTTTGTCTATACTCGGTTATGTTCCACACTTAAATTCCTGCATTTATAACAATCGCGGGTTGTTTGGTATAAAGATTAGTAACGTAGAATCAAGCGTTTGGTTTATTATTTTTCACCCAATTTTGTGTTTAATTTAAAATTCTACAAAAAGCTTCTTTCAAATTATACCTTGAATTATTATGATATTTTTATTTTATATAATCGAGTCAAGTTAGATAACTTTCGTACAATATTATTTTTGTAAGGCCTTCTAACTAGCTAGGAAAAGAACAAGTTTGTCGCCAAGTTTGTTATTTTCTCATTTGAATTATTTGTGGGCACATAATTCATTATAATAAATTGATCACTCACAAAAATCAATTTAATTTCAATTTAAAACAAATATACCATCTACTTTTAAAATAAAAAAAGACAATCAATAGAAGTGAAATTGAATGAACCATATGTGTTTACACATATTGTAATTTTGATATGTATACAACTTTATAAATTGTTCAAAATATAAATAATCAGAAAATCACATATGTATTATCGAATAATACATTCAATTAAGATCACAAACATCATACGATCATATATTTTACCTTTTCAATTGATAAATGTTAAACTAACTCTCTTTTTTTTTTTTTTTGTTTAGGGAAGCAAATGAGGAATATGCAAAGTGTCTGAGAAAAGTTGCTAGTAGTATCTTTAGGAGCTTATCACTTGGGCTTGGATTGGAAGGCCATGAAATGATGGAGGCAGCTGGTGGTGAAGACATAGTTTACATGTTAAAGATCAATTATTATCCACCATGTCCAAGGCCTGATTTGGCTCTTGGAGTTGTGGCTCATACTGATATGTCCCATATCACCCTTCTTGTCCCAAATGAAGTCCAAGGACTCCAAGTGTTTAAAGATGGTCATTGGTATGATGTCAACTACATACCAAATGCTATAATTGTCCACATTGGTGACCAAGTTGAGGTATATCTAATACTCCTTTCTTGTTGATCATTTTATCATTTTGGATGCATTGAACTTACTTAGGTTTCCCATACCCCAAACTTAATTGGACTATCACCCAGGATTTATATAGTCGATTTCAACTTTTCATGGGAATCAACCCATAGTAAGATTGTTGACACTAAAATTTAGTGAGAACTCTGTTGATATATATATATATGCACACACTCTGCTGGTATCAAGAATATAGAAGTAGTGGTTTAGTGAATTGAATAAGGAGTTAGTCACATAAAATATTTGAATCGTTAGTTCAATAAGGGTAAATATATTGGATATGGTTCGATTTGGGAAATACCTAGTTATTTTTCACTAAAATTGAAATACCCTAGTTATTATTATTATAGGTATTTGGCAAATTCTGTATTATACCAACGAAATTAGGATTTCAATTTTATGGGTTCTAAATTTTAGAGTGATAAATTAATAATTAGGTTCCAAATTTAATGTTTGTACATACAAATTCACAATAGAGAAAAAAGTTGTGTTTGTTCAAATACATACGCGCTTCTAGCTCCGCCCTTGCCTTATTTCATTTTCTCTCATTCTTTCTTTATGTTTGTATTTCTAAAATGAGTGTTTAATGGTTGAACAGATTCTTAGCAATGGAAAATATAAGAGTGTATACCATAGGACAACAGTGAATAAGCACAAGACAAGAATGTCATGGCCTGTTTTCTTGGAGCCCTCATCAGAGCATGAAGTTGGGCCAATACCTAAGTTGATTAATGAGGCCAACCCACCCAAATTCAAGAACAAGAAGTACAAGGATTATGTCTATTGTAAGCTTAACAAACTTCCTCAATGAAGAATTATGTATCTCACCAATAATTAGCTTGTAATTTCATCAGTACTATGGTTTGTTCTATTATTATCAAAACATATATTACTATACACTTAAGACTTTTTGCTTAATTTTAAGATGTTCAATACAAGCTAATGAGGATGATATAAATGAGTGAGGACTTTTCTATTGATTGATTATATAAATAAAAGTTAAATCATCTCAATATCAATTTTGTATGTGTCATCAATTGACATTGGCTTGCACTAAATTATTTCTTTATTTGATGGGAATATGAGATTATCAAAGGCTTAAACTGAATTATTTCTTTAGTTTGAATGATAGTTTGTTGGATGAAAAGAAGTTTAGAACTTAAATAACTCCAGGAATCTTTTAAGCGTGTAATTGAACTCAATTATATTATTTTTGGAAAAGAGACATATTTGCTCTTATTCTTTTAGAAAAGATGCTAAAAAGACTGTAATTGAACTCAATTATATTATTTTTGAAAAAAAAATCATGTTTGCCCTTATTCTTTTAGAAAAATGCTAATAAAACGTGTAATTGAACTCAATTATATTATTTTTGAAAAAAAATCATGTTTGCCCTTATACTTTTAAAAAAGAGTATTATTCATTTATTTGTCTTTCGTCATACTCTTGTGATATATTTACCTCTACCACAATAAACAACATACTAGGACAGATTATATAAATGCGAAAAAGAGTCATATTTGTCCTTATACATTTAGAGAAGTGTATTATTCATTTATTTATCTTTGGCCATACTTTTTTGATATACCTCTGTCAAAATAAACAAAATACTGGGATAAATTATAGAAACAATAACAAACAATGATAAAAAAAAAAATGAAGTACATTAAGTATAAATAGTACCGTTGCAAACATTAGTAACTTTAAGCAAGACAACACTACAATTACCTACTAAAATTATACCCTAATATGTGTTCGTCATACCTTCCTATCTAAGGTCATGTTCTCGATAAACTGAAGTTGCAATATAGATCATGTCTTATCACCTTTCTCTGATGCTTCTTCTGTCTACCTATGCTTCTCCTCGTACTCTTTAATTTATAACCAGCCCTTTGCACATCCTTACTAGTGCATCTACACATCATTTCTTTACATGTTGAAATCATTTGACTCTTTCTTCCCTTATATCTTATCCATCACATAGGTCACTTCTATCTTATTTGAGATATCTTTATTTTTGATCTTATAGCTCCTAGTGTAGCCATACATCCACATGAGCATCCTTATCTCCTAAACATGCATCTTCTTGACATTAGAGTTTTTGACTGGTTAACAATCCACTTCATACAATAATGTTGGTCAAACCACCACTTAGAACTTACCTTTGAGTTTAGAGGGTACCTTCTTATCACACAAGACTCTATAGGCAAATCTCGACTTCATCCATGATGCACCAATACGATTTGTGATATCATTCGTCGATGCCCTACTCCCCTATAGACTATAGTTCCAAAATACTTGAATTTGTCTCTCATATGGATATTTTTTTTATGTCAAGCCACACTTCCATTCCTACTTCAGGCATTACATCATTGAATTTGCACTTCATATACTCTGTCTGAGTCCTTCTTATATTCACCTAAACCTTTTAGTCTCTACACTCTAACTTTCACTAACTCTATTGGACGTATCATAAATCAATATTATATCAACCACAAATAACATATACCATGACATCTTTACTTGAATGTCGCGTGTCAATTCATCTATCAGCAAAACATATCGAAGCAGACTAAGAGTTAATCCCTAGTGTAACCCCATTTCTACAGAAAAGCCTCTTATTGCCGTTTCAACATGTATTTTAAATCATTTGTTAATGTATTTTATCATCCAATATAAGCAACTAATGCATCTCTTATCTCTAGGCATCGTTGCAAGCCTTTCCTTAGGACTTTGTCATGGGCCTTCTCAAATTCAATGAACATTACATGCAAGCACATCTCCCTTTCTTCTTATTTCTCCATCAGTCTCCTCACAAGATAGATGACTTTTATGGACAATCACCCTGGTATGACTCTAAATTGATTTTTCAAAATAAATACATCCTTCCTCACACTCATCTCCACCGCTCTATCCCAAACTTTCATAGTATATCTTAATAACTTAATAAATATGTAGTCGTTTCAATTTTGAATATCACCCTTATTCTTGTACAAAGAATCACTGTACTCCACATCCATTCCTCGAAAATCTAAAAATAACAATGAACAAGGTAGTCTACATTCAAAACCTGCTCTGTTAGTGCTCTTCCAAAACTCCACCGAGATCTCATTTGGTTTGTGGTCGTAGATCACCTTCGGTGAGCCATGTAAAAACCTTTTCTCATTCTGTTATTGTCTTCAAAAAGTTTATGTCTACTATTGTAATTTCTAAGTTAGACTCCATCCTTATCGCATTATTATTTCGTATTCTCTTGATGCTAAGTGAAATCCCAACTGAATAATCATAAACATAAGCTTATCAGCATCCATGTGAAAGAATAATTAAGTTACTAATCCAAATGAAAACATCATCGGGTAGCTCCTTAAATTATGTGTGAGAAAATCTTTCACTATTCATGATTTCTTATGTGAATAAGCTTTTCACAATTCATGCATATGCGAGAAAATATTTCACAATTACATTGATGCTAATCTTAAGGCAACCTAGATCATAATTCATTCATTTTTCATAAATCATGTATATGAAAACATCTCTCAAAGGTTTCGACTTTCTCCATAACTTTGTACGGTCTAGTCTAAAATCCTAGGGTTCATAGACCCCAACCGTGGAACACATGTTCAAGTCTAAAATTTCACTAAGTCTGAACCTTTTTTTTGGAGACCATCCTACGACTCGTAAAAGTAACTTCAATCAGTCAAAATCCTCCATAGACTTGAGGTCTTAAATCGTATCTCTGGATCAACCCTACGGATCAGTCCTACGATTCGTCAAACTTTCTATTCATCCTATAAAGTCAAGTTTTCCAAAGCTCACTGTGGTTCCTACAATTTCATTCCTATGGTCCGTAGGACTACCTATGGTCCCTAGGACTTCCTATGGTCTGTATGTATGTCTCGTAGACCATTATTTCAGAGAGTTTTCTGCATTTTTCTTTTGTCTCAACTTTCCAACTCGGTGTGTTATAATTATAAAAAACATAAACAAAAATAATGATTTTAATTGATTCCAAAATTTGTGGGTGTTGAAATATTTCTTATCATATTAAGCGAGGCCTTTTCTAGTATTAGTTAATTCAATTTAGACTTAAATTGAACAAGACAAGTATTCACCAATTCAAATATGCACCTGAAAAAATATAAAAAGGAGTGTAAAATTGTCATGAAACGAAAACAAATTCTCATTAATTGATATTTTTATTTAAGAAATTTTCAATACGATTGTTTTGTGTAATATTCTAAAATTTTAAGTTATGCTACTCAAATATACATATTAACCAAAAAAAATACAACAAGAATCTACGTCGTACATTGACATAAGTGATTATGTTTTGTTAAAACTTAGAATAGCTCATCCATATAAATAAATATCACTACTAATTAATTACATTATATTCTATGCAAAAGATAACGAGAATTATATTTTCCCTAAACATTTAGCCTATCGAAAAAATTACACATGCTTGGTATTGAACTTTTTGTTATTATTTTTTATTATATTATATGAATAACTTCCACAGAATATTACTTATTACAATAGCCAAAGTTTCAACTAAAGAAAAGAAAATTGAATGACAACCGAAGAAGTGAAATGAATTAGCACTTAGAATTTTCATATAGTTACTATATATTAATTAAGTTGAGAATCAGCCTATTGGAATAATTGAGATGGAGAATGAGATAGAGGATGATAATTTAGTTGAGAGGAAATTTTTTCATTTCAATATGATGTCCATCAATGATTCTTAGAATTTTTTAGATTTGATTTTGAATGGTCACGCTATCAAATTCTTTTACCAATAACACCTCAAATTTACCGGGTGGTCAATACTGATGGTGTTGCATTTTTGATAATTTATTTTCTAATTCTCAATAATAAAAAAAATTACTATTTCATTAAATTTTCCAGTTCCACTAATTTGAGAGATCAAAATTATAAGTTAATGAGAAGTTATATATACCTAGTCATATCATATCATGATCAAATCAAAAACTACTAAGGAGAACTTTCACATATAGCCATTTAAAAATAGTCTAATTACTCTCAAAGCTATAGTTTGATAATTACAATTCGTAGCTACATGTTATATGGAGAAAAGGGGAAAAAGAATGAGAGAAAGGTGAATTGTGTAGATATATTGGTTAGATAATTGTATATTATACATATGTATTTGCATATATGGCAAGAGAGATTGTGAGAGGGAGTAAGAGGCCGATAGAGAGGAAAGAGGAGAGCAGGAGTGGGAAAAGAGGTAAAATTTCTATTGTATAATAATTGTAATTATACATATGCATTTGTATATATGATATGCAAAAGCGAGATTGGGAGAGGGAAGGAGAGAGGCCGCCGAATTGAGTGAGGAGAATAAGGCGATGAGAGAGGAGGCAGAGAGTGGGAGAAAGGTGAATTATATATGTATATAGGTAAAATAATTGTATATTATACTATTTATTTGTATATCCTAGCTAAATTATACTTATACAATTACTAATTAGAGGTAAACGGGTGCCTGAATCATCCCACTAATTAATGTTAATAATTAGTCGCGTAGTGATATTATAACCAACTACAACTATGGCCAATGCCCACGTATTAATGTATAATATTAGTGCGCGATGATAAGTCTAGCAAACTACACCTATGATCGTAATTAAATAGTATAAGTTTGCTTAGCCACATAATTTTTCCAACTAATAAAAATGATATTTATCAAAAAGAAAATATGAATTAGAAAGTACAAAAATAGCCCATTTTAAAAAAATAACTATAAATGTTTAGGTCAATTGAGCTACAATGAAGTTACAACAATTTGTTATTATGTGCACTTAATAAATTAATTCATTACCTCAAAATTTTCATTTCCAATTTTGCAATATTCTCTTGCATCTCTTGTTGTTTCTTTGGAGCTTGGAAACAACAACTATATATATGTATATATATACAACGATTGATCGTGTATATTTGATACTCTAGTTGAAATTTTCAACCCAGACAGGCACAGAGTATATAAGTGTCCCCAAGACGAATGATATAAGCGTTGTACACAAAGCGTACACATATGCTCTCCATGGATACTTGCTTCCTCTCATTGCATGAAATTCAGCAATGAAAGTGGAAACTGTACTTAAACAACCCAATAGACCAAACTGGATACCAGAAGCAACAGTATCACATGTCTCTGTGTTGACCTAAACATTAGAAAATACACATACAATTAACCTTAATATTGTAAGTGAGATTATGACATGA
Source organism: Solanum habrochaites (assembly GCA_027704765.1). Classification (NCBI taxonomy): domain Eukaryota; kingdom Viridiplantae; phylum Streptophyta; class Magnoliopsida; order Solanales; family Solanaceae; genus Solanum; species Solanum habrochaites. Next base: position 6,372,319 of record JAKWJA010002499.1, read on the forward strand.
AGCCTTTATGTTAAAAGAAATATAAGTAAACTTACTGCTTTCTTCAAGGTCGCAAGTGCTGCCATGACACAAGCTGCAGATACATTGGCAATCAAAGTACCGAAGGGCACCCATTTGAGCAGGCCTGATTTTCCTAAGCCACGTCCATTTATTCGTGCTAAGAACCACCTGATCCACACACCAAATGGACCAACTATGCAGGCCAGCCACAACTGTGCTTTTGGGCTGCCGCTGCTGAATTCATGTACCTCCAGTCCAATGCTCATACCCCATAGCGATGATAGAATGAGTAGGAGAAAGAGTATAACAATTAAATGGCGCTTACAGCTATCTACTCTCCAATGGTAGTCGGTGCCTGAGTTGGATGAATTCATATTGGCTCTTCTGTAGAGCCAATTGGCACCTTTCGCAGTCTCAATTCCAAATATGATTGAGTAGGCAACAAGAAATAAACCTACGAGAGTTTGTAGCATAACAATAGTAAGTTTAAAAAAAAGGACATGATGGCTCCTCTGAAAAAACAAGCAAGAGTTAAAAAGGAAAAACAAACTTTTATGACGTTATATCAACACCAGCACAAAAATAGCATATACCTAGAAGATAGCCAAGAACTACAAAAACCCACTGCCCTTCAACACTAAGCTCGAGCATCTTTTGGTTCCAACCACTGAAAGTAGTAAGGCTTCCTAGAAAACCAGTTGACAATCCAATTGCTAATTGACTTGAAATTCTGGAAATGTCCTCTTTAAAGACCACACCAAACCAACCCATCAAGAACGAACCGACCTTTAGCAGGTAAAAATAAATTGTATAAGGTCAAATAACAAATACAATTGGCAGAAATGAGTTAAAAGAGACATGAAAATGCCAAAACCGCATGTTCTTGGTTGAGCATATATCAAGCTAAGACCTTGCTGATCAAGAATGTAGAGAAGTATAAACAAACAAATGATTGCAATTACATATGAATATATTCTAGAGCGGAATAACCATGTTTTCCATTCAACAAGCATGATAACCCTATAAACCTTGCCAATATTCCAATATATTCGGCAAGGTGTAAATAAACATCAGGTTCGTATGATATGTTACAGTTCATTCTATTCTAGAGTGGGATGTGTTTGATAGTATCTTCTAAACTAAGAGCAACTACATCAAATATTCAACATATTGTGAGAATTCCTTCAACTTGCACTCATCGAATGAATTTTTTTCTTGACTCCTTTAAATAACAATATTTCTTAGCTTAAGAGAAGTCAGAACAACATGATAAACAGGAAAATTAAATTGATATTGCTACTATACACAAACAGGCAGTATATATTTGATCTCTTATAACCTGGATAAATTTCCATGTTTTTAACTAAATTCCGCCCATTGGCATATTCATATATTTTCCTTGTTGCATGAAGCAGATAAACAAGTACAGAAGAGAAAAAAAGAATGGTATACCATGTTAGAAGGCAGGTCCAGATACATATAACTATGATCACTTGTGGCACCAACTATTCCTGGTCCGAATAATTTTTGGAGACCATACCTCAGCAAAACCTGCAGACTATTACGTAATCAGATCCCTGTAAAGTTGCACTATCTTCTGGTGCTATTTTCGCCAAATAAGTACAAAGTTGATTTCTGGTATTCTAGAAAAATTCACAAAGGTATAATCATACAGCAAGCGAACACAAGAAAAGGTACAAATGGACTTTCTAACAAGCCAATCACCAAAAAAAAATGATGGTCCTACACGACAGCATATATAGCTCAGGACATTGACAAAATACCATACTTCCCCTTCTATTTGGGAAGGCAAAAATGTACTATGCAAAGTAAAGGCATCGATGACCATTAAATATTTACTGGACTCGAAATAAAAAACATTGTACATTACCCCCAATATACCAAATACAGCTAGAAACAAGAGGCATGAAGTATACTCCAAAACCCATGGAACCTCTGTTTTTTCATCCTGCATGAAGATCACGGCTTGTCAGAACATATGTTACTGGAGAAGAAAGATTGGAATACATAGAATAAGCTTACAGGCAATTTAACCATACTCACATTCTTTTTATGATCGGGTTGAGAGATTAATTTTATCGGGGATACTGGAGTAACACTACTCACAGCATTGGACCCCAACATCGTGTCCTCTGAAATGGGAACAACCACTCCATGTTCTGGTGCATTTTCACCGATTAATCTTAGCCTGCCACTCCCACTGTACCTATTGCTTTGAAGTTCACGATCCCCGATATCTCCTGCTTCTGATACAGATTCATTTTCATCATCATCGTCATTCAGATGTTTAGGAAGAGAAAGTGATAAACTCAACGAACGCCTCCTGAGAGAAGAACTGGCACTGCTTGTGCGAGATGATCCGAATTTTCTAAGCTCAGAATCCTTATTCTCACAATCCATGATCCTTCACCAGAACTTCATTCCTATTGAAGAAGCTAAAAACTTTTATGTTTAGTCAACTGACAAGGTAAACTAATGATGCATATCATTGCATTAACAAATGATTCATAGCCAACTACTCCATGTGTGGAAACTTACAAATAGCATGAAACAAGTGATGCTACCTACTTAACATATTCGTATGATGTCAAGCTATGAAATAAAGTAATATATCCGTAGCCATGACAATACAACCACTCAAAATATCAGGAGAAAAAACACTTAATCATCAAGACAATCGGAAACTTGAGGAAAACTGCTGAAAGCTTCTTCTAATTTTGGAAAAACTCCATTCACATTTCTATTCAGATCTTCTATCATGAAAAGTCGTCTAGATATTTCGTTTTGCTAAATAAATTCATCATAAATAAAAAGGGACCAATATAAACTTGATTCAAATCACTTTCTGCATATTGTTCTCAACACAAATCGATAAATAAACAAGAGGAGAGTAACAACTTCATAGATCAACTCCCCTTGAAAAACAGGAAACTTGTGCAGTAACAATTTAATAAAGAACAGTTTACTCCTCCTCCAACAACAACATACCCAGTGAAAATGTACACATACCTTACCACTACCTCGAGGTAGAGAGGCTGTTTCCGAAAGACTCTCAAGAGTAAGAAAACAGTGGGGGGAAACATAGTAACTAACAAGGGAAGCAGTGCAAATCCTATAAGAAATGAATAAGAAGAGTGCGATAATTCAAACACGATAAATATCAAAAGCAAGAACTACAATCCAAGAAGCAAGATAATGCACTATTAACTTGGAAGTTCAACCTTGTCTTCTTAAGGACATTTTCAACCTAGCTATTGTCAAAAAAGATGTCTTGTAATACATAATACATGTGCAATAATTCTCCCAGATGTTATTAAACATGAGTTTGATTCCACCTACCTCTAACAACTACTATGACAAAACTTGATTGAAATATATATTAATTACTTCATTATTTGAACATCAATCATAAATCATTACAAAATCAATGATTTTGTTAATCAATTTAGGCATGGACCCATTTGTTTAGGAGCAAAGAAAACTGGTTATGTACAAATTAAGTGGACCCAGTGACAAATTGCATGGTTGGTAACTTTTTAAGCAAAGGCATAAAGGCAAAAAGTGAAGAAAAATCTTGTCAAAGTTCTACAGCCAATTGCATCCCACATAATATTATAAAGTAATTAATTTATGTTCTCCACTAACGGAACAACCTGCGGAATGGAAAACAATAAAGTGCATTTAACCATTCATTAATAAAGCTAAGTTCATACCTTGAATCGAAGAAGTATGAGTAGATAGAGATGCAATTATTTTGAAAGGAGAAAAAAAAAATCCAAACCCAAAAACCCTGTTTGAAGAGATTTTGGGAGGATGAAATTATTATTTTATTGTAATGGTTTTGACCTTTTTGGGAATTGGGGAAGGATGAGATATGGAGCATTGATGGTGGCTCTTGTGGTGATTGACAAAACGGCATTCATGTTAGCCTCTGCTTTTTATTTATTTTAATTTTTGATAAGACAAAAGTGATTGCGACAAGAGAGACTTTAAAATTGACACTTTTTTTGTTACCTATCACACACTGCACAAAATCATTTTGGCTTTGATTTTTTCTTCAAAAACAATATTATACTCCTCAAATATAATCAAGGCTAAAATACGACCTAAATTATAATTGAATTTGTGGTGACACACTGCACACATATATTTTAAGGGTTGTCCGATACGATGCATTATGAAAAATAATCTACATATTATATATGTAATTATATCTATTTTTGTTCGAAAGTTGAGTTGATGAATACATGTGTTGTATATGCGTATAATAAGTAATTGTATTTTATTTTTTTGGTCAAATTATTGTTGGCCCCATGTCCATTTTATTAATTGACAAGCAAAATAAGTTACAATAAGCCACATAAAAGGCTATAAAATATCCGATCCAACCCAGCCTATCTCTCTATCTACGTTTAGGAAAGTAACCCTATAAACTTTCGTCTCATTCTCACTTTCCTTTTTTGTCCTTGTCATCCATATGCTTCCTTTTGGCAGTCCTCGAAACCTCCAGCTTCGTCGTCTTCTCCTACGAGTTTTCTTTCTTCTTGCTCCACTCTTCCTCCACTTTGTGTAGCTCACGCAATAACATTCACTACTGAGAGGTAACTTTTCTTTTTTCTTTTTTATCGCCTCATTTTTCATTTCTTCATATTTGATCTGTGGTTGCCTTTTCTGTGAACCAATGCGTGAAAATCTTGGAGGTATCTATCTGGAGTGTACAATATGAAACACAGTCCTCTCTCATCTTCTTTCGGCTTGCACTAAGATTTATATTGATCTTGAACGTCTTTTCTTTCATTGATTGAACTGTTCTAGTTGACTTTGTGCTTCAAGCGCTCTTTTGCTCTATTGTCGAGTGACCTCCATGCTTGCTTGTGAAAGATGATGTTGTACCCATGCTTGTTAGATGAAAGTTTTTACGTGCTAACGTATATTAGCAAGAGCTTTGTTAATTATTTTTAATACGCTCCTTTTCTTTCAGATTAAGAACTTGATTCTAACCTGTCATGTGATTTTATTTGTTTTATTTCTATCCTGATGGATGACATCTGTGTTTTGTCAATATTAATGATGCATTTTATGTTGTTGGTGATTCCGCTAACTCTCTGACTTTCTTTTTGTCTATGCTAATGATTATTAGATTATCTAAATAATCCGTAATTTGATTGTCCTCCATGTGCAAGATTTTGTTGTTGTACTTCTCTCATCCATGATTTCTGCAATTTTTCATGGTACTCTCCATGTCTGTTGAATAATGTTCTTTAGAATGAGTGAATCAGATTCAATAACCATGTTCTGCATACTCTTTCTTGCACTAAACTTTCAGGTCTCCTGTATTGCTCTTGCCTTCATTTTTATATTCGTAGCAATACCAATTCTTTTCGCTTGTGCATAAATGAGGCCTCCAGTTCTGTTTCTTATCCAGAAACCATGTGCACTCTCTCCTGAATTTTCTTCTTTTCTCCACAATCTGTTACTACTCTCAGTTTCCCCCCCCCCCCCCCCCCCCCCCCCCAAAGAAAGAATGGTCTAGTTTGACTTGGTACGGAGTTTAAGAAAATAATGAAGATTTTTTATCATGTAATCCTAAATTAAAGTTATGTTAAATGTACAAAATTGTACTTTAATCTTGTGGCCTTAAACATGCCACGTGGAAAATTATAACCAAAAAAAAAGAAAAAGATCATTCTTTTTTAAACAAAACTAAAAAGGAAAGGAGGTCATTCTTTTTTAAATGGAGGGAGTACAATTTAATTGATCTTACTTCGATAAATTTTGTTGTACAATTTGGTTGTAAATCCTTGGTTAATAAGCTCCTATTATTTTCACTATTTCATGTCAAGATTTTGTAGTTGTTTTGAACTCTGAATTGTTAACCATCACCTTTAATTAAATGCTCTTTTCCACTTGTTGTACAAACCCTTCAAAGGTGGACTGGCCTTTATGTTTGATATGGTTCCTTCTCTTCCACAAATTCCACATTATATGAGTTGAAATACCTCTGAAAATATGTTTGAGTTTTGTAGGAGCTTTCACATACCACCAACTCTTGATCATCTGCATCAAATTTCTTCCTTCTGTGTCCAAACCTACACATGAAGCAAAATACATTCAAAGTTTTTGGGCAACGAAAAATGTTAGAAAAAAATGTAACGTTGTTTTCATTTGTTGTATCTCACAACACTAACATTTGGAGACAATGTTAATTTGTATTCTTGTTAGATTGTCATCTGTGACAATCCCCCCTTTTCACGCCCTTTATAAAAAAGAAATTAATCTTAGAAAACAAGTTTTTCGCTCAAATCATATCATATGTTTTTCTCTTCTCCATTTTCTTTCTCATTAAATTTTAAGTTGATTTAACTGAAAAAGAACCCTTTTGGTTGCCTATTCACCAATGTTTTTTATCCTGATTTCCTGTATTCACTATCGGAGCGATGGAACTTACAATGTGATCAGTCATTTCTTTAGAAATATATTATAGTAGTTTCCTCCTATCCAATTGATCTTCTACAACAAAATCTTCACCTCCACCTCCTTCTCTCACCTTATATTTTCTTTCACATAGTATAAAACTAACAAGTTTGTAACTATGTAATAAGATCCATGGAAGTTATACTTCCATGGATGATTGTGCAGACAGGAAGGTTTAGATTTGGAAGAGAAGAATATATTTCTTAATAATACTGAATTAATTCAATACAATGAAGGAGATGACTTGTTTTATATAGAGTGTTAATCAGTAGAAAAAATGGTAAACTAATTCTGTTGTAAACTACTTTGTGCTAAACTAATTCTGTTATAACAACTTCTAACAACTTTCTCCAACACACTTTCTGTAACACCCACACTCACTTAGCTATTTCTCAATATTCCCTCAAGCTGCAGTCTGAATATAAAGTGAAGACTCCAAGCTGGATAGTAAACTATGATGAGAAGATGTTACTAGACCTTTGTAAGTACAATCCGCTGGTTGTTGTTTGTATTGATATATTGTATGGCAGGATCACCCACTCTTGATCTTTCCTCACAAAGTGACAGTCAATTTCTATTGTTTAGTCCCCTTCCTCAAAATGGAAAATGGGATTGGGCAGGCAATTTGTATTGCTGCTTTGCTATCAAATATAATTGCACAGGTGAGTAATTGGCAACATAAATTCTTTCAGTTAATCCTTTTAGGTCATTCCGGGGCTGACATATTCCACCACTCCACACCATCCCTTTAAGCATCCATTTTTTCTACCCTCTACAATCCCGTCTGCACGCTCCAATCAACCCCCCTCCTCCTCCCCAACAATCGCCCCCTTTTGTCTATTGCCAGCAACCCTCCCTCAAAGCAACCCGCCCTCATTACGCCACGAGTCCGACCCCCCAAACACTCCCACTCCTCCTTCCGCTCCTCCAACCCTCCTTCTCACCCCCTCCCCACTACAACCTCCCACACCCCCACCCGCCCACCGCACACCCCTAGTCCCAAATTCCACCAATAGCCCCCCAAGTGCCTGTCACCCCAATATCCCTATATCCCTACTCATCTGTCCGCTACCCGATCACATCCCTCGCCCCTACGTCCGGGCCAAATAAACCGTTTCTCTCCGCCTCCTTTAGTCCCATCCCCGGTCGACTAGCCCCCTCCCCACTTACGATTAACTTGCGTAACCATGTTTTCCTACCTAGCTAGCAATTCCCAAACCGCAACTCCCCTACCCATGATTCATGACGCCCTATCCCCGATAATCCCCCCCACCTTCTGCTTCGACCACCCACACTTTCTCCCCACTTCAACCTTACCTACCCGCCTCCTTCGCCCCCTTGCACTCCCCCCTCCTCACTCCCCCCGTTCTCAACCTTTACCGCCATCCCCCCCCACAAAATAGCACTTCCCCCTTTATCTTCCATCTCACAGTTTTCTCAAACCCACCCTTCATCGTTCCTTCCACTAATCGCCCCCCTTTTATCCCACACCCCTTCCCCATACATTCATCTCCCCCTCTCCTTCCCCCTTAAGTCCCCCCTCACCCAGTTCCCTCTCCCTTTCAACCCAAAAACTTCTGCACACAAAACTTGCCATACTCCGATATTCACTTCTGCCGAGCTTCTGATTATTGTGTTTTGTGTCTTGGATTAAGGATATAAGAGAGTCCCATAGCTTCACCATGGAACCAGTTAAGGACTCTTCGTTTAGGACACGCAACCTAGTTCTGCATCACAGAATGCCTCCAGTGTAAATCCTTTTACTTCTTCATAGTTATGCCTTGGCCAGGGCTTCTTTTGATGTGTATCTTAACCAATCTCCAAGCGGCTTCCAGTGTGAAAAACCTTAGGTTTGACTGCAATCTAAATGAGATAGAACCTGAACGCGCAAAGTTGATAACAGGCCTAAGATCTTGTAAGATACACAATAATCTACCAACCAACTCTGATAGCGTAACACCTTTAAGTACGAATCATCAGTAACCCATGAGAGTTCATAATTACTCTATGTGTGAGTTTAATATTAGCTTCTAGAGGTGTATTTACTGGTTTTTGCACCATATCCAGTATTGAGATTAGTTCAGTACATATTTTCTTTGATTAAGTCATATGCTGTCAGGTGTTTGGATCTCAAGAATCTCAATGCCTAAAAAATATTTGAGGATCACCAAGATCGATCATCTTGAATCTACTATGCAGAGAGTTTTTAAATTTGTATCAATGATGACTGTTTCCTGTCAAAAGTAGAATCATCTACATGAGAGGATCACAGCCTGTCATGAACCCATTACTTTTAGTGAAATGAAAAGTGAATGGTCATGGGAACTTTGTGTAAAACAGTATACAACAATACTTCAGTAGCTTTTATTCCACTGCCTAGAAGCTTGTTTCAAACCATACCAAAGGACTTTCAAACAACTTACACACCTTTGTTCCTCCTTCCTTCGAAATCCCTGTGGTATTTCCCTGTAACTCTTCATTGAGATTACCTTGTAAGAAGGCATTAATGGAAATCCATTGGTTAAAGTGGCCAAGTTGTGGAGGCGGCTACACTAAGACACAGTCTTGACTGTGACCATTTTGCAACAGGTGCAAAAAGTTTCATGATAGTCTAGTCCTGCTTGTTGATTATAACCTCTGGATACCAACCTTGCTTTATTATCTTTCCACTTCACCTCGTGGCACTAGCTTGATTTTATACACCATTAGATCCATAGCCCTGTTTCCGGGTGATGTGGCAAATTAACAATGGACCATGTCCTGTTGAGTTCTAGCGCAAGCAAAGCAATCTCTTCTTGCATGGCATGCACCCAATTGGGACTGTGGAGGCTTTCTTGAATGTATGGGCTCATCAACATTTGAAAGAGAAGTTAGAAAAAAATTGTAGGAAACAGTCAGATTGGAATAATCAACATACTCACGAATAGGATAAAGACAGGTATATGAGTCTGTTTAGAAGTTGTTAGTACAAGATAATCTTGTGCCAAATTGGAGGCTTAACAGACCCTATTTGGTCTTGTATTAGGATTGCTAGATGTCACTTATAATAGGTGGGAATGCGGACTAATATATGCATTTTTACACTCTTCATCACTAAAACTATGTCCTCAGAATCAGGCATATAATGTTGTATCTACTTTGATGGAGAAGCTACAGTAGAAGGGAACATAATCGCACGGATGACGTGTATAGTAAGAGGATGGTCCTCATTACAGTTATATGAATCGGTTTGGTGTTGTGGAACTAAAGGGCTCTGCCAAACTTTATAACTTTTGAAGGAAAAACAGTTTCTTCAAGTGTTGATATCCCTGCCTACTATTGAATAGAGTAAGTAGGACTCTAAATCAGCACCCTATACCCTTTTGGAGTTTATGCCATATCCAAGCAATACACCCTTCTTGCTCCTTGCAGCAAATTATTCAATCTAGGGCCACAACACAGAGGTGAAACAAAGACATACAAAACACTCTCAAGTGTGTTAGTTGAGGTTGGAGGCAATAACATCAATGAGGGAATTCTCATTCAAGACTGTGGATGTAATTTTGTTGATAAAATAACTGTTGTTTTTACAGGATGACCCCAATACTTAATGGGAACATTAGACTGTAATCTTAGTGCTCTAGCAGTATTCAATATATGTCCATGTTTGCTCTCAAACCACCCCATTATGCCTGGGGTGTATAGCACATGAAGTTTGAGAAACAAATGCCAAGAGAATCAAATAATCTGGACACGTAGCATTATAAATTCAGTGCCATTGTCAGATCTTAACATTTCACATAACTCCAAAGTGTGTAGCCCCATTAACGAAAAATTCTGCAATACAGAGAAGGACCTCAGCTTTGATGAGATTCAAGCAGGCCTAAGTATATTTGCTGGGTAATCATCCACTATTGCTAACAAAATAATGTTTTTCGATCATAAGTAGGAGGTTTTAGGGACCCCATGCATTGCATGGAATCAATGAAAAATAACACTAGACTTATGCAAACCTATCAGCAGGAAATTAGCCCTTTTCTGCTTGGCTTGTGGAATATATGACAATTAGTAGATCTACAGGTTGCATTACCAATCTCAGTAATGTGTTTCATAGCCTGAAAGGAAGGATGTCCTAGTCGCAATGCAATAGAGTGGTTAAATCATCATCTTTTAATGCAAGCACTAGCTACCACTTGAATTGTATCTTGAGCAAGTATAATCCATTGATACTCCTTACAGTCCCAATCAACTTCTCATTGGAGAGTGCTGCACCACACAAAATTCAGGAAAGAAATTGGAACTGAACTGAAGTTCTTGGTTAAATTGGAACCTGATTATAAGTTGAAATGAAGTCTGGGTACATGCATTAAATCCTGTTTACTCTAGATTCCCAACCACAATAGAATTTCCGTTACTGTAATGTAATGTGAGCCTTAGTTCCTGTAGGTAACTGAACTGTACAGATCGATGATTATAACATTCCTCATCAGCTAATAATCCTTAGGAGAAATGCAACATGATGAGTAGCACCTGAATAAATAATCCAAGTTATGACACATTACCTACTAGATTTGCCTGTATCACCTATCTCTGGTTGCCGATAAAGTTGAATTGATTCGAGATTCTGTACATGATTTATATTCCTCTTCAGTGAGCTTTTAAAATACTCGCCTTCATTAGCAGGCAGACATAGTTTAGTATAGGGCATGAGTGATGAAACTAGTTCCTGATTTTGAAGTGTTTGAATTTGAGTTGAATTTTGCAGTGAGTTATTGATCTATAACCATTGTTTTTGCCTCAGGAGAGATGTAATCTTGCTTTCTTTACTCTTAAATCTGCAGGAACTATGATTCTAAACAATCATTGGAATAAGTGATTTTTTTGTAACACAGTGTTCACAAGCAATATCCAGCAACTTTTTCCTCTTTAAATCCTTGTCTTCTATGAACCAGCATAGTAAGAGTCCCTGTTGATGTGTCTATCACTCCATTAGTACGATACGCTCAACTTACGTCTCAAATAAGAAGTAAAGCGGTGTCGGTAAAGTAAAATAACCCTAACTAGGAGGTTGGGGATCGTTCCCACGAGAAAATAGTTTAGAATTAATTTAATTGTTATTACTATTGTTGGTGATAACTTCCTTAGAAAGTAAAAACATAAAATGTAATAGGGGGTTTGTATTTTCCTAATAAGTAAAAAGAACTATAAATTGAAGAGGACACTTAACAGCTTTAAAGTTGGGTTTTAATCAATTATCAAAGTAACTAGGGTTTAAGTGTTCCCAACAGGTATAAACTGATAATTTAAACTATAAACAATTCTTTCCTAGTATCTTGCATGCCAAAGTGAAAGTTATGTATTTAAATCCTTGGTCCGGCATCTAGAAATCTCACTCGCCACCTTGGTACGGCTACGTGTGTTGCTTCCTAACCCTTATCGTTACCTATATTAAGGCATTCGTTTCAATATTTGACTAAGTTACTACCTATGTTACCAATCAAACTAGCTATTAGATAGTATACAATAAATCTATGGTTAATAATTCTTTTCTATTATCTACCTCCTGGTCCCGGCAAGTAGCATTAAGGGAGTTTCTAACGTTGATCATCCGTAAAAAGGCTTCTAAGCGAAAGAATTAGTAATTACATTGAAGATACTATCGAATTGTTATTTTAGCTAGGAATTTTATCTCATTATTTGCCTATGGTTCCCACAACTAGTTATGGAGTTTAGGACTAATCGCCATAAAAAACAATATCCAAAATATAAATAAGCATTAATGTACTTACTTCAATGAGAAAAGAGTAAAGTCCAAAAGATTGCTTGATTAATCACCAAAAATACTTGTAAGAAATCTCCAAAGAATTAAAAACTAATCAACAAAATAATAATGATGGCTAATATGTTCGAGTCTAACTTCAGTGTCTAACCCCAAAAACGAGGCGGTTTTCGAAATATTTATAAAAAAACAAAAACTAATTAACAGAATTCTCAATTACTGGAAATCTGCCAGAACGCGGCTGGGTCGACGGGACTACGCGAGGACCGTTCGTGTCATGACGGACCGTTCGTGGACTCAGTCTTCCATACTTGGTTCATTTTCTTTCTGCTGCTTGCTTCATTCCCCTCAACGGGCAGTGTGACGGACCGTCGTATGGCCCACACCGGCCGTAGAGGGTTCGTTTTAAAAGACTTCAACTGCTTGAATTTGGGTATGGGATCAATTCTATGATCTCACGACGAACATGCGGACGGGACCGTCATTCCATCCCGGACCGTCACAAATTGTAATCCCACATTTGTAAGACTTTACACATCTTTCTTCATCAGCTTCTCTAAGTTGCCAACATACGGACCGTCCAGCATGACGGGACCGTTCATAAGCTCCGTAGGTGGTCTCTTTTGCATTTCTCTCTCAAATCTCCGCATGCTCTGGACAGATGTCATGCAAAACAAAGAGAAACTGTATAAAAATTTAGCATAAAAAAAGGGCTTTTGGACACACTAACTTAAGGAAAAGTATGAATTATACCGTGAAGCCACGGTATATCAACACCCTCAACTTAAAATTCGTTGTTTGTCCAAGCGGACGCCACTATGACTCACTACACAATCTTTGTACAATAGTATTCATGTTTTTATCCTTTGCCAATATTTGGTATCAATCCCGATAATCTCATAGAGGTAATCTATGCATGCTATCACGATTAGGCTTGGAATTTTGTGGGATTCGAAACATGACACAGTCACATGCACTTAACACCTATCCTCTTCAATTCTCACCGAGGTTAAACAATTCTGGTTATGGCAACTAAGTACTCACGTTAGAACAAATCCTCATTTTTTACACAATGATTTCAGTTGAGTATAAGGATTATATTTCAACACTCGCTCTAAGAACAAAGTCACACTACATTCATACCTATTGCCATAATCTGCCCTTATTTTCACTCTTAATCGCTAAAAAACCCTAGGATCACGATAGGACTTTTGTTAGCTTGTAAATAGGCTCAGGGTCATGGTAGGGTAATGTTAGGTAACTCAGTGACGTTTTGCCCTCCTGACATATCGGCTAAACCGTTCCCTGTTTATCATCTTATCTCGCCCCAGTTTCTCATTACTCTTTCCCTTTGCTCAATTTCTCTTCTTTCTTCATTGTGAAGTAACTGACCTCCTTTTTTTTTTTTTTGTATTAAATTCTTGTTATACTTATCTGTTCTTACTGTTCTTGCAACTTACTTGAGTCAATTTACTTTTGTTCTTTCTCTTCCTTTGTTCTTCAACCACACTTTCCAGGGATTCCTCGTAATAGCCACCCTAACTATGGCTTGCAGGAGTAAGGTACACAATACCAAAGCTGGGTCCGGGCCAGAACGAAGGTAGTTTACTGCATTAGCACCCTCAACTTATGCTTTTGGCATAAGCTGAGGTGCCACCATTGTCCAAGGAGGGACCAGGGCCAACACGTTGTTCCATAGAAAAGCATCAGTTGGGGGTTGAAAAAGCAGGTCTATTAAGCTCAAATTATTTGGATCAAAGAAGGATAAAACTTTCATTGGTTTCTTTTATTTGGGTTAGAATGGGATTTCTTCCATAAGGGCCTATGATCTTTCCTCTTGTTTGTTACAGCTGACTTTTTAGCAGGAATACCAGGCAGTTCTAGCTCAGACCAATAGTGGACTATTCAAAAATTCCTCACTCTAACTTCACATGTCATCATTACAAGAATATTAGGACACCTAGTTGAATAAAGACTTAGGGTTAATGCAATGGTGTAACCTCTATTTCCCGCTTAGAGCACACCAATTGTCAGTTACTATGCCTAGTCATTGCGTATATTTTAAGTTTATCAGGATATCAGTTTAGCCATCATGTCTAGAATAAACTATGTACAAAAGATAATAAAAATGCCGGTTCACAAAAAAAATAATCAGTCTTTTGGGGAAAAAGAACTAAGGCAAGAAAAACCCCAACGAGGATAGTGAGTTGGGGGCTACTCAGACTTAACCCTAACCACTCACTTTTCCATTTACCCCACCCCCAACAAAAACATGCAATTGTCCCCAATGCCAAAAAAAATCTAAGATTGAAGGGTAGGTGAAAGGCAAACCGTGTGGCGCATTAGCGACGTTCGATCCAACAGCTGGTGGGTCCGTTTCCCCGAACCCAAATCCTCTGCACCGGGACACCCTCGTGGTGTCCATCGCAATATGGACACCTCAGTGATGCCCTCAACAAGACCACCGCACAATCAAGTTAGGGCCTCCTGCTGTCTTACAGTACGGGAGCTAGACGCCCCAGCCGCTACTGCGATGCTCTGATCCGGTGTGCATCCGCCTCGGAAAGTGAGGATCTCCTCGCCGGGCCTCTTCGCCGGCGCTCCTCTTCCTTGCTGCGCCTCGTTCCCTTATTGGACCCCTTCGCTCTTGGCACTCGCTTCGGGGAGATGGGGGGAACGTCTGGAGTAGGAAACAGGGCCGCCACTACAGTATCCTCAGCAGGCTCAACAGACTCAGAAATCTCGTCTCTAGGATCGTGTCGATGTCTGCACGAAAGACTGTCGACTGCAGCCTGAAGAGTCGACACATCTACCGGCGGGGCTGGTCGAGCTATACTCTCAATCAAAGCATCGAAGGCGCTGGTTAACCTCAGCATCTTCCGCTGACATCTGCCTCCCATACGCGCTTCAGACTCAGCAAAGACTTTGCATCCACGGGCTGGGATATGATGCGAAGAGTGGCCTTTGGGCCTTCAGTTTTTGGACTCGACCAAGCGGGGCCGGTGTCGGTCTAGAGGGGTTGTGCTCTGACCGGGATAGACTCGAACGGGGGGTAGTGTCTAGATGTCTGCGGGGGTGTTGCGGCCTGGGCCACCGTATCCGCAAAAAAAGTCATCTTGCTAGTGGTGGCATCTCGGACGGGCCCTCGACGTGGGGCCCACTCATTGGCCTCGTCTATGATGAGGCCGACGTCAACGTACCCGGCGGGGTCCTCACTGATCTATGTGCCATATGGGCACACCGGCAGACCTGCAAGGGCCAAAGGATTCATGCACGGAAGGGGTTAGGGTAGTGACTTTGAAGGCCCCTTCGTGCCAGACTGCCTGGCTGGAAAACCATATGCATGGTCCACCCGAAGCCGGCATCATCGCCGCCATCAGCACTGCTCGATCCCAGGTGACTATGTATCAGCAGCTGTGGGGGAAAGGCAGTGACGCACGAAGCAGCCACAAGAACTTGGCGAAGAACGTGAGGTTGGCCCTTTTTGATGGCCCCCTTCGGCCGGTGACCCAATCGGCACCCTCTCCGTCGAATGAATAGGTGCAGGGCCATCACCTCTTGGTGGTTCTCCCTCCAGTGATGACTCTAGTAGAACTGTCCATCCTTCACTATCTGCCAGCGATAGTCAAATTCGGGCAGTGAGGGGGTCGAGTAAGCATCTACACTCTGCCGTATAGGAACCGGCGGATGGCTGGCAGGGAAGGAAATGTCGACCTGCACGCCCCGGACTAGGAACCTGCTCAATGGCCTGTTTAGAGGGAGCAGCCCGCCTGTCGATCTGTGATCGGTAGAGTCGATACATAGGAAGCCGTGAGGAACTCTCGGACAATCTCCTCGCGTATCATCCCAATGGTACGTGCGGTCCACTTCCAAGCGATGCATGGTGGTGAAGAGGTTATGAATCTCCGGCATCGTGGGAAGGCTCCCTGTGAGTACCGCCGCTCCAGTGGTGAGATGTGCAGGCAAATCCTTTGTCGTTCAAGAACTTTGACGTAGGAGTAAACTTGAAAACTGACCGTCGACACACACCGGTTTGGCTCGGGTCAGCAGAGGGGTGGGGGTGGGACTGACACACTGGTGCTAAGGATGTGGAGTATGAACTGTCAGCTCATAAGACGAGGCCGACGCTTTGGTTCTTGGAATTACGTGTTGATTGCCGCAGTGGGGGGGCGGGTAGGGAACCTCAGCAGATGCTGAAAGCTTCTCGGACCAGGATACTCCTAAGGAGGCCCGACGCTCCTTCATCGTTTTTGTAGGCTGACCCAGAGACGTGGACGGTCAGTGTGCGCTCCTATCAGACTGGGAGGCAGTGACTACGCCTGGAGGCCCACCTTCTGGGGGTGGCTCTGGTGGCACGTTGTAGCACGGGAAGGGGGCGGAGGTGGCCTGGGAGCCATAGTCAGGGTCCCGCTCATCATCAGCACCAGATGATCAATCGGCGAAGGGGCAACAGACTTGGGATCGCCCGCGTATGGTGCGTAGGCTCGGTCTGTGGGTGCCTAGTAGATACGTACCTCAAGCAAAGGGTCACTATTAGCCAAGAAGTTAATGTACAACAAGAAAGGAAAACTCAGAGACATTAAAAGTTGAAAATAGTGTGTTGGAAATATTGAAACGTATCACACGACGGGACCAACGACGGATCGTCGTGCTATGACGGACCGTCATGAGGGCAAGTCCGTCGTGTTATACTTGTATATGATATATATAAGGGAACCTGAAGGAGGGATCTCTGGACCCATAAACGACGGTCAAGCAGGACGACCGTCGTAGGTACGACGATCCTCGTAAGAGTCCGTCGTAGGACACTTGAGAAAATGTTGGGGACCATTATCAGTGGGGTCACTGGGACCATTATGACGATAGTGCAGGAAGGACAGTCGGGTATGACGGTGTGAGGATTACTTAGAAAATGTTGGGAGACCCTTAGAAACCGGGTCTCATGACCATTAAGACGGTCGTGCAAGACGGAACGCGTGTGTTGTGACGGTTCGTCAAGGCGAAGTGAGCAGGGTGATAGGGCTTGTGCGAGGACCATATGACGGGTCCGTCGGTGAGAGACGGCAGTCATCGGCGGTGAGTTCTGAGTGAAAGTATTTAGACTGGGGGTATGCCCTACGTATCCCCGATGAGCCCACATGTATGTAGTGATGTGGAACCTATATGTGTCTATCCCCACGACCTAAGAAAACACCAAAGTTAAATAACCTATGGCTTGGGTTATCAAACATGGGGCATATGAACATTTTGAAACCTAGTGTAGACATAGGATGATTAAAGGTAAACAATATCTACGACTAAAAACTAAGCTAATACTAACTACAAAAACCAAAATGCAGGATAAATAAGTATAAAGGTGAGACCTACATTGGAACTGGAGAAAAAGGAGCAAAAGACACAGAAATGTCCTGGCAAGGCAACCCGACAGTAGATGATAATGATAAGGCTGAGGTGATTGTGGGAGCAATGAGCAGTTGAGGGGAAGTGTGTGGAAATTGAAAGAGAGGGAGATGAGGGGAGGAATAAGGAATAAATCGGGTGGATATGGGGGGTTGTGAGGTATAACGGTTTAAATTGTCGAAAAGGGTCCAGCGTGGGTCGGGTCGGGCATATTTCATTAATCACGGACGGTCTCGACGACGGACCGTCGAATCTGTGACGGGCCGTAGTAGGTTCCGTCATGTGTGCCCCTAATATGTACAATGACAGACTAAGTTACCTGGTGTGACGGGATGCCTAAGACGGTCCCTCACAGTTTCGCAACGGTCCGTCGTTGATACCGTCAGTGGCACTGCGAAGTAGTGTTCTGACAGGAATTTCATGGGTGATGTGCCTTCAACTTTAAAACCCATTAATAGAAAAAAAAAAAGGTAACATAAAAAAACGAATAAGTATGGTTGCCCTCCCAACAAGGCCTGATTTAATGTCGCGGCACAAACTGGGGACACTTGATTACGCAGACTTCATCAAGATGGTCACGCCTCGATACTTCATCGCGATTCAGCAGGCCCGCAGATAGATTTTATGTGTGTCCATGCACCTTGAACCCACGCCCTCTTGGTTTCAAACTCAACTGCTCCAGGGGGAAGGGAATAGTGGGTACACCGTGAAGGACCAGTCCCATTTGGACTGAGTTTGCTGGAAACAAGCGCAATATGGCATTGAATAAAAGCACCAAGTCACCAACCATAAACTCTCGTTTTCAATTGTTGTCGGGACTTCTTATCTTTTCTTTATAATAGGGCTGAAATTTCTTAGGCGTTCAGGGAAATTCATTCAAGTTCAGTCAACACATTTAACCGGTGCTCATGCAGCTGTCGCTCCAATCCATTGTAACTTTTCATAGCCCACATGGCTTTATGCTCAACTCTAACGGTAGATGACACGCTTTCCCATATACAAGTTGGTATGGAGACATTACCAATGGAGTCTTATTATATCGCTGTCCGGTAGGCCCAAAGGGGGGTGGGGGGGGAGCATCATCAAGCCTCCTTGACCAATCCGTTCTACTAGCGTTCACTGTTTTGGACAATATCTGTTTGATCTCTCAGATTCGGACACTTCAAACTTGCCCACTGGACTGTTTGAGGGTGGTACGGAGTGGCCCACCTTATGGCAGACCATATTTCTCCAATAACCTTTGAATAACGTTGCAGAAGTGGGAAGCCCCCATCAATAATAATAGCCCTTGGGTGCCAAAACGGGAGATATATTCTTTTTAAAAAAGGCCAGAGAGTGACACTCTTTACGTCATTGTTTGTCGAGAGTGCTATGGCTTGACCCATTTAGATAACGTAATCAACTGTACTAGAATGTACTGCATCCCATGAGGAAACTCACGAAAGGGCCCATAAAGTCAATACCCCACACATCAAATAAACTCAATACAAGAATGGGGGTTTAAAGGGAGCTCTTGCTTTCTTGTAAATACCACCATCAAGTTGGACAGTTGTCATATGCTTTTAGCAAACCCATGAGCATCGTGATGAAGAGTTGGCCAATAGTAACCACATTGCAATATTTTGTGGAGCGGTTCGGGGATACAATGGATGTCGCAACAGGTGAGAATGGCATGCTCCAATACACTCAACATTTCACATTCTGGCACACACAGCGAATAAGCCGTAGGCCACAACTACTTACAAGTATGGTTCATCCCAAAGAACTTCTTCACATCGTACTGAACTTTTTTTTCTTGATGAAAAGGACATCTTGATGGAACAATATCACTAGCCAGATAGTTCGCAAATCTGCGAAACCATGGAATCAAGTCTGGTGAAGCAGCCAAACATGTCATCGGGGAAAAAGTACATCAATGTCAGAGTTTATCCCCTAACTCTCATAGCTTCATCCTCTAGAAGAGACAAGATGATCAGCAATCTTGATTTCATCCCTTTTCTATCCAGCATTCAAAGTCAAATTCTTGCAGCCAGTAGAATACCAGCAATAATCAACCTTGGTTTAGCATCCTTTTCGCCATAAATTCTCAATGCTGAATGGTCAGTTATCGATATAACTCGGGTACCTAGCAAATAGACGAAATTTCTCCAAAGCAAACACTACTGTAGGAGTTCTGCTCAGTAACTGTGTAGTTTTTCTGAGCTTCATTTAGGGCTTTACTAGCATAGTAATGGGGATGAAGGATTTGTTGTTCCTCTGTCCAGTACACACCAAGAGCGACCCACTAGCATCGCAATTACCTAAAAATGGACTGGCTCCAATCCGGGGAAATATGATGGGTGCAGACAACAATTTTCTTTTAGTTCACCGAATGCCTTAAGACAAGAGTCATCAAAACAAAATGGCAGTCTTTCTCCAGCAGTTTGCCCACAGTGGGTGGGGCAATTCTTTGAAAAAGTCTTTGATGAATCTCGGTAAAAACCTGCATGCCAAGCAAGTTCTCAAACCTTTCACAGGAGATTGGTGGGGGCAGTCTCTATATTACTCAACTTTAGCTCGATCAACCTCTATGCCCTTTTCTGAAATGCGATGCCCCCCCAACACAATACATCTTTACCATGAAAGACACTTTTCCCAGTCAGTACCAAAATTGAAGCTTCACATCTCTTAAGAACCTCAGATAAAATTGTTTAAGCATCGCTCGATGGATCACCTATCACCGAAAAACATCATCCATTAAAAAACCTCTATAGTATCCTCCACCATGTCGAAAATATTGACATCATACATCTCTGAAATGTTTGCAGGTGCATGGCACAACCCAAAGGCATTCTTCTGAACGCAAAAGTCCCATATGGACAAGTGGAAAGTGTTTTATCTTGATATTCTGGTGACAATAGAAATTGAATTATACCCCGGATACCCATCAAGAAAACAATACCACCTTTTCCGGCGAGTCGATACAACATCTGATTCCTATGAAGGGCATGGGAAGGAAAATGGTCTTTTTCAGTCCATGAGTTCAGTTCCGATCTCAATACACACCCTCAATCCAGTAACGGTCTCATTGGAACAAGTTCATTCTTTTAGGTGGGGAACCACAGTCATTCCCCCTTTCTTAGGTACACACTGAAACCGGGCATACCCAAACGTTATATCGGCGATTGGATAGATTACTACCATCATCCAACCACTTGTGATAATTTCCTCTTCACAACCTCTTGAATAGTAGGATCAAGCGTCTCTGAGTGCTCAATACTCGGCTTATGATCAGGCATGGAGTGGGATTTTATGAGAGCAAATTACAGGGGGGATCCCAATAATGTCCGCAATGGTCACCCATGGCTAGTTTGAACCTTTTTAGTACCTTCACCAAACTATGAACCTGTTGTTCATCCAAGTCTGAGCAATGATTACGGTTAAAGGGTCACCCATTTCCTAAGAATTCTACTAAGATGAGATCGGGAGCTTTAATTCAACTTTGAGCCCTCTATAGATGGTTCGCGGGGGGGGACTCCGATCGTAATATCGAGCTCAAAGCTCTTCGGTTTTAAACCGAACATAACCTCGGTTAAGAGCCGCGACTAATGACTCATACTCCTCAATGCAACGCTATCAAAGTTCATTCAATGCCGATAATGCCGACACCTAGACGTTCTTTATTTGTGTCTCAAAATGCCTCAACATGTTGGTAGGATAGCAATATGCCGATTGAAGCTCACCACTCTGCTCATGGACCTACAAACATTAAAGGTCACTTCCTCATTGTGTCAATCGAAATTTTTCATTGCCCTTTTCCATGTCTAATAGGCTCTTCCCCGTAGCAGGAATTGGACCTACCAAGAATAATGGGCACTCAAAATCGACCCTCGCCAATCCAAGGAAGAAAACAATCTGCTGTGAAAATATGAATATGATCCACTTTACTAGCACATCGGTGGAGTATCCCTATAGGGGTCGTTTTAATGTTTGCTCAGCCATCAGTAGCCTTGCACGCAGTGGGCTTTTGGGTCACCCAAACCCAACTTCGTTGTAAATCGAGAGGGGATGAGATTTATGCTTGCCCCCAAATCAAATAGTGCTTTCGCAAAATGCATAGCCCGGAGTGTACAAAGAATAGTAAACGCAACCCGGATCTTCTTTATTTTGGACCAGAATTTGTAGCAATAGACACTTACAATGCTGAATTCTATCCTCATCTCAAAAGTGACCGATCTTTTCTTTGTAACCAAATCTTTCATTAATTTGGCGTAACCGGAATTTGTTCTAACGCTTCTATCAGGGACATATAGAGTAGAAAGTGCTTCAACATTGTTATAAAACGCGTTTTGGTATTACCATCCTCGGTCTCGTTTTCACTAATCTCTGAGGAAATGGAGGTGGTGGCCTAGGAATAGGAGAGTTACCTTTTTAGGGAGCACGTTCGCATCTTTTGCCGTGTGATCCCCTTTAATTCAGCATTCAAATTCTACCACTTTATCAGATTCTGTGTCACATTATTCTCATCAGATGGCATAGGTGGGATTAATGGTTTGCTTACCCCCGCGAGTAAAGTAGTTAATTGCCATACAATGTCCATCATTTTTTGGATTTTGGACAGTGTTGTTGGCTAGGAAGAGTGCCCGGTGACGTGTGTTCACACGTTGCAGATAATGGGCCAATTGTAAACTCAAGTTGCTTAATTGATATTGCATGGGTATTCAAATTTTTGCCCCATTACCCGCTAAATCATTTCTCAACTCTTTATTGTGCTCCTCACTAGCCATCGAACCTCATCACATTGTATGCAACATATCATCAACTCGGGACTACTACCTCCACCATCCCTAGGAGTAATTCCCGATTTGAGGAGGAAAACAAGGGGTTCATTCCTGTCGTTCTATTACCATAGTACCCTGTTGAAGTTGTTGTCGCGATGGTAGTTTCATCTATGACATTAATGACCCTCACGATTGTAGTTACACATTATTCCGACCTTGGTTCCCTTGACCTTGGCGCCCATTATCCTGATGTGAGCTTGCGGCGCTTGGTCGGGAAACCAACACCCCATCTGTTCATTCGCATTAGGAATCCTCCTCATAATAACACCTCATCGTTGGAGGTGGTGGTTTAGCCAAGTAGTGATGCATTCATTCATTAACCTTTTCTGCACCCCCAGTGACAGTTTTAGTACCAACCCAAGCTAAGTTCTCATTTGAGCCATTTCTTCACGAATATATCGTGGATGGGTTGTGAGTGTGGACTGCACTTGCAAAGGTGTGTTTCTCCCCTGTATCAGATTTTTCTAGTACTCCAAGCTTTGTTATTCGGGAGATTTTCCAATTTTCAGCGATCTCAGCTAAGGACATTCTCATAAGATCCACCGGCCTATCAGTGTCCAGTCCAGTACGCTTTGTGGTTATCATCTGTCCCCTGTAGAAGTATTCTTTCAGTGACTCATCATCTAACGGTGATTGGAACATTCTCAAGAATGAGGGAAAATCTAATCCCAGGGAACACTAACTGACTCTCCTGGTAGGGCACAAAGCTTATCACCCTGTCTTTTGGGGTTTAGTTCTTGGAGACCGGATAGTTCGAATAGTAGCGTGCTAGAAGACATCCCTCAGTTGATTCCAAGTAAGATGGAGTTTGTATGGGAGCTCAGTGAACCAAATAGCAGCCTTCCCGGCAGTGAGAGAGGAAACAATCTGAGCCCAATCACATTCTAGATCCAAGTAAGGCCTACCACACAACTTTTGCCACAATGCCCTTACCTTAGCTATAATGGGCATGTGGATCCTCAGAAGGTTAGGACCTGAAAACAAACCTCTGGCAGTGGCATTTGAATAAGATACTAGTTACCCACAAAAGTGGGGCCTGTGGGTAGAGGAGGCAAACCAGTGGCCCATCCGAATCTGCTATGTATCATAGCCTCTGATAGTATTGATTGGGGACGTGGAGCGGGATTCGTCCCCTCTTGTGATGTTCACCCGGAGATTCGGGTCGGTAACATCTGACCATGAGAATCAACCGGAGCCTGGATTGTTCTAGGTTGGATAATCATCATATTCCCAAATTCGATTCATATGTTTCGACGGTACGCTCTAACTGTGATCGCTAGGGGAACAAATGGTTTCTTCCTCTCCGTGTATTTGCATACACAAGGAGGATGTTTGAAGAATCAAAAACCAATTTAAAACAAAGTAAAAATCAAGGAAAATATCGACTAAACTATAGTAATAAGGTTAAAATTATCTAAAAGATAAATTCCCCGGCAGCGGCGCCCAAATTTGATACGCTCAAACTTTTACTTCTCAATAAGAAGTAAACGGTCGCCCCCACGTCAGTAAAATAACCCAAATAGTGAGGTGTGGGATCGTTCCCACGAGGAGGAAAATAGTTTGACTTAATTTAACTTGTTATTACTATTGTTGGTTGATAACTTCCTCTTAGAAAATTAAAACATTTTAAAAATGTAAAATAGGGGGGTGGTTGTAGTTCCTAATAAGTAAAAAAGAAACTAACTAAATTGAAGAGACACTTAACAGCTTTTAAAGTTGGGTTTTAATCATTAATCAAAGTAATAGGGTTACGTGTTCCACACAGGTTCATAAACTTGATAATTCTAACTATAACACATTCTTTCCTAGTATCTTGCATGCAAAGTGAAAGTATGTATTTCAATCCTTGGGTCCGGCATCTAGAAAATCTCAACTCCGAACATTGGTCAGGCTACGTGTGTGGTTTCCTAACCCTGATCGTTACCTCATAGTAAGCATCGTATTCGATATTGAATAAGTTTACGTGTTTCCAAATCAATACTAGCCGTCCTATTAGATAGTCTACATAAATCTATGTTAATAATTCTTTCCCTATATCACCTCCTGGTCCGCGGCAAGTGCATTACGGAGAGTTTAAACGTTGATCAGCGTTTTAAAAAGATTCTAAGCGAAAGAGATTATTAATACCTGCAAGACACTATTCTAGAATGTTATTTTAGCCTAGGTTTATCTCATTATTTGCCTATGGTTTCCACAACCTAGTTATGGGTTTAGTTACTCATCGCCATAAACACACTATTGTCAAAAGATATAAATAAGAATTCATTGTACTTACTTCAATGAGAAAGGTTAAAGTCCAAAAAGATTGCTTGATTTATCACCAAAAATTACTTGTAAGAATCTCCAAAGGAATCAACATCAAAAACAATCAACAAAATAATATGATTTCTAATATTGTAGAGTCTAAAATCAGGTGTCAACCCCAAACAAAATGAGGTTTTTCGAACTATTAAAAAAAAAAAAAACTTAATTTAAACAAAGAATTCAATTATGGAATCTTGCCAGAACGCGGCTGGGTACGACGGACTATGCGACGGACCGTCGTGGTCAGTTGACGGACCGTCGTGGACTCCGTCTCCGCATACTGGTCTCTTTTCTTTGCTCTTTCTTCCTTTCCCTCAACGGCAAAGTGTGACGGACCGTCGTAGGAACACGGTCGTCGAGGGTCGAGTTTTCAAAAGCCTTTCAACTTTGGATTTGGGGTACTGGGATCACTTTCTCCGATCTTCACGACGAACCTGCAGGACGGGACCGTCATGTCCATAACGGACCGTCACAAGCTTCGTAATTCCACCTTTGTCAGACTCCCATCTTCTAGCAGCAGCTTCTCTACGTGCCACCTACGGACCGTCACAGGCATTGACGGACCATCATTAAGCTCCGTAGGTGGTCCTATTCTTGCATTTCTCTCTCAAAATCTCCGCATTTGGCTCTGGACAGCATTTTCCTGCAAAAACAAAGAGAAACTTGTATAAAAATTAGCATAAAAAGGCTTTTGGACACACTAAACTTAAGGGAAACAAAGTATTAAATTATACCGTGAAGCCACGGTATATCAGTACCTTGGCTCTCTCTTGTATTACTGTAGGGCATACCTTTGATTAACAGTAGAACAACTCGTTTAGAGAATGTCACTCCTCACATGATGTACGACGCATTCAAGCCCATTGTGAACATTAACACTCTCTGCTTGACGTAAGTGTCATGTAGGGGCTTAGCTACATCACAATTACACAACGGAGCAGTTGTACGAAACACCACAAGTCATCCCAAGGATCTCTTAATTTGATTGTGAATAATAAATTGTGACAGATCAGTACCTTGTTTTATAGAAGATAAATCTGCCCACAATTGAGACACTTTTGGAGATTAGATTTATAAAATCTCTCCTTGAAATCATCCCATTACACGTTTAGCATTCGAAGCATACATACACAATTGTTGTAATTAGTTCATGGGGCTACCGGTTACTACTAATCCTGAAAGCACCACAACCATTACATTATCCCCATTGAATAGCTAAATCACCTTTAAAGCCACTTTTTAAGCAAGTTACGTACACAAAACCAAGCTGTTTTTTCACCAACAATGCCAACCTAGCGATATACCTCACATAGGCCAAATAATTTTCTGGGACATGTACGATTTTGTCCACTTAGAGTTGCACTGGGTATCTGAAGAAGCTTGAAGATCAGAATGGATGATTGTGCTCTAACGTGGCTGGATTATGTTAAATTTCCCATGGACTGAAGCTTCAATTTCGATTTACTTGCAGCAAAGATTGTTCCAGTTTCTATGCTCTGATACCATAACAGTTTGTTTGTAAACTATGTAATAGATCCATGAAGTTATACTTCGATGGATGATTGTGCAGGACAGGAAGGTTTAGATTGGAAGAGAAGGAGTTATGTTTTTAATACTGAATTAATTCAATACAATGAAGGAGATGATGCTTTATATTAGAAGTGTACAGCAGTAGAACAAAAGGTGCTAAACTAATTCTGTTGTAACTAACTGTGCGAACTAATTCTGGTTATAACGAACTTTAGAATAAACGTCCTCCAACACACTTTCGGCTTAACACCACACTACTTAGCTATGTCTACATATTGCCCCTCCGTTAGAAAGGTAGGCATCCAAAGATATGTAAAGGAAAGACACTTTGTGAAGGACTCCAGTAGTTCTTTTAATCCTCTGACAAACAAATTGAGAAACCCTTCTCATGCAGATATACATAGCCTCTGTTCAGGTTTATTGAGCTGCCCTGACACGTGTTCATATATCCTCAACACACTTTCTGCTAACACCCACACTCACTTAGCTACTTCTCAATAAAACCCCTTATTTTGTCCAGTTATCATATCAAAAACTAGCCTTTCCTGATTTTAGTTGCCACCAGATGTCATGTTACACTTCTTCTTTAATTCTGATCATCTTTATCCATACATGAGATGCCTCTTGTCTTTGTGACATTATTGGATGCCATTTTTTACAATATTTTTTCTACATAAATTCACTCCACAAAGAATTGATGGATGTTCTGAATATTCATCATAACTTAGCAAATAGAGCATCTAATACATCATACATCGATCTAAAATTCACTCCTCCCTTTGATTTTGGTAAACACACTGTTTTCCAAGAAATTCAGTGTTTCCTTTTTATTCCTCATATGTGACAACTTTGTCATAATTTTATGAATCTGATTTATTATGCCCTTAGGAGGATTCATTGTCGACATAAGATAAATAGGCATTGATCGTAAAACATGATCTATAAAAACATACCTTCCCTTATAAGTCAAAAGTTGATTCTTTCATCTCATCACTCTTTAGGCAACTTTCTTTATCAGCTCTTTAAAATATGATTTTTTTCCCCTCCCGTTAGAAAAGTTAGGCATCCAAGATATGTAAAAGGAAAGACACTTTGTGAGACTCCAGTAGTTCTTTTAATCCTCTGATAAACAAATTGAGAAACCCTTCTCATGCAGATATACATAGCCTCTGTTCAGGTTTATTGAGTTGCCCTGACACGTGTTCATATATCCTCAAAATCTTCATCAATCTTTTCTTTGACCTCTTATGTCCTGACAAAAAAAGGATTGTATCATATGCATAAGACAAATGATTAATCTCTCTACTCCATTTAAGCATCTCAAATCTTTTGAATTTTGAATCCTCATTTAACATATTGAGACTTCTAGCTAATACCTATGTTATGTTGTGATGATGAACAAAGTGGAGAAAGGGGATCACCTCCCCCAGAGGATTAAAAAGTCAAAAGATTGATCATTAAGTAATATGGAGTATAAGCTATTAGATATCAATCTCCATACCATATCGATAATTCTCTCATCAAACCCAAATCTTCTCATAACTTGAATAAAAAATATCCATAACACCATATCATACGCTTTAGTCATGTCCAACTTTGCCACAATATTATGGTAGTTTGTATCTCTAATTATCTCTTGCGCTAGTAAAACATTTTCAGCAATACTTTTTCCTTTCTTAAAGCCCATCTGATTCTTTGAGATAATATCAAGGAGAACAGAATTATTCTTTTATGCAGTACCTTTGACAAAATCTTATTAGCAAAAGAGCTCAAGCTGATTGGTCTTAAATCTAAAAATTTACTAATATTCTCCTTCTTGGGAACTAAAACTACATTCATGTGAGAAATATATTTTGTTATTTCACCACCACTGAGAGCCATCACCATCAACCATATATCATTCTTTATAATCTCCCAACATGTTTGAGAAAATTCCCCTCATGCCCACATACGCTCATTTTTAGAGGAGGGAGCTCCCACGTCCATAACTAAGAGGTTTTGAATATGAATCTCTTTAGATACAAAGTCGTCTTTCTTAAGGATTGTTTTACACCCCCACCCCTCATACACACACCTCACAATGTGAGACTTTTTTGAGCAAATTTGAATTTAATTGTGCTCTAATATGAATATTAAATATCGAAAGGAAAAAAAAAAGATAAATGAGTGTCCAAAGATAAGTAAATGATTTATGAGTCAGCATTCCTACATCATAATGTTAAGCATGATAGTTCTTTCTTTTTTAAATATGTCTGCATATTTATTCTTGTCAATGGTATTGTAGTAGTGTCAGTTAATTCTTGCTAGTTTTGATTTTTTTGTGTTTTATTAATTTAATGTATTATATCCTTCAAATAATTTTTAAGATAAAATATTATTTAAAGCTTTTGTTAGATTAACATACAACAGCGCCCATGGCCTAATGGATAAGGCGCTTGACTTCTAATCAAGCGATTGTGGGTTCGAGTCCCACTGGGCGTGAACTTCTTTTGTCAATAATTTTATATGATGTCTGAATACACATTGTTTTATAATATATCGTATTATTTTAACAAATATAATTTTTGGTAAAATTGTTATCGTTTTAGTCGTTATATAATGTCATACATCAATATGATTTGAATGATAAACATATAAGAAAAGTAGGGTATGGATTGTTACCGTTTTAATCGTTATATAATTTCATACATCAATATGAATTTGAATGATAAACATATAAGAAAAGTAGGGTATGGATACTAGATAGAACCACCATAAAAAGGTATGGTAAAGAATAAAATAAGATTATTAATTGCTGCTAAAAATCAATACTTTTCACATTATTTAAGTTATTGTCAGTAATTTATTGCTTTTTAAAAAACATTTTTGATGTAGTATTCGTAGATGGTTTATGTTAATTGTGATATATTATATGATAATGGCTCATATGCATTTTTTTGAAAGGGAAAAGAAAAATATAACTCTTTTTCTTTCGTTTTAAGCAATGAAATATATAAAATTACTTTTTAGGCAATGTCATATTTCTGCAACCACCTTGTAAATACAATTGAAATGCAATTTGAAAATTGTTGTGAATTATATTGACACTAGGAGAGATGCTACGTATATTATATTTTATGTAAAAAGTTCTAGAAACTTCAACAAATTATAAATTTTGAACTCATAATTTAAAAAAATGAATTAAATTGAAATAATCTAAATATAAACATCTTAAAATTTTGGAATAGAGAAATTTGGTAGTCCTGCAAATCTCATCCTAGGCTACTTGAGAATGAATTGCAACATTTCTATATATTCACATATATTACATGTCGAAAAATATAAACATGCATCTCTAGCTCCATTCAAAAAAAAAAAATACATATTGATATTATGTAGGTAAGAAAAAAAAATTAAGATCAACATATGATACGGAATTATACATGTTAACATTGTGTAGATAAAAAAAAAGCATAAAAACAACAACAATTAAGACCTACTTACGATACGAGATTATATTTATTCGTTTTACAGATAGAAAAAAACATAAAAAAATTCCGACCTGCCGGATTCGAACCAGCGACCTAAAGATTATCTGCCAAGGCTTTTCACCAACTACAGTCTTCCGCTCTACCAACTGAGCTAAGGTCGGTTGATACTATATTAGTCAATCAAATTATTATTAACTAATATTTACTTTCTCTTTATCAGTAAGCTAATAGTGTAAGCTTTGTATATTCTATTTCCTAGTTTTCATAATAGTTTATTCACTTTATCTTTTATATATCTCTCGAGTTGATGTAATCTAATTTAATTTTTTAAATTAATTAATAATTTTTAAAACTATATGACAAAATTAAAAGTAATTTTATAGAGTAATGCCCGTTTTGGGGATGCTTTATAAAAACAGCTTTAAAAAAGTACTTTCGAAAGTGGCTGAAACTTATTTGTAAAATAAGCATTTATGTGTTTTGATAAAAGTGCTGAAGTTGTTATTCCAAACGTGAAAGGGAAAAATGGAAGAAAGAGATATTAGGTTTATGTGGGTAATTTTGAGATTGTTAAATATATTAAGGGCAAAAAAATAAAAATGTGGTCAACTTAAAACAACTTATAAGCTAAAAAAAACACCCCTACCCCACCTTTTAACTTTTTGCTTAAAATAAGTTTTTTTTAACTTAAAATAAGTTATTTTGAGTATTGTCAAATAGCTAAATAACTCAAAAATCAGCTTTTAAGTCAGTTTGATCAGCTTTTAAGCTCAAACAGGCTCTAAGTAATTTGAAATAACTATTTTTAAAAACGTAAATAACTAAAATGAAATGGAGGGAATAATATTCCGCATAGTAAAAAGAAGAACATTGTAAAGTTCAGCGCCAGAAGGATCATTTTTTTCTTCATAAAGCATAAACGGCCTATCAATTTTTAAAAAAAATCAGAAGGGACAATTTTCTCGTGAGGAAGCTAGATCTTTTTTTATTTTAAACCTATCAACGAGAAATGTACAAAAAAAAAATTAATACTAGTAATATTTCTTTGTTTCTTATTGTTTGGGTCACATGATTATGATGGTAAGTTGATAGTAAATTATAACTAAATTAAGTTATAGATATATTAATTAATTAAATTGTTTACAATTACTTATCCGTATAATTTTTCTTTAGAGGATCGTTACAACGTGATAAAGTAACTTTATCGAATTTTCATAAAAACAATTTCAGCAATTAAAATTAATCTCAAAAATAAATTCACCAAACAGAAACTCTAGTGATTTTTCTATTGAGTTTTTAAGTATTACCACAAGTAAATTAATTTTTATAAATAAGTCTTTTAAACGTGGAATTTGAAATCCAAAAAATATAATATATTAATAATTGCTAGAACAAATAAAAATAGCGTAATAGTGTAAAAACAATTACATCTAAGGGCATGTTCGGTCATGTGATATAGAATCATGATATGATATTATAATATGCAATTATGAAATGAAGTTAAAATTTTGTTTGAACACGCGATATAAAATTTTTGTGTTATATATTTTTTCATAAACATAAGAATCTCATAAGTTGTAAAACTATTAAAATAACGTCAATTGTTTATTTAGTTTTATCAAATAAACAAAAATTATAAAATCGCATGATAAATTTTGCAAATTATGTAACTGTTTCATCTAACTTTAATTCAATAAAAAAAATAAACATAGATTGCAGTGTATATTAATCTTTAATATTATCCCCCCACATAGTACAAACAATCTTCTAACGTTGAATTTACATTTTTAGATCATATGACCAAGAAGATGGACCAACATTGTTACTTTGAGCTATTTGTTGATCATCATTCACAACTGTATTTTCGTGCTCATATACCATAAATATTTCATCACTCATCTCGTATTTTCGCAAATAATTAAGTAAATTTGTACAAGTTATGACGATTTTTACTTGTGTGTCAATATCATATGGTTCATGCTTTGTTTCACTTTTGTACAATTGCACATTTCCAGTGCATTAATTTCGTCTTAAATCAAACCTATTGAAAATACTGATTATCAAACATATATCATCAATTTTGTCATTTTTCATATTAAATTACTTTAAACATTTTCATGTGTAGCCGAAAAGAGAATTTTTTTCATTATTATGAAAAAATCAAAAAAAATGTTACTCCCTGCATTCTTATATATATTTACCAAATTAATTTCTACTTAATTATTTATATTCATCAAAAAAATTTATATTGATGAAAATAATAAATTTTTTAAAAGTAATTATGTCATTATTAATGTTATTTACGTATAAAATAAATAATTAATATATATAAATATGAATTGATTTTAATAAAATATAAATTAGTGAGTTAACTAATGTATTTTTAATTGCTTTTTGATTTAAAAAAATTATAAACAGTTTGTTGTAAAAAAAATTGAAAATAATTGACGGCCCAACTTCATTTATTGTATTTTTTTTATTATTATTTAGTTTTCTCCGCCTTTAGCGACAGCTTTAATTGGTTGTATTTTGACAGGTCAACTTCTATGTAGCTCACGTGATCCATGTGTATTTAATATTTTTTTATAAATAATATTTAAAAAATTTTGGTGCATCAATATTATATATAATTAATTAAATAATGAGGCATAGATTTTTTTTAAAAGTTTATTCGAAAACTTGTTATACGTTTAACCTATAATAGTAACATATTACTCACATATATTACTTAAAAAAGTAATTCTTTTACTCCTAAAACTGACATGACCAAAAAATAAAATAAAATAGGCATATCAGCTTGAAGTTAAATAAAAATATAGTTTAATTCTTTTTTTTCACCCAATTCCCATGGCCTACACCTTTTCTTCTTCGCACCCCATTCATTTCATATTCTTTGTTTTCATCACTTTAAAATTATTTTATCATAATTTTAAAGCACAATTATTTTTTTGATTCACAAGTAGATTTATTAGTGAATAATTGTAATTTATTTAGAAAAATTTTGATTGATTGTTTTTTTTTTTATTTTTATGGAAAAAAAAATTGATTTTTAATCAATTTTGAGTTATACTGTGATAGAAACTTTATGAGTTTGGTGGTGATGAATGATAAAAATGAAAAGAGGTAATTGAAGAAGAAAAAATTGATATTAATAATGATAGTGATGATATTTGGTGTTGGATGACAAAGAAGAAGCAGAATTGAAAGGTGATAATGTGGTGGTAGAACAAAATCAATAGCAAAAGTGGTCGAATATGATTTTTTTTTATGAATGATACTTGAGTGGAAATTTGGTGTGACACGCTATACTACTTTAGAACAACTTCATATACTTAGAGATTAATCAAGAAACACTATAGTTACCAAAAATACAAGTTAATTTAACAAACAAAAAAATAAAAAAATACAATTTATAACATAACGTTGATATAGCAAGCTAGTGTAATACACCACGTAATATGAGAATGGTATTACAAATATCAAGATGGTAATAAATTCACTTTTAAATAGGATAAATATATAATAAATTATTGTGACAATTTAAACGTATAATTAACTTTTCAAAACAAACTCAAAAGAGAATCTATGTTTTTTCCCAATTAATAAATGGAAAATCATGGTATAAATATTGCAAGGGGTTTTAATACCTCATTAGCATATTTGAAGACAGAGTTGTCCCTAAAAATAAATTCATTTCATTTCCAATGATTTCGTGGATGATATTTTTATAAGAAAAATAATAATTAAAGATTATGTTATTTACGATTTATCCAATCAAACACTATATAAAAAGTAATTTCACCTTAACTAATGCAAACAATATAGATATTCTTTCTCAATTCATATGACATGTTTCATTTTTTTTTAGAGTTAAATAATTTAAGTCTGATCAGGAGTTTGCGTATGAAATTTTATTTTTTTCTAAATAAAATTTATCTATTTGTAAACTAAGTAGAAAGTACTATAAGTCACAATACTTGACTATCTAAAATATTTAAAAATATAAAAAAAATATGATCAAAATAAATTAGTTTAAATCTCGAAATACGAAGTGTGTCAAGGACAGTGGGAGTACGAGTATTACCAATGTTAGGAGTCGTTTGGTGGAAACATTTAGAGAAATAATTCATGTATTATATATTGTATTATTTAGTATTATGTTTGGTAAAAATTTGAATCTATGTATAATTAATCTATGGTATTAGAGGTATTATTAATACCTTTCATTTGGAGGTATTAGTAATACATATGATTTAATACAATGAAATAAATTTATGCAAAGACAAAAATGTCTCCCTAATCATTCTTATCCTTTTGTTTATTTTCTTGAGTTTATGTTTTATATTTATACTAATAAATTTATTTAAATAACTTATTATAAATTATTTAGAGGAGTTTTTTCTTATTAAATAAATCCAATACAAATCAATACAATATTTAAAATGTGAGTTGTTTAATATTTACTAATTAAAAAAATAAATAATTTACTCAATTTTACTATTGTTTACCGTCTTTTCGATTTTAAAAGTAGATGATTTATCTTTTTCAAATTGAAATTTGACATTTTTAACTGCAATTTATTAATATGCCAATTATTTATCCTTCAATAATTCAAGTGAAAAAATAATAACAAAATTGTTCTTCACCTAACTAGTAGAAGGTCATAAAAAAAATAATGTCTTCTGATAATTATCTATCTTGATCCATTACATAATAACACAAGAGTATAACTAAAAAAAAATTAATAGAATTTTAATCCAAACACAAAATGAATAAGCAATAATGAGTTAAATATTTATATTTAGATATAAATGAATCTTGCATTATTACCTTGCATACTAATTTTTATATTACTAATTCATGTGTTACTAGTTCCTACGTTATTAATTTTTATATCAAACTACCCGAAAAGTAGATGGGATGTTAATGAATATTTTTAATAAGACTTTCTTGCCCCTCTAAGAACAGTTGACTCTTTAGGCTTTTTCCCCCTGCCTTATCATCATCTATACATTTTTGCTTTTTTTGCTAGATCTACACCTTAATTTCTCTACCAATGACTTCATATCCTCCACCAGGTAAATTAATTCCTTTCATTTCTTTGTATATTAAATAATTTTAATCTAAGATTTAAATGATCAATTACTACTATGATTTTGTCTTTCCATCCAAATTAATTTTGATGATTGATTGTTATAGGGTATGGTGCACCACCACCACCACCACCAGGCGGAGGGTACTACCCTCCGCCACCAGGACCACCTAATTATCAAGGTTATTTCAATAACGATCAATGTTGTCCACCACCACCACCACCTCCTCAACATATTTACCACCATCACCACGATGATCATCACCACCACCATCACCACCGTAGTGGTTGTCTATCATTTCTTAGAGGCTGGTATGTCAACTCCCCCCGCTCGTATATTATTGATATTCATTTTATTTTATGTACATATGTTTGAGCGAATATGAAATTTAATTAATTAAGAGAAGATTTGTCTTTAGATCTACCAAAATTACCCTTAGAATATGGTAAAATTTAGTATATTTACACCAAATTATGCTAGTTTACTCGGATTAATCTATAAATTAAGATGAGAATGGATATTAATTAGTAATGATTTAGGATATAAATAGTATATCCCAAGATGTCATGTACTATTTCTTAAATTTGATGTAAAAATTGAGTGTAGGTAAGTTTTTACCTATTTAAATTTTTATAAGAATATTGTTTAGAGTAAAATAGAAAATTTGAAATTTTCTAAATTTAAAAATTATTTGTTAAAAAATGACTTAGTAAATAGGGTCATATAATAGAGGGTGTATGATATGTAATATTATTGATATATATCTTATTCTAGACAGGTATATGAGTATTTAATTTGATCTCCAACTAATCTTTCGATTCAGTTGACTTTGGCTGTTGCCGAGATTTTTATTTGACGAGTGTTAAATATTATCTACTAAAATTAAGTTGGATCAAAATTGAAGTGCTATTATAATCCTTAGCGTCAAGAATTTCACATCACTAGTTAAAAAGATGATTGGAGTCTCTTTAATATGGTTCGAATAATTTTAATTTTTTTAATAATTAAAGTTAATTTTTAGTTTTGAGTTAAGTCCAATTAGAAATTAAAGTAAGATATATTGTGAATCTTGTTTTTGATGTTGGGCTATGAAAGTGTACAACGTATGTCCATCTTTAGGCATGTGTTTGAAGAGTCACACATTGATGGTTTAATAGGTGAATGATCTCTTTAATATGATTTATATCATCTTTTTTGTATGAGTTATTTTTTGAAGTTGATTAAACATGGAATTTAAGAAATAAAATAAAATGTTTTGAATCTTGTAATCTTAAATTAAGACGTGTGTATAAGGGCAGATCCACCTTTACCTAAGGGGTATCAAGTGATACCGCTTCATCGGAGAATTACATTTCATATAGAGGTTAAATTTTAATTATGTATACATATCTTTTTATACGAGCTAAAGAATTAGTCCAGTGATTAAAGTGTTGTACAAGTCCTCTAGGTGAAGTGTTAAAGTCCTTTATCTTCATAATTATATTTGTTACTACAAGAATGACAACATACGTCAGAGATTTTAAATTCAAAAATCAGTAAAGACAATAAAATACGAAGTGATTCTAAGAGACCTCATACAATAATTGTAAAAAACAAATTATGAATGTACTATCACAAATTTAATGTGAAATATCAACATTCAATATGTGTGATATAAATATATTATCAATGAATATGACGCAGCGAATGACAATATATCTCGAATGTTTAATTCTTCATATTTTAACATTCTTATTAAAAACTCTAACTTGGCCTGTCTATGAAAGAATGTTTGAGAATGATATTTGTTACGTTTGATTGTTGTTATTGGAATTATCAACAAAATTTGATTGGTTGTTTCAGTTTGGCTGCTCTTTGCTGTTGCTGTATTTTGGAAGAGTGCTGCTGCTGCTGTTGCTTTTAGTTGGTTCCAAATGTCATGTGACTGTCAAAATTGTTTTATTTACTTTATTTCTCAAAACTTTTTTAAGAATTAAAGTTTGTCTGTGTGAGGATTTTATTTCTTTTGACTATATATATGTATTTTTAATTGGAGGCAAGTTTCTGTAGAATATGATTGGGGCATTTGTTGTTTGATTTGGATCTGTTATTGGTTAAAATTAAAATATAATTAATTTAATTGTTTTTAAAAAAAATTTAAAATCAAATCAGATCAAATGAAAAAGATAATCACCGGTTTTGTTATTGTTGGTTTGGTTCAGTTTAATAATTCTTTTGAGACACAAATTAAACACTCAGTATATGAATAATCCACAAGAAAGCTACTGCATGTCGGTTCAATGAAATAATTAAGAAATACTAGAGTTATTGTTACACGAACAAAATGATACAATTAAGAGAAAATATGACTATCTTATATGAGATAGAATAAGTAAAGACTAATTGATTTCTATAAAGCAATTTTTATTTGGTTTAGTTTGATTTTTATATTAAAATTGATAATATCTAGTTGAATTTTGATTTGGCTCAAGAAAATGAAAGAATAACCGATCTGAATCGATAAATTATATAATTTTTTATAATTATTTGTAACCAATATACATTATTTTTTATAAACACCTTTACGTATTATATATATGTTTTCATTAAAATTTATATAAGAAAACAAAAAAAAAAAGGCCAAAATAAAGAGTTAGCATGAAAATGATTCTTTTATTTTTGAATGAATTGTTGGCTTTTTTAATCTATCAAAATCAATAATAACTAAGTCAATTAAATTGATTTGATTTTTATCTAAATGATTTAATATCAAATATGTTATTTTAATTTTAATTTTGATATTGACCTATAATCGATCCAAATGAACCCATAAATGACATACATGGCAATATATCATATACCAAGTTGATATCATAGAAAACTATATGTTTTTTCATGAAAGAATGGATTGTTTATCATAGATTACTGAGTGTTATTTTTATGAAGGAATAAATCAATTTTTTACTATATCGTATTATTATATCATGTATATCATGTGAATATTATAGTATATTGCAAGCCATTGCTACTGATTTGATACACTAAAGGAAAAATAACTGACATGACAACAACTAGAAGGGGGAAAGTCAAGGGGCCCGGGGGGTAAAGAGACAGAAGCCGGTGGTGAAAATTTAGGAGAAGGGGTAGAGGAGACAAACAGGGCGCTCGCCTAGATACACAAGGACCCAAGAGAAGGCCTATGGTTGCGCCAGGAAACACGCACCGTGGAAAGAGGGTGGGGGGGAGGGGGAAGTTGCGCCAGTAAAACCCAACCTGTGAAGCATTTTGGGAGGGGAATTATAATTGTGGAAGAAAGGGCCACGACCCAAAACGAGCCGCGAGGGCACCCACACGGATCCGACGAGGGAGCGAACCAACCATAAAGAACATAATATAATGCGGAAACTTAAAAAACCAACTCAGTGCCGAAATCAATTAAAAAATAACTTCTAAATTTAATACTTGATCATCCCAATGCCGGAAGTTCATCACCACAGACACTACTTTATCTTCAAAATATTAAATTCTAAGAATACTAGGAAACTAAAATAATAAACAACTAGTGCCATGCCGGAACTTCAGGCAGCAAGACATGAAGAGAAGATCCAGTCCAAGCTAGAAACGTTAGCCACCACCCCTGAGATCCGACGTGAAATGAAGACTGGCTAGAGTTGCGGTTGAGTTGAAGACGATGGTAGTTTGCTCACTCCACAAATAACAAAGAAAAACATTACAGTAGGGGCCATACAAAACCGAGTCACTGATTAGGTATCATCGGCCAACTCAAATAGAAAGCAATATATTTCAGATAAGATCATAAATCGACTAATAATTCTTACGTGATAGCAACAAGTATAAAAATCATTAATAACAAAAAAACAACCACATCCAGGAGGACTCAGCCTCCACACCAATACTCTTTTGGGAAACAATGGGGGGGGTGTTTGCTTTGGATTTGGATTATATTAACATATTTCAAGAATCTATCTTTATCCCTCTCGTGTCGTAACGTGAAACTCGTCCACTACGACATCCTGTGTCGAAACGTGACCTGATCCATATACTATCCTGGTGCGGAACGTGACACCCGATCCATATACGATCCTGGTCCGAACGTGACACCCGATTCCATATACTATCCTGGTGTGAACGTGACCTCCGATCATCACTACCTGGTGTCGGCAACGTGACACTTCTCCGATCCATATACTATCCTGGTGCCGGAATGACACCCGATCCAATACTATCCTGGTTTTCGGAACGTGACACCACCCGATCCATAACTATCCTGGTTCCGAAACGTGACCCCCGATCCTTAATCTCATTACTTTAGTTCATCAAGCAAGCCTTCTTTATACTAAAGGCATCATCAATTAACAAAGTTAATTAGGATTTAAGATCATAGCCCATCTGCTAGTTTTCATCACAATTATATATATAAACGATCATGCAATACCACAAATTAGTAATAGACGGGTTTACAATAATACCCATATAGATCAATTCGCCATTAAGATTTTACTATGAAATAGCATAAAACCATAACTACCTCCACCGAAGAATCGCGATCAACAAGCATCTTCCCAAAGGCCGCGTTTCTTCCTCTCTCTCAATCGATCGTGTCTTCTTCTCCCTCTCTTTGTTCTTTCTATTTTTCTTATTCCAAACCCTTTTTTTTTTACCCTAATTAGCATCTATTAGTATAAAAGATTATAAAATACCCCACTACTTGTTTCAAGGTTCTCTCCTTTAACCCCCAAGTAATTAATTATTACCATTAAACCACTAAAACGTTTATATTATAGCAAGAATTCCAAACGCCCCTTAAAATATTTAGCAAAATCCGACCCGTCAGGGTCACGCAAGCTGTGACGGCATCACGACTGTGACGGTCCTTCCTGCATGTCGTCCCAAAGCTCAGAGACTCGATGGTTAGTAAAAGGTCTGTTGCCCGTCCATGCCTGAGACGGTCCTGTCCTGCCACCCCGTCGTGACGTTCAGAGGTCGATCTCATACCCAACTTTTCTAAATTCTAAGTGTTTTGGAACGATACCCCCTCGACGTCCGTCGTGCCTATGACGGTCTGTGCGTGGGATCCGTCGACTCGCCAGTTTTTCAGAAATAAATCTCGCTCAAAATGAACTACCAGGTCGTTACAATAGATAACCAATTTACCCATCGTTCGTCTCGAACGATCATAAAAGAAAAACAAGGGCAACAAGGGAGTCCTGAATCTGTAAACCGGTGTGGGTATCTTCTGCATATCAGTCTCCTTCTCCTTCTTCCCCAAGTGGACTCTTCAACTGGTTCATTCTTCATGAACTTTGATGGGATGCAATCTCCTTGATCTCACTTGCCTAATTTTCTCTATCTAGAATGGCCAACAGGCTCCTCCTCATAAGTCAACTTTTTTATCAAGCAGAACTGAATCCCACAAATGATGTGTTCCATCCCCATGGTATCTTTTTCAGCATAAGACACAGATGAAATAACCGGATGCCTCCTGACAGCCCTGGAGGCAAGACTAATTCTAAGCCACCTCCCCCCTACTCGCTTAATAACTTCAAAGGTCCAATATACGCTTGGGCTTAGCTTACCTCTTTTACCAAACCGCATCACCGCCTTTCATGGGCGAACCTTCAGCAAGACTGCTCACCCTCCATGAACTCCAAGTCCCTACCTTCGATCTGCATCACCTCCTTTTGCCTCCTTGGAGCCGCTAAGACTTTTCTTGAATAATTTCACCTTCTCTAATGAATCCCTCAAAAGGTCATACCCAAGGTCCTAACCTCGATGCTCAAAGAACGCAACCAATGGGAGACCCTACATCTCCCCATACAAGCTTCGAAAGAATCCATATTGATACTTGAGTGGATAACTATTATTGTATGAACCTCCGCTAGGGTAAGAAGTTATCCCAATGACCCACTTGAAATTCTAATCACACATGCACGAAGCATATTTCCAATACCTGAATCGTTCGCTTCAGCACTGTCCATCGGTCTGATGGTGAATGCGTACTAAGTCCAACCCTAGTACCTAATTCCGCATGCAATGTTCTCCAAAAAGTAGAAGTAAACTGCGTACCTCCTATCTGATATGATGGACCTTGGAACTCATGCCATCGAACAACTCTGAGATATAAAGTTGGCTGAAACTTCTCTCGGTGTAGTCACCTTGACGGAAATGAAGTGACGACTTAGTACTCTGTCCACAATTACCCAAATAGAAGCAACTTGCCCAATGTCTTTGGAAGACAAACACGAAGTCCGCATTGCAATTCTCTCCCACTT
The DNA here is from genome assembly GCA_027704765.1 of Solanum habrochaites. Taxonomy (NCBI): domain Eukaryota; kingdom Viridiplantae; phylum Streptophyta; class Magnoliopsida; order Solanales; family Solanaceae; genus Solanum; species Solanum habrochaites. The sequence continues at coordinate 6,413,461 of JAKWJA010002499.1, forward strand.
CCCATTCAGGTTATGGGCATTCTTCTGAAGTGTTTTCCCCGGGCCTCTGTGTTCATACTTTTACCCTGCTGACAATTTTGGACAATTTGCAAACAAAATCACCAATGCCGGCTTCAATCTACTCCACCAAAAGTGTTGCTTTAGGTCAGGACATCTTGGTTTCAAACCAGGATGTAATAGAATTCTCCGGACTATAGCCTCTGTAAGAATAGTGTGGATCAAATCGTCCAACACGGGGCACACATACCTCCCTTAATTTCCAAACCCTTCCTCATCGATTCTTGCTTCTTTGCCTCCTCCTCGCAACACCATAATCCCGAATTCGACTTAGTTTTCTCATCATCCAACTGTTTTCCTGATCTGTTCAAGAAAGACGATTCTCGCCTCACACTGGACAACAATCCTCCCTTCTCATTTACTTCTAACCTCATAAGTCAATTAGCCCGAGTCCCTGAACCTCTCTGCCAATGGGCGTCTAAAACTTGTAAGTGGGGCTAAACTACCCATGCTCCCTGCTTTTTCTAGCTTAAAGGCGACTTGCCACCACATTAGCCTTTCCTGGTGATACAAGACGGTAACAGTAGAATCCTTTAGAGTAGTTCCTCCACCTCCCTCGTCTCAAATTCAAATCTTTCTGATTTAAAGACATATTGTAAGGCTACGATGATCCGATAGCTTCACACTTAACCCCTAGAGGAAGAGTGGTCCCCATTGTGTTTATGCAAAACACGACGCATCCAATTCTAAATAATGGGTCGATAGTTACGTCTGCACCTTTAATTGCCTCCGAAGCATAAGCATCACATTCTTCTCTTCTTAGCACGCACCCAAACCAGAATAGGATGCATCACATAACCCCCCCCCCCCCAAGGGAAGTTTTTTACCTCTACTTTGGCAAGGTAAAGGATAGGTGCCGTAGTCAGCAAGGCTGGTTTCTGAAGCTTTCCTCACATTCAATAACATTCCTCCGACCATACAACTAGAACATTCTGCTTAGTCAAGTTCGTCAGTTGGGAGGCAATAGAGAGAATCCTTGACAATCTGACGGTAGTACTGCTAACCACAAGCATCCTTATTCTGACCATTAGTATGTCTTATAACCCCATTTCTCACTGTTTCATCTTAGAAGGATCCACCATTACTCCACCTTAGAAATTACGTGGCCCAAGAAGGACACTGACCTAGCCAAAACTCACACTTTGGAATTTGGCATAAACCTTTTCCCCTTAATACTTCCACAACACGATTCCAAATTTCCTCATGTTCCTTCTTACTCTTTGAGTATATCGTAATATCATCAATAACTATATCACAAGGAGATCCAGATATGGCTTAACGATCCCGTTATCAAGTCAATGAAATCAGCATGGGCATTCGTAAGCCCAAAAAATATTACTAAGAACTCATAATGCCCATGACCCTGGACCTGGTCCGAAAATTCCGTCCTTGGGCCATTCGTTGCCCGTATTTTTCAATTGATGATAACCAGATCTCAATCAATTTCTGAGAAGGTGCAAGCCCTTGTAACTGATCGAACAAATCATCAATGCGGGGAAGAGGGCTTGTTTTCTTAACAGTTACTTGTTCAATTGCCGGTAGTCCTATGCACATCCAACTCCCCTCCTTCTTTTCACAAATACCAGACGGAGCAACCCCAGGGGGATGCACTTGGTCTAATGGAACCTTTCTTAACAACTCTGTGAGTTGGGCTTTAACTCCCTAACTCTGGCTGAGCCTTTCTATAAGGAGGGATGAAATGGGGCGCTTACCCTGCTCCAGATCAATGCAAAAGTCAATATCTCTATCCGGTGGCATAACAGAAGATCTGTCTGAAACCGTCATAAACTCACGACTACCCGGAAACCGACTCAATTGAAGGTCTTGGGTAGTACATCCGGAGTGTGCCCAAGACAGCTAAGCAAAACCCTTTACTAACCATTTCTCTTTAATCACGAAGAAAGGAGATGATACGAACTGGAAGTGGGAAGTGTAGTCAAACCACCCCTCCCACACATAACGGGATCTGTCCCAGGCTTGGCCAACGTTACAGTTTTATCATTTACAATCTAAGATTGCAAATATTTGGAGAAAGCCAAGCATACCCACGAATTAACAATCGAAATCAACCATCCCTAAGATAACAAGTCTACATGGAGTATTGCTGCTCCCACGAAAGTTTACAAAGACAAGACCTTAACAAGTACAAATACAACCTTTTCAAAAAAAACCTATCACAGACCTCACCCACGCGGAGTAGAAACCACGAACAGGCATGTCAGCAATTCCCAATGTAAAACTTAAGACCGGTAGCAAATGAGGAAGATCCAGGAAAATGTGGAGCCAGGATCAAACAATACAGAAACCATGCAATCACAAACCAAAGCTTACCTGTGATATAACATCATCGATGTCTCCGCTTCCTCTCCGCTCGACCGCCCCAAGGAAAGCGTAATAGTGGGGGGCCCTATCACCTGTCTGCTCATTGGCCCCTACCATGTGTTGTGTAGTAGCTCCGTTTTGCCCCTTCACCCCCGTTTGTGTGGTGACCACCATTACCACCAACCTCGGCCACTACGCCCCTCCAGAATGACTGCCCTCTTCCTTGCCATCTCTAACCTCTGACTATTTGAGTCTGTAAACCTCTTTTTGACAACCTCTCTCTTGATGTGCCTAGTCTCTTCCCACATCCATAACACTCTATGGATTTAAGCATTAGGTCTCGGTGAGAATGACGAAGTCTGGGGAATACCTCCAAACTCAGAGAAGTGTTGACCGGTCTGGCGGTGGACCCGAACTATAGTCCTGATGAAGACTGCTAGGTCCGGGCTGGATGACCTCCATGAACCCTGCCCTCTGGAGTAAGAACCATTAAACTCACCTCCCTTACGATGTTCGATGCCATGGTGAAGTATGGCTTCACATCTCCCTCCACTCTATCACGGAAGTCTATACCACCCTTGAAGGATTTCGCTGTAGCCGCTACCTGTAAGGTCTAAATTCGCAAATCTGACCTCAACCACCTTTCACAAAACGATGCGATCCGCTCCTTGGACTGAACAAAGCTGGTGGCTACGGATAATGCCGGAACTTAGCCTCATAACGCAGTCACCGACAGTTGCCTTGCTCTAGCTCAAGAACTCAACTCTCTCCTCCGATCCCTCAAGGTACCGGGGATATACTTCTCCATAAATCAGCTAGAAAATGACGTCCAAGCATAGGTGGATGCCTGTGAGGTGGTGTGCCTGTGCGGGTTTGATACTCAACATGTGGACCGCACCAAATTTTGGCATTTTTTCCCTGAACACTGATAGGTTACAAAACCAAACGCCAAATCGTTTCCACCTATGCCCATTTTATGTAGTAAACTCATGACAATAACCAGAAAATCGTAGGCATCCTCAGATTCAGCACCCTTGAAACTGGAGTTTTTCAATTGCAGACCTTCTGAAAAGTTCATGCTGATAACTTTCATTTTTTGGCCCCTGTAGCAAAACGAGGAAACATGCCTATTTCCATGAGACATCCATGCGGGGAGCCTCGCAGCGCCTGTCGTAACTTCCGGAACTGAGGTGCTGGTGCATAAAACACCCTAAACACTGGAGGTGGCTGGCCTTGATCGTAACCGCTAAATAAGAAAGAACCCCTTGATTAATCATCTCTGGGTAGGTTGGGGTGTAATTCCTCATTCCCTCATTCTGCATCTTGCTCACTTTCCCCTTCCTCAAACCCTCTCTTCCTCGTCCTCATTCCGGTGGAGGCGTCACGCCCTAGTAACCATATGGGACGGGTGCTTGTCCTCTTCTCTAGAGACGTTCCTCCCACGACCTCTACCAACGGCCCTTGGCCACTTGTTCCTCTTTCGAGCTAACAAGCCCCAGTGCCTGGCCTCAGACGCTCTTGTCTTGGCCGTGCTTGGTGTTTGGCTCCAGTTTTGCGCTAGTTCAACCATCTGCGAAATGATAAAGACGATGGTCAGATACCATTTGTATCACCTAGATACCAATTGGATCCAACTAATAGCACGAAATAAGACAGAATGGAATTCCCTAAAGTCTTATAGCCTCCTCAAAGAAAAGTAAGGCTTCCCCTCTAAAAACGTTTCTTAGACTTTACTATACTCGTTCTTGGGTGATGATGACCAACGACCTAATGCTCTGATACCAAGTTTTGGTCACGACCCAAACGAGCCGCGAGTGGCACCCACCTTATCCTACTATGTGAGCGAACCAACAATATAATGCGGACGACTTAACTCATTGACGAAATCAATTAAAAATAACTTCTAAAAAAATTTAATACATATCATCCAAAATCTGGAAGTCATCACCACAAGAACATCTATCCCAAAATACTAAATCTAAGATATCTAGGAAACTAAAATAATAAACACTAGTCCATGCCGGAACTTAACTTCAAGCATCAAGACATGAAGACGAAGATCCAGTCCAAGCTAGAAGCGATTAGCTCCCCCTGAGATCCGACGTGATGAGACTGCTAGAGTGTGCGGTTGAGTGAAGACGGATGAATACATTTGCGGGCACTCCAAAAATACAAAGGAAAACATTAAAAAGTAGGGGTCCAAGTAAAAAACCGCGTACTGAGTAGGTATCATCCGGCCAACTCAAATAAAAGCATATAATTTCAGATAAATCTCATAAAATCGCTAATATTCTTACCAGGTGATAGCAACAAGGTATAAACAATCATTTATAACAAAACCAACCACATCCACCATGGACTCAAGCCTCTCCACTACCATACTCTTTTGGAACCATGTTCTTTGGATTGAGTATATATTAACATATTTCAAACATTTATCTTTATCCCGTCTCGTGTCGGTCGTGACACTCCGCTCCAACTACTACTAATCTCCGGTGTCGAAACGTGACCCTGATCCATATACTATCCTGGTGGCCGGAACGTTACACCCGTCCATATACATTCCTGGGCCGTGACGTGACAACCCGATCCATTACTATCCTGGTGTCGAACGTGACACCCGATCCATTACTATACTGGTGTCGGAACGTGGACACTCCGATCCATAATATTCCTTGTGCCGGAACGTGAACCCGATCCATATACTATCCTGGTGTCGGAACGTGACAACCCCCGTATCCATATACTATCCTGGTGCCGAAACGTGACACCCGATTCCTCTAATCTCATTACTTTAGTTCATCAAGCCTTCTTTAACTAAGGCATCATCATTCACAAAGTAAATTAAGGATTTAAGATTCAATAGCCTCATCATGGCAGTTTTCATAATCACAATTATATATATAGAACACATCATGCATACACACAATTAGTAGATAGAAAGGGTTACAATAATACCCAATATATATATCAATTCGCTATTAAGAGTTTGTACTATGAAATAGCATAAAATCATACCTACTCCCCGAAGATCGCGATCAACAAGTTATCTTCCAAAGCTTGCGTTCTTCCTCTCTCTCAATCGTCGTTTCTCTTCTCCCTCTCTTTGTGTCTTTCTATTTTTCTTATTTCAACCTTTTTTCCTTTAACCCTAATTCGCAAAGACTTAAGATAAAAGATGATAAAATACCCCACTACTTGTTTCAAGGTTCTCCCTTTTAACCCCATAATTAATAAAAATTTTAACATTAAACCACTAACTTTTAATATAGAGCAAGAATAGTCCAAAACGCCCCTTAAAAAATATTTTAACAGAAATCCGACCCAGTCGGTCACGCAGCTGTGACGGCCATCCCGCTGTGACGGTCCCGTCCTGCATGTCCGTCCAAAGCTCAGAGACTCATGTTAGTAAAAGGTCTGTGGCCCGTTCATGGCCTAGACTGTCGTCCTTCCACCTGCCACCCACGGTCTGTCCCCTGCCACGCACTCCCTGGCCACCTCCCCCGTCCGTGACGTTCAAGAGTCGATCTCAGTACCGGACCCAATTTTTCTAAATTCAAGTGTTTTGAAATGAACCCCTCGCCGTCCGTCGTCCTATGACGGTCCGGCGTGGGATCCCGTCGACTCAGCCAGTTTTTCCAGAATAAAATCTGCTGCTCCAAACGACTAACAAGTCGTTACAAATTACAATCAAACCCTAATTTTTGAATTCAAATCAACAAATTTAAATTTCAAAAAATCTGGACAATTTCTTTCCGTTCTTATTGTTATTCTTACTACTGCCATCACGTTCTTCAGTTCTTCTTTCTCCATGATCGTCTTTCTTCTTCTTAACCCAACACTTTTACTTGATTTCCTTTCTTTTCTCTTCTTATATCATCACGTCTTTCTTCTCTCACCCAAGCATCTACCCAGCAATCTTTTATTGGTTTCGTTTTCCTTCTTCTTTTTTCTCTTAATCATCATCGTTCTTCTTTATTCCCTTTTTTGTTTTGTTAGTTGTTCTATTACATCATAGTATGATCCGGTAATTAATCAAAGGATATATGATTTCCGACGATTAAAATTGGAAAGAAAATAGAAAAAAATCTTTGCTTGCATGACCTATTGAATCTTCAAAGGATTCAAACAAGACTCTGGCGAAACATCAAAATCAAAGGTTGTCAAAATACAACAAAAAGAAAAAAAGCACAAACATTTTGTTAGGCCTATATTTGTTTCGGGTTTGTATTTTTTTGTACTTACAACTGTTGTTGAAACTAGTAAAAATTTTAAGGATCCACTATTATCAAAAAGCATGAAAATTATGATCATGTACAGACAATAAGTTTTACACATGAGTCAAGTGGATTATAATGTTTAGTCTATGCTTTGACACATGACTAACGTGTATTAATATGATTTCCTACGATCAAAGGGGTTTTTAAATTTTTTATCATGTATAGTGATTATTTCAATAATGCGCCCTCAAGGTGCTTGCCTTGATACATTTGTTGATCATGTGTATAAAGTTTTTAGATGATGCATTGATACTGAATTTGTTTGTGTATCATAATATTTTCTATTTATCATGAAAGTTTTTGAAATTGTTTACTGTAATCATTCAACTAAGTTTATAACTGAGTCATCAACTGTGCTTGATGATACATATAGATCAGTGTGTATATGTTTCGTAGTAGAGTCGATGTACTGATATGTAATTAGATATGTATCACATTTTATAAATGTTTAGTTCAATGCCACTGATACATGTAGTAGATTATGTATCACATGTTTTTTCATGTGGTATGAATTTCTGAAAACTGATATCATGTATCAATAAGGTATTAGTTGTTTGATTTAGTATTTATATTTCAATACGTTCTACTTTTTTATTTTTTCAATTGCAGCCACTGAAGTACAAGATAAAAAAGATACCAAACACATCCCATAAGGTTTGCTGTCAATTTAAAACATACAATTTCCTGAAGGACTTTTTTGAAAAATACCATAAGGGAGAATGTTACCAATGTTTAAGATACAAATTTTTTGGATCCTTTTAGACATTTTTTCTAAATGTAATTTTTCAGGGCAAAATAACTAAGTGCTTATTGCTTTTAGAGTTGGATACAAGCAACCCTAATGTGTTGCAATATTGAACATTCAAAACGGGTTGTGTCCCTGAAATTTGTATAGATGATTAATCTTTGATTTCAAAATTTGAAATTATATCCAATTACGTCTTATTTAATTAAATGCTGCTTAATAATGATCTGTTATCGTAATTAAGCTGTTTTTAAGTTAACAAACAGAATTAAATGTCGTACCATTTTTTTCTTAATCATTTAAAAACTAAAACTTACCATGTATCATTTCCCATGTATCCTAGCGTCTAAAGTATCATATCACGGGCAAGCAATATTTTTAAGGAATTTTTAGTAAATCTAATTTGTTTGAGACAGAGTGTAATTATTGAATTACACTATGGGATTCCTTAAATTTTTACTTTGAATTATACTCATTTACCAAAAGAGTATTAAATGTTATATTTAGAATATTAAAAAAGATTACCCGCCTAGTTGTTATAACATATTGTAATGCTTCTATATCGCAATAAACAATAATCAAGCATTTAGTTTAGAAAAAAATACTAAAATCCCTAGTCTCTCCCATTTCCGGATACATCACTTTACACGATGCATCGGGACGTATATGACGTATCAAGATATTGACTGGTGTATCTGAAATAGAGACGCGATATATCGGGAGGTACATGATGTATCAAAATATTAAGTGACGTTTTCAAAATTGAGACGCGATTTATCAAAATGTCAAGGGATGTATCCGAAATCGTACGCGATGTATTGAGATGTTTTGAGATGTATTCAATTCTGTCAAATTTAAGGAATTTTTGTAATTTGAAAAAATAATTGCTGAAAATGACCTGGGTATCATAACACTTGTCGAAAATGACCTCGACATCACAAATACCTACCAAAAATGACCTCGACATAATAACACTTGATGAAAATGACCTCAACATCATGACCTTCACATGTCCCATCATGTAGTTTAACAATCAATGCATAAAAGTAATATCACACCACACAGAAGAGATGACAATAATGCATGCAATCAAGTCCACATTCATGCTATCAAGCATTTCATCAATCAATTATATAAGGGCCATCACAAAGAAATTCACAAGCATTATGATCAACACATAACTTTTAATTTAATCCATTTTATTCTTGAGCTTAATCAAGTGAAAAAATAAATCTCTCACATCATTCTCATTATTCCCGACACACAAAAATGAAGGGAATTCACGAATCCTACTAGATTACAAGGTTTAGGAGATCACTTGCCTTATTTCAATCAATTATTAGTAACCCAACACTTGGAGTCTTTCCCTACCGACCAACGTCCAAAGCTACACAATTTATATAAATCTATTCACAATAAATCTCCGGAAACAACAATACCCAATTCAAATACTTTGAAAAATGGGTCGATCAACTAAAAATCCAATTTAATAAAGAAGGTTTGAATTCAAAATTTAATATTTTAAATCATTACTCAAGGCATTTGGAACTTCTTGGTGAAATCATTTCGAAAAAAGACTCAAAATCAGTTCACAATCGCCATTCAAGTTTAGAACTTGAATTTTTGAAAAACATTGTTATTTACCAATCAAAATCTCATTTTTGATGTTAATATCCATAAATAATAAAAGGAAAATAAAGTTTTAAAATCATAAAAGCTTACCCAAATAATTTAGCACAAAAATCACTTAAAAAATTGCCTCGAAGGATTTCCCAAGCTCAAAAGTGAACCCCATGATGGGGACCTTGGATTTCGTGAACATCGCGATCACAACCAATGGTTCGCTTAAGCGAACCTCGCCTAACTGTCTTTCACTTCTACGATCCTCGTGATCGCGAAAGCGAAGCACTCTGGTACCAAAAAACAAGCCGACTCCCAAAATATTGAAAAGACCATCAGAATTTGTTTGGAACTCCTTATATACAAACACTTATGCAAATCTATTACCCTCGAAGTCCCGAACGTAATTTACTGTTGAAACACAGATCAGAGGTCTCCTTAACCCGACATCTGTGGAAATCACAAGAAACTAACTCTACACCTAAAATGACTAAAACACATTTGGACCTTCAAGGACGTTACCTAGGTCTAAAATTATCGCCCAAACTCAACATAATTCTCTAAATTCTACTTCGATCATCCGAATCCCCAATGTTGATCAAAGTCCGCCCAAAGCTAAATTTTCACAATTTCACAACTTAGGACTTCAAATCCTCAGAAGGAATCCAAATCTAAACTGGCAACTCACACAGGTGAGATTCCCTATTTCAAGACGTATGGAATCGACGGAAGTTCATCTGCTCCCAAAACTCCAAAAGACACCGAAAACTATTCTTTAAATATTATTAGCCTTTCAAACTCAAATCTTACCAAATTCTTAACTTAAAATCCAAAGTTCGAAACTAATTTTCAAAATTGAATCAAACAGACTAGAAGTCGATATTAGAAGGAGCAAAACGGTAAAGTTAGACAACTTTTCAAAAATAATCGACTAGATCATTACATTTTTACTTCTTTTGAACGATTTATCGTAATTTTGTTGTATTAAAATTTTAGCAACTATTCTTGTGTACCAATTCTTTGAAAGTTTTGTCTTAATGATCTTTGAGTGCCAATTATTTGAGAGTAACGAAGGGATATGAAACAAAATGTATTACTAATGTACCACCAATAGTACTTACAAGTTACAACATATATAATAATAACATTATTATTGATATATGTATTCCTTTTTTTTTTTTTAGCTTAAAAGATTCCTACAGCTTGTTTGCCAGACAAACCAATTACATCAATTGTGGAGAATATACCAAAGCATAAGAGACTATTTTATTATAAGTTGACAATCACTATTTTGTCTAAGCTATAAATTGATAATATCAATTTAGAGAATCTTTCATAAAATAATAATATGAAGTGTGTAACTTTTGACTTGACTTCCCAAACACCATTTTTTTTTCTTCTTAATTATTATTTGAAAAATCTTATATACAATTCCAAATTATCTTCATTAAAATTGTGTTTGTACTTCCAAACTTATCAATGACGCAAGTTTTCATATTTATAATTTCGGTGTCTACATGATTGCCTATTTTATTATTCCTCTATTCCTCGATTAATTTTTGATTTTTTTTTGGATGAGTTGTCTTTAATAAATAATTATTAATTTTAGTGATATTTTTTATTTATTAATATTTATAACAATATTATGTTAAATCTGCAATATGTATTAAAAGTGAATCAAGTATGTAATATATATGTATTATAACTATTTTTGATAATGTACTATGTTTGTTTGGTAAGAAATTGACATATTGTATTATAAGTGTGTTGAATGTGTGATAAATGTATTATCTATCAGTAAAACTTGTATTATATGTGAATAATAAATTGTTCCTTATAATATGTATTAAAACTGTGTTATAATATATTTGTATAAGTTTCCCTTAATTATTTTACCTAATAGGCGTTTGATTACATAATATTTTTAAAAAAAGGTTTAACAAAGGTATTTGAACCTACATTAATTAACCTGATCAAAAGTGTAAGTCTCTTAAGTGAAAAAATATCATTTGAAACTACTTAATATCACTTTGTCGAACTTAAAATTCATTTCAAATTCATTTTTCTTTTTAAAGATCAGTTTCAACCTATAATCAAACATTGTTTTGATTATTTCTTTTTAAAAAAAATAAATAGGAAAAATAATTCATGTCCAAATGGCCCTCAATGATCTTAAATTGGTTTGTCAAACATATATAAGCTTATCATTAATCTTTTATTTTCCTTACATCGTAAATATAAACAATGGCTAGTTTTTTGAAGCTTAGTTAGAATTAATTTTTGTTTCTGCGTTTTGAATGGACATTTTAGATGTATTAAATAATTTTTTAAAACACAATATAAGGTTCAAATCAAAATTACTGAATTTTGTTGAATCTACAATCAACATTATCTCATCACAAGGTATATGAGATAATGAGATATTGACATATTAATATATAATATTAACAAGCCTTCCAATTTCCAAACAAAACCTTTTTGCTGACGGATTAGTAATAGGACTTAAATTTATTGTTATATGTTCTTAGATGTAGATATCTTTTCACTCATTTAATTAATCACATACAACTAATTATTTGAATGGTTAGAATTTAAAGGGTTTTTAGTGCGTCATTTTGAGAAAGCATGCCGTCCTTAAGATTTTTAATTGAAGATTTTAGTTTATCTAATCAATTCAAACCTTTTGAAAGTGCCATATCTAACTTCAATTTCACTAAAATATTATGTTGTAGTAACCATTTTCCTACGTACGTTCTTGGTTTTACTTTTTTCTATTTTCAACTAGGCAGGGATAGCCCGTGCAAGCACGGGCCCCACGTGACAGGCCAAGGTTTTTTTAAGCAGAATATATACAACAAAACTATATACATGGTTGGAAAGTTTGAGGGTGTTTGTCGTCATAGTTATACATTTTGCACGATTTAAGTAGGCTTATCTGTCAACCAAAGCTCGAAATAAAAGTTACCTGCGGAAAAAGCTGGAAAAATAAGTTTACGTTCAAAGTGTTTGAAATACTTAGTTATTATTGTTGGATATGTTGTAGAGAGTGATTGTCTAAAATAAACCAATGTAAACTTAACAACAATTACAAAGAAAAGAGAAAAAAAGGGAAAGCAAATGAGCGACTTTATTATTTATAAACAAAAAAAAATAAATTAACGCATCTCAAACGCTCACCTTGTTAACCTTAAAATTAACTTCCCCAATACCCTTTTCTGGGTTCACCTTATGCCATTGAAGTATTTTTATCCTGATCTTCATTTCAAAATATCTAATTTTGCTTTTCAAGATCGATCAGTGTTCACGAGCCTTCTCAACTTGCTCTTCAAACTTTAGCTAGTGTTCCCTTTATCCATACAAACATATGACTAACGAGGATACGGATTCTTACATAACAGTATTAAGACATTTCATGAAACAACTCAAAGCATACAACTGTAATTTGAGCAGTTAGCCAATGACTTGGATTCTATAACTTTTCTAATATCATGTTTTCTTTGTCCGCACAACCTTACCTTTCCTTTCCCAACGCTTGCTCAGTTGCCTCAATATTGATCTTGAAAAGAGAACATAACCCATTAAGGAAACAGATGATGGCTATAATTAAATCCGGTAGCCGATATTGAAACAAAACAAATGACATCCCAAAACTAATCCAAGAACTCACTTAGTGTGCTAATTACACTCCACAACACAGGAAAAAAACTATATGAAATTACGAACTGCAAATGCAATAAGCAAAGTACCAAGTAGACAACTGCATGTAATTGTTGATTTTATTCCATTCATTCGACATCCCAATCACAATAGCCATAAATTCGAATAATTGAGCTAGAACGGGGGATACTATCAAAAGGGTCTGTTATCAAAGAATTAAGAGTTATAACAGACTTTTAAAAGAAAGAATATAAAGAAACCTTTTGAATTAGATTTAGGTGTCTTTTTATATATAGTATTGGACAACATGCCTGCCTTCCTAACTTAGGGGGACTTTTGGATTTTTCAGATTTTATTTTAAGCTTAATGGTATTGTAATTACCTCCTTTTCAGTGCACTTTTCATAGCAGATTCTAAAGTTATTAATTATTATCGTATTATGCCCCGCTATTATGAAGCTCATAGTCGCTTTTTCCTTTTATTAAAAGGATAATAAGACACGTGAAAATTGTAATATGTGAATTGTTTTCTCAATTTTTTAAAAAAATCAATTATATGAACTTCAAATAAGAAGGAAGAAGAAGAAGAAGAATTCCTGAAGTTGTGCAGCTTTCAAAATTGGTCTCCCTACTACCTTGTACACTGTTAGAAATGATCAAAACTCCCACAAACAAACATGGTTTTTTGCGTTTGGTGGAAGTACAACTGACTGTAGTTATGATCCTCTTCACCACAATTTTATAAGACGTCACCAACTGCTGTCTTGGGGATCAAAGTATCTGGGCCCCCGAATGAGATCACAGAATGAATAATAAAGAAAAGACAGCTAAGCCATTCAAGAGATTGTTGGAGTTGTAAAAAACAAACAGATTCAAATCATATTACTTCAACTCACAAGAGACTTCGATAGGACGACACCTTAGACCATATCAACGGATTCTGTCAGCGGCATGCATTGTCAACAAACATTCATATCCTACTAACAACATTTTCACTCTTTCATTTCCATTCACCTAAAACAGGTCGAGAGATAAAAGACACATCAGTGATCAAAGCTCATTTTTTTTTCTACCATTTAGTAATTCATATTTCCAGATTTCCAAATAATATGGAAAATAATGCAGATTTTACCTTGCAAATATTGTAGAAGAGGAAGATTAAACTAAACTTTGTGTAAATGATTGGCTGAGTTAATACCCCTCCCTCCAAAATTATTGTCCATTTTTTTTTTCAGTTGTCCCAAAATGTGGCACGATAACAATAACGAGCCTAATTCAAAAACAAGTGTTAGATATATGAATCCTCAACAGACCGTATTTCCCATTTAAGTTCAAAACTCATGCCCAAATAGTAGAGGCAGGGTGAATATTGTGCGCGAGTGTGCACGGGGATATAATTACATTATATATAATTAACTAAAGCACCAATATAAGAAGGTTTTAATGAGACATCTTTTCCAAATTTTTTAGTGGACATTTTCAAAGAGTCTAGCTATATGATAAACTTAAAAAGAGATTTTCTTTAGTCAGGAAAAAAGAAAAGAACTCATTTTTATTATAGTCAAAGAATCTCTGATAGTTAGCTTATCACACCTCAATTGTTATCAGCGCACATTAAAAAAATATCGATAACGCCCACTAAGTTAGGCAGATTGCCAAGGAGTTTCAGCACTTTCAATTATTAGCCATAGAAAATATCGAGTAGCTTGTTCACTAAGCGTTAGGCAACTGAAAGGAATTTCTACACTTTTTCAGTTACTCCTCTGTTGAAATCCAACTCAATTCTAATTTCGTTCAACAGTTTCTCATCGCTAGGTCATCCCGTGTGACTAAAATTCATAGTTGCTTTTTTTTGTTTGGTTGAAAACATGATAAAAGATTACAAGAGATACTAAAATCAAAACAAAACAAAAACATGATGCATATGATGCAAAAGTGGCGCCGGCACATCAAATCTATTTGGGGGATTTTTTTCAATTTCATTGCTACAAGCAATGATAAAACTCTTAAAATAAACCCACAAAAACTCCAAACAAAATCCACAAGAGACAAAAAAATTGATTCCGATGGAAAATCATATAGAACAGAGGAAGTTCAAAGAATACTAAAGAAAACCCTAACATAAAGAAACCCATAAAGTCAAATTCTAACGGTTAACATTAAAATACCAAATTAAGTAGGCCTGTGAAAAACCGCAATAAAAATATGAATGCAATTTCCTAACAATCCAAATAAAACAGGGAAAGCATAATCACCAAACCAATTCAAGTATAAGGAACTGCATATCCTAAACTCCCAAAGCAAACCCCACAAGAGAAAACAAAGTCCTGATATTTTGATTCAACAAAATTTTTTTATGATCAAGCAACCGGAACTGATGGATCGAAATCAATGCGTTAGAACAAACCAACTAAGGTCCTTATATTTTTGTTAAGAAAACTCTTCTCACCAAAATCACAAAGAAAAACTCAAAACTAAAATAAATAAAACCCATAAGTTAATTTGACAAAAACAACAAATTCAATTACTGCCTTGAGAGAAAAACACAACAAATCAAGGATTAAATCGAAAACATTCAATAACAACTCAAATGGTTAAATAAGAAAAAATATAACACACCACATTTAATTTGAACGCTTCAACCTGACAAAGAAAGAAGCACACAAACACAATTAAAACAGGAAAACAGCCTACCTAGAGAATGTTGATGAAAAGGAAAGTGCACAGATGGTGGGTATAATGAAGAAGATAAGCCAGAGTAATGTATTAAAGTGCGATAACACAAGAGGAAGACACGTTTTCACTGGGAAACTGAACAAGGCCAAATTCATTGCACAGGAAAAAGACAAATAATTGATATATGGAAACTGAAAAGACAAAAATGCCCTTAAAGCAATGAAACAGCATGTTGAAACATCCTTTCTCAATTATAAGAGTAAAGTGGGATCAAAATATTGTACTTAATTTCTTTGGGAAAAAAAAAAAAAATCAAAACTATATGATCCAATCTTCTAGAATCTGAAATACATCCCAACGAAAGGAAAATAAAAAGCTTTAAATAATAGATGGAGATCAATGACGATTCAGAAAGTGGAAATCAACACAACTCTGAAAGAGAAAAATCTGTCGGATCCGATCAACTGCAATGAGGATCACCCTGATTAGGATGTGCATCAAAGGGATATTAGAAGTAGGGGCAAATACAATCCATGTATATACTCAATAGGTTAGACCGATTGAGTATAAGCAACTAAACAGACTTAAGAAATAAACTACGAAATATTTTCACCTGCACGCTATAAAAGTCTCATTCCGACACCGTCAATGCATCCAATTAATATAAGCTGGTGGGAATAAAGTACACACATAAGTGTACATACAATATTTAAATCAACACATAAACAAGTTACACAACACAAAAAAACTGGTTAATGCGATGCAATGATATGATGAAATGATGGGATGATATGGTGATACCAAGATCGCCGCACAATTTGTCCTATACACCTTCTCAAGCATTTAGCTTCTAGATAAGGACCTACAGGGTACTCACAGTCCATATACCAATCTCATAATCTCTATATCTCATCAACTTGTCACCTAGCTCATGATCAAGAATATAAGTAAGTTATCACATTTTTACATCATTTCATCATATCATGGATAGCATAACCAATTTTGTTTGTGGTGTGAACTGTTTATTGTCCGTGATTTAAAGATTGTATGGACACTCTATGTGTTGTACTTTCTTCACACCAGGTTTATATTCAATTGGTGCATTGACGGGTTCGGAATGCGACTTTATAAGCGCGCAGGTGAAAAAAATTGTTAGGATCGGAAAAAATAAGCAGGTGTAAACGCGAGGGGAACCTACAAGACAACCTCAAAAGACCACGAGTAGTAAGAAGACAGCGAAGAAATAGAAAATATCAAAAGACACAAGATTAACGTGGTTGGTCAATCGACCTACGTTTACAAAGGGGATGCGCAATCCACTATATAAATATGAGCAGAGTACCCAAATATAGAGAAAAACAACATCAACCAATTCACTAGGAATATATGGGAGAGTCAACAAGGATAACGTATCAAGCTTTGGACCCATAAATTCTCCTGAACAAAACTCTCACACCGTAAGACACATGTGATGTTGATTAAGTTAGAAGGCACATTACTCTATTTATAGAGTCATAAAACCTTTTCCTACAAGAAAATTTAGTCAATTCAAACCTTTTTAAAGGAAAATCTATTTATGGTAAGAAATTTAGGACAAATACAACTACAATCTCCCTCTTGGCACTGGAAGTTTTAACAAAAAACAGTTGTTCCACATTCTATTAATCTTCAACAACTTGCTTTCCTCTCCAAACTCTTTGAAAAAATTTCTGTCTCAATCAGAAAAAACCTTCTCTGACAACATTTTCTCCAACAATTATTTTCATTACTATCAAAAAGGCTGGCGGGCCGAGAAACTACACACTCAAGATGAACACCTACTTTCTAACCTGGTTCCAATAACGATATTATCGAACCACTGGAACCTGACTGCGTCATTGGAAGCTGGCTACTTGATACACTTCTGTTAGGATCGGAAAGAAGCAGGTGTAACGCGGAACCTAGCAAAGCAAACATCCAAAATACCACGAGTAAGGAAAACAACGAGAAATATTATCAAAAGACACAAAAGATTTAACGTGGGTTAGGTCAATTTGACCGACGTCAACAAAGAGAGAGCAAGCAACTATAAATATGAGAGTACAAAATAAAGAGAGAAACAACCTCAACCAATTAACTCGGAATACATGAAAGGTTACAAAGGGATAACGTATCAAGCTTGTTGACCACATAAATTCTCCTCTAACCACAAAACTCTCAAAGCCCTTAAGACTACATGTGAATGATGATAGTTAGAAGGCAATTCCTCTATTTATAGAGTCCTAAACATTTTCTTACAAGAAAATGATTAGACAGAGAGATTATAAAAGACATTTTGTGGAAAGGAAAATTTACATAATCATAATTTTTTCTGAAATATAAAAGACATTTAGTGAAAATAAAATTCACATAATAGTATTAGATATTATAGATACTTTTATGGGAAAATTTGATAGGACTCCCCAATCGGCCACCGAAAATAAGAACGCAATCATACTAAGATTGATTTAAATGACGTGTGAAATGAAACCAATGACATTCATTTGACTTTGCAATTTCTCCAAATTTAATCATTCATTTGCAATAAATAATCATAAAAAAATCTTATTGGGCCATTAAAGAGTGACATTCTCCAAGTAATAACTATGAATATAATTTTGAATTTATTAATAATAAATATCTTATCAATACTAAAATTTTGTATTAAGTTCTCACCAAGTGAAAGATTGATGGTGAAAACGTTGAGCCGGACAAGCCGGCAAGGCTAAGTGACATCCATGACATAGTCCCCCACACAATACCTTTCAACTAAGTATTTTTTTAAATTTATTTTATTAAAATTTTAAAAATCTCTAAACAAGAAATGATGTTGAAGTCACTTGAAACAATGCACCAAGGTCTAGAAATCATTAATCAAATATGTTGTAAGAATATGCCTAATACAGTGAATTATTCTGTTACATATTGCTAGTTATAATATAAATTATTCTTATATTTATTTTTTTTGGTTTGGTTAGTGGCAGAGCCACCTTACAGTTAGATTCATTTGAACCCCCTTCGAAGAAAAAATATATTATTTATATATAGTTAAAATAATTTTTTAGTTATATATAGTAGATATCGAATCTCCATCGACTACTTCAAGATTTTGAACTTCTTTGTTAAAAATTCTGGTTCCGTCACTGGATTTGGCGTATTAAAAATAGTATGCATTGCACAATTTTTTTTAAAAAAATATTTTTTATAAAGATATTCACCACAAATATAATGAAAAAGATGTAAAAATAAATTTTAAGAGCAATTGAGTCTTTAATGATGTTAATTGATACATTAAAATCTTTGCATTACTGATACATGAAAAATCATGGTATTAATAATATAAACTTAAGCTATAAAGTATATCGATCAAACAAGATATTGCTGCATAAAATTAATTCTTGTATTAAATTTTTTAATACATTCTACCTAACAATAACTTACACATTTTGCTAGTGCATTTTTCAAGGAGGAAAGCACTTCAAAAGCTGTTCTATTGACACTTCATAGATTGATGACTATGATAACAGTAAAATTACTTGTATTGTCAACTACTTAATCATATAATTGTTTGTTATGTATTCATGATTCATCCCTTGATTCTGGAAAATATTTTTCTCCAATACGGAACACATCCTTCATTTTTTTTTTCCACATGGAATTTGTTGGATTAAATCAATGCAAAGATACATATTTTAAATATTACGTAATATTCTTCGTTTTTTTGATCGTTCATTACGTAGTTCTCTAATATAATATTGCTAATAATATTATATTATCATTCATCATTCATGTCACCAACCAACATCGATACAGACTTGTTTTGGCACACTAACATCGTCCTAATCCTAAGTTATACCATCTCCAATCATCACGATCCACGAGTGAATTTCTTAGATTCAATGTGTCACTCACATGCTTTAGCATTTATGATATAAATACAACTAGCTAGCTAGCTTCTTATTCTTATGTATGTGCATATCCAAACTACCTTTGACATATATGGTAAATGTAGTGAGTCGTACCCTACACTATCATTTTATTATTTTTATACTCGTTTTAGCAAATAATTGAATCTGATATCAAAGGCTAAATCAATTAAAAGATACAATTAACATGTCATGTTATTAGTTAAGTTACCTTATCATGATCACAAGTGTGAAGTTAATAGTGGACTCAAACTATTATTCAATGGCTTATTACAAACAAATTTTTATGTCATTTAGCTTTTAAAATAACACCTTGTAACTGAGCTTTCAATTTGATGATTTCCAAGGAAATTGGATCTAAGTAATTACTCTATTAAATTGTTGTTTTGTGCTATGTTTTATTGCTGATCAAAATTTTCTTCCCTGCCTAGTTAACTTTTCTTGTAAAATTTTAGTATTTGGAGGAAGAACTAAACTAATGTTAATGTACAAATTAGAAAGAAAAAAAAAAGCTAGAGACAAGGAATCGTAGTTCTAGTTACTTCTGCAATAAGCTTGGAACTTGGAAGTGATCAAACTTCGATGGAAATTAATTTATTGCTATAAAAACAAATACGTTCGTTTAATTTAGAGGCGAAGCCAAGACAAAAAATATGGAGATATATTTATTTTTATAAAAAAAGTTAAAAGTCGGGGGCGAGGGGGTTCAAATCCACAACTCTAGTATGAAAATTATTTTTATAGTCTCAATTAATTTTTTAAGTTGATGATCTGAGTTTATTTATTAATTTATTTTTAACAGATCTCAAATGTATTTGGTTAATTTAATTTTCATATCCAAGAGAAACTTGTACAATTATTTAATTGATAACCGATCCAACCAACAGTCTATGATGTTATAATGTTTGTAAGAAAATGATATAATGGTATGCCATTATTCAAAGATTAAATTACAAACTCCAACTTAAGTTTTAATAAGGAATCAATTTAATTTGCACCTAGCTCAATTTAAAAATAAATTGATTCACTAGTGAAAATAGTTCAAAAATATAAGGAACTCAAATAATTATTACTAATCGATGTGGGACTTAACATCGTGTTGAGTATACATACAATACAAGATTAGAGTGCATTTAAGTTCAGTTAATAAATTTTTTTTATATTAATCTTGTAAACTAATAATCCATGCCAAGTTAAGAAATATCTTCAATATTTCTCTCTATTATTTATGCATGATAGATAATTTCTTCGTAACTAATACATAAATAAAATAATATATAAATTTACTTATTATTAATCTAATTACTAATAACTCGATAACTCTAATCAGTTATCTATAGACTTTTTTTAACAATTTTTTTCCCTAAAGTATACAACATGACATGGATGGCACATACTTGTTCAATAAACTAATGCACTATATTTGTCTCAAACCTCACACATCAAATAAAATATATCCCCATTTTATAAGGTTCTTGCAATCTTAAAGTATGTAATATACCTCAAAACTTCCGACCTTCTAGTTGGTAGAGTACCATAGTAATAAACAAACAAGAAAAAAAAACATTGGAGCAAAAATCTTAAATTAATTAAATATCTAGGGCAAAAGAGTAAATTAACTAATGCATGATTAATCAACTTTGATGACATAATTTAAATTTTAAACCTTACCAAACTACTTCCTCTATCCCAATTTATATGACATCTTTTATGTTTTAAGAGTCAAACAGTTTAAGTTTGACTGAAAATTTGCACATGAAATTTTCAATATTTTTTAAATGAAATTTATATATTTGTAAATTAAAAGTATTATGATCACAGTAATTGATAATTCAAAATTTAAGATTAAAGATAAACTTGTTTAACTCTTGAAATTCAAAAGAGTGACATATAAATTGGAACGGAGGTAATATAAAACAAAAAACCCATCATTACCACTCTATTTATTAGAGTACTAATCCTTTGTTTTATTAATGCTTTTTTAATTAGTCTTAATCACATTCTTGATGTTTTTTGTTTAAGCTCCTTGTTTCCTTTATAAATCATAGCACATAATCTTGATTGAGGCATATAAACAAACAGTTAGAGTGCAGTTATGGCTATGATGGTTGATGAAACCATCTCGGATTTTGATTGTTATGGTAGTTTAAGCATCGCCACTACAACTATCACTACTACTACAGCAGCAACCTCTTCATCTTCATGGAATGACTGGTCGCCGGTTTTTGATTGGGATGTGTTTTCCGGTGGTGATAATTTTCAAGATCTAATTGAATCTATGGTGCAGGGATCGGGTAATTGCTTTTACAAATCCGAACATCAGGACTGTGCTGAATTTATGGAGGAAGAAGAAGAATCAGGTGACTCTAATAACAATCAATCGGAAGATATTAACGGGCTGAAGCTTGTTCACCTTCTCATGGCAGCAGCGGAGGCATTAACCGGCGTTAACAAAAGCCGTGAGTTGGCTCGAGTGATATTGGTTCGGCTCAAGGAATTAGCGTCCCCAAACGGCGCTACTAATATGGAGAGATTGGCTGCGTATTTCACTGACGCCTTGCAGGCGTTGATGGAAGGCTCTGCTTCCGGTACGTTACACAATAAACACATGTTTTCCCCAAATTACAAAGACGAACACCGTCAGGGAGATGTACTTGCAGCTTTTCAGCTATTACAGGATATGTCTCCTTTTGTTAAATTTGGGCATTTTACAGCAAATCAAGCTATATTCGAATCGGTAACACACGATCGGAGAGTTCATATTGTCGATTACGATATAATGGAAGGAATTCAATGGGCATCGTTAATGCAAGCTTTGGTGTCTAGAAAAGATGGACCTCCAACTCCGCATCTTCGGATCACAGCATTGTCAAGGAGCGGCAGTGGCCGTCGGTCATTCGGAACGTGGGGCACGAACGAAAAAAAAAGGGTAGTTGAAGTGGATAAACTAGGGAGAAGTTGGCGGGAGAAGATGTAAAGGACGGTCCAAGAGACCGGCCGTCGGTTAACGGCTTTCGCTGCATCTATCGGTCAGCCATTTTCATTTCATCACTGCAGATTGGACTCAGACGAAATATTTAAGCCAACCAATGTCAAGTTAGTTAGAGGCGAAGCTCTAATTATTAATTGCATGCTTCACTTGCCTCATTTTAGCTATCGAGCCTCGGATTCAGTCGCTTCGTTCCTATCTGGATCGAAGACACTGAATCCGAGACTTGTGACCTTAGTCGAAGAGGAACTAAGGCCCATAGGAGACGAAGAAGGGTTCGTGGGTCGGTTCATGGACACTTTACATCACTACTCAGCACTTTATGATTCACTTGAGGCAGGATTCCCTTTGCAAAGCCGAGCTCGGGCATTGGTGGAGCGGGTATTTCTCGGACCTAGAATAACCGGGTCATTGGCTCGGATATACCGGGCCCGAGGAGAGGAGGAAAGGTGCTCATGGGGGGAGTGGTTGAGTGGGGTGGGGTTTTGTGAGAGTAATATAAGTTTTGCAAATCATTGTCAAGCAAAATTGTTGTTGGGGCTATTCAATGATGGGTATAGGATAGAGGAAACTGGGACCAATAAATTGGTTTTAGGATGGAAGTCCCGGCGTCTACTTTCTGCTTCTATTTGGACCACAATGGATATTGACTTGTAATATCAAAATGTATATAATTCTTGTAAGTGTGCGCCCCCACCCCACCCCACTCCAAGTCTTTATCTACTATGTGTGTATTGTTTAGTGGTGTTATTTTGGATTAAACTATTTTTTTGTGAGGCTTTTTCATCTATTCCTATTCCTAAGTTGCTATTATGTGTATCTCCAGACTTAATTTGTGCTCCACCTCTTCTCTGGCTTTGATCATTTTCCTCCAAATGAGAGAGATCCCCTTTCGTTGCGCCATAATGGGATGCCATTTCTTGCAATATTTATTCCACATAAATTCACTTCATAGTGAATATGTGAACGTTATAAATATCCATCATAGTTTGGCAAACAAAACATTTGATACATCATGTAGTGATCTAAAGTAAACAATTTGACCTAAATAGGTTTGGTGTTGATGATTGGTAGTAACATCAAGCAAAGCTTCATCTTGTTAATATAACTTAAGAGCAACAAATTGATATAGTATTTAATGTATGGATTTAGATTGATTTGGTCCCTTATATATGCAACTTATGAAAAAGGTCCTTTATCTATGTCAAAAACTTATCAATATAGTATTTCACCCTAAAATTCTAACTACACAAAAAAAAAAAAAAAAAAAACTTTGTCAAATTTAACCGAGATTTGCAACTCATATTTTTTTGTTAAAAAAAAAGTGCATACATTAAAGATAGTTGCTCACGAAAGTACATACTAAATACTAAAAGTTCAATGGCAACAAGTAATCTTGGCAAATACGCAAATAAGATCTTGGTTTCTCCTAAAGAGAGCCAAGATGAAACCACCGAACCCTTCACACTTTGAGAACTGACACCATGAATATCTCATAGGGCATGACCTTTTCGACCAACTCCAGCAATCACAACCAGTCATCGTTTTCTTCAATTTATTCAAAACAACCATCATTAGGAACGAATGCAACAATCTTCTTCCCATTTTTGATCAATGAACCCTGCAACATTTACGAATAGCAGAGTTGGGCTGCTTATCCTCATACCTCTCTACTCAAGGCCTTTACATGGGATGGACCCAAACAAATGGCTTCTTTCCATTCAATTTCAAGCGTGCAACTCATATGCCATACACAATCTTAACAAAAACCACTATCTTTCTTGATCATTCCAAAGGATGAGAACTCCGTCTTTCCATCAGGCGAGAGAATTTTTTTTTCTAAGTTGTAGATCAATGCGGAGTAATACATAGTCTGGATTTGTAGGTCACATTCAAAGGTTCATCAAAGGAGTGTAGCTACTATTTTCATAGTTTTCTTCAAATCAAGCATGTTTTTTTTTCCTTCATCATTGATTGTCAGCATTATAAATTTTTTGTTAGTGAACACACTTACAAGAGAATAAAATTATAAATTACCATGAATAAAATGAAGAAATTAATCTCTTCAGGCTGAGGCGCGGATATCTGCTCTCTTTAAGAGAATTCCAGCCCACTGTAGCAATGTTTTCACACCGTCTAGCAGTAATCCTTTCTTTGACTTGTCCCCTCAGGATACAACAAAAACCACAGCCTTTCACAAAGGTATTCCTCAACAACTCTTGACAGAGTTTGAGTCCAAAGCTCCACAAAAGAACATCTCCTTCAACTAATAGAACTTTCTTTTAGAACTAACTCTTTCATCACTCCTTTGTTTTCTCTTGTAATTTTGTGTGTATTCCAAACCAAATGAATACCACCATATTGTACTAAACAAAGAAGTCTTCCTAGCATGAATAGAAGAAATGGAGGTAGTAATAGTGAGATAATGGCCTAGGAGTTTCATAGTTTTACATAGTTACAAAGAGTAAATTAGAATTAGAATAAAATCAAGTGATGGACCACCAATGTACTGGATGATGTAGAATTTATCCCCATTCTAATGTTTTATTAAAGTTTTTTATCTCTACAATGAATTCACCAATAAGGCCAAAAGTAATGGCATTACATGGATACCAAGTCAAAGATGAATAACATGATTAAATTGGTAGTTTAAACACAAATGCTTACCAATGGTCATTCTTATAACTCCAAAATAAAGCAATTTAATATGTTAAATATTAATATTAAAATGCTAATAACCTAACAGTTTTCATACTTTCTTCGAGTGCGGCAATTTTACTCAGTAACTGTAAAATGTCAAATTTGATTCCTATCATCTTATCGGAATGCATCTAGTGCATGATTCCAGTTTCTACAATCTGTCAATTTATAGTTTTTGTTGTTCTACTCCTGTCTTTGATAAGCATCAATTTTGATGAGTGTGAGTGTATGTCTTCTTTAGGTTCGTCGAAACCTACCCAGACTAACAATTGAAAAGTTTGTGTCCATTGATTTTCAAGAAAATGATTTTTGTTTGAAAGGCGGGAGTTCTCATCCTTTGGAATTGATCCAAGAAGACAGAGGTTTTGTTTTAGATTTTTGTATGTCACGTGAGTTGCACATCTCTGTTAACTTTGGCATAATTTTTTGGTGTAGTTAGTGTTTTAAGGTGAAAGAGTACTAAATTGATAAGTTTTTAACATATTTTCATAAATTGCATATATGAGGGACCAAATCAATCTAAGTCCATACATTAAGGACTATTTTAATCATTTTCTCACAAATTGTAGGTATAAGAACTTATATATATAAGAAATGTTGGGTTATGGGCCTTTTTCCCTTCCTAGGTGGATAATAAAATCAATTTGACAACCCATTTTTGCCCATAGGCCCCATCTTAGGAAGCAAATATAAGCATTAGGTCTTATTTTCATATACACAGAGAATTTTTTTTCGTCAGCCAAAAAGAGAAAAGGAGCAGTTTGCGCATTCAAAATTCCCCTAACACCAACCTTAAATTGCGAATTTCCGCTTCGTTTCTTGTCCGTGAGCTGATTTTTTGGACAGAATTTATCTCATCTCATATTTATTAGAAACTGAACAGAGTTGGAAATGGGTGGCTTGCCAGCTTCATTTTTGCTGTCTTGACAATAGTTGCGAAATTGGGTGATTTTGTCTCCTTTATTCTTCTAGAGTTGGTGCAATCTTATTTGTTGTGCTCGTTGTTTTGACACTTGTTTTGGTTGGCCCAATTTGGAGAAAATATTGTACCTCTTGGTGATTATGTGGAGCTTTTGGTCCGGTTTTACTCGTCACATCGAGGTTTTCCACGTAAATCTGGTGTCTGTGTGATTGGTATTATTGGCCTTGTTATATTTGTTTTGGTTGAATCTTCTGCCTACTAATCATATTGCTTGTGGTTGTTGTCTTCTCTGTTTAAATCGAAAAGGGAAGCATGACTTTGGTTATTCTTCGCGGTTATCCTTGCAGGCATTCTTTTGTTAGTGTCGTGTCTTTCCCAACAAAGTGGTATCAGAGCATTGGTTATTGTTGATTGTCCGTTTTGAGAATGATGTAGCAAATATGAGCAAAATAGTGTGTTTTAAATGGTCGTAACGATCATATTTGGAAAGACAAGATGAAAGATTTTCTATTTGTCAGAAGATGCATTTACCTGTGTTTGCCTTCTAATAAGCCTCATCTTTGAATGATGAAGAATAAGAATTTGAGCATCTGCGGTTTGTGGTTATATTATACAATGGGTTTGAAGATAATGTTAAGAACTCATATTGGTGAATGAGACACATGCCAAAGTTTGTGGGACAAGCTCGAGACACTTTATATGCTTCGAAGCTGCACCAGACACGTTTGTTCGCTATTGAAACAATTTAATGAATATAGTATAAAGAAGGGCACTCCTATTTCTGATCATATAATGATTTTTTAGGGTGTTCTTGACAGCTTCCGGATGGGTGTAAATTTTATAATGAGATACGGGACTTTGGCTTCTTACTAATAATACTCTGCCAGACCTTGGGAAACTCTTCGAGTTTTTTTGACTATTCTGCTCCCAGTGGTTTGTAACCATGAATATACTAAAGAGTGGTGTCTGGAATGAAGAAATGAGAAGAAGATATCTCAGCCTCATCGTCTCTGTGTCTTGAATGAGAAATGAAAAGGAAGATCTCAGCCGCAATCTGCTTCAGCTTCACACCCGATGTTTGTTACTAGATAAAGATTAGTGGGAGAAACAAGTCCCGAAGTCAGAATATAGAGGAAACGTAGAAGAAAGTCAAAGTTTAATACAAGAATTTACAAATGTGACTATTGCCACAGAGGGGCATATTCATGAAATTTTTATAAGCACAAGAGAGATATGAACAACCAAAGAGAGAAGGCATGATGAAAATCCGTGTTTGTCTTGTTGTTGCTAATGATGATCTTCTCTTGTGTTTTTGTGATTCAAATGCCATTAATCTTGTTCGGGATGATCTTAGTGGTTTTGTGGATTCTTGGCTACTTCTCATGTCACCCAAGACGGAATCTTTTCTGCTATACTCCAGGTAATTTTGGAACGTTGAAAAGGGCAATAATAAGTTGCAGTTTTTGCCCTTGGGACAGTTTGTTTGGAACAGTAACCAATGGTTCCAAACATGCTCCAGATGTTCGCTTGAAGTTGATTTCCTGTGGATATCTTGATGATGAGGGTATGTTAATACCTTGTGTTGGCCAGTGGAAGCTACTAGAGGTTTGATGGTTGTGGCCTGTGGGTACAATTTGTCTAACTGTATTTATTTCATCTGCCATTCCAGATACTCAAGTAAATTTGTGGAGAATGATACTTCATCAAGTTATGGCATAGAGGCTGAGTCATAGAGCGAGAAGTGATTGATGGTTTGGCTAAGAAAAAAATTTGCTTCTGTAGTGAAACAATCACAGTTGAAGAAATGTGTTTCATTGCTTGCCGTAACAGAAAGTGTTTCTTTTCTAGAGTCATCCCCTTCAAGAAAGCTTGATTTGCTGGAGTTGGTAAACATTCTGATTTGTGTGGTCGCTTTTTAAGGTAAGATCTCAATGGTGGTGCACTTTACTTTGTGGGGGGGGGGGGGTGTGTGGGGGGGGTGGTGGGGGGGGGTGGGTGGGTGGTGGTGGTGGGTGGTGTGGGGGTGGGGGTTTGGGGGTGGGTTGGGTTGTTTTGGATTTGTTGGTTGTGTGTTTTGGTGGTTGTTTTTTTTGTGCGTTTCTTTGTGGTTTTAGTGGTGGGAGTTGTTTCGGGGTTGGTTTTTGTGTTTTGGTGTGTGGGTGGTGTCTTTTTTATTCGTACAGTTCCGGTTGTGTGGAAGCTTTATTTTGGTTTTGGGGGCTGGCTGCTCGGGTGTAGTTGTGCTGTGAGTGGGAGGGGGAGTGGGGGGGGGGCGTGTGGGGCGGTGGGTGTGCTGTAGTGTGGGGGTTGTCGGTGGTTTCTTGTATGCGTTTGGGGGGGGGGGGGGTGTGGGTGTCGGGTCTCTGGTGGGGGGGGTGGGGGTATTGTGGGGGCGCCGGGGGGGGGGGGAAGACCTGGGGGATGGGGTGGGGGGGGGTGGTGTGCCTTTCTTGCTGCTCCTTCGCCCCATTCTGGGTCTTTCCTTTGCAGTCCACGATCCCAATACTACTGATTTTTTACACGACGTTTTCAGGGCCTTGGTTGCAAGACCACCCGGGAAGACATTAATGCATCCGCCCGATAGTGGTGGTGAGTATATTGGTCCCTTTTGATAGATATTGCAGAGAGCAAGGGTATTAGGCATCAGAAAACTTCTCCAAAGAGTCCTTAGTTAAATGGTTTAGCAAGAGGATGAACAGAACTCTAGTTGAGAGGGTTCGATTATGCTTTCAGATGCTCATGCTTGTCATATTCCTTTTGGGCAAAAGCCTTAATACTGCTGCTTATTTTACAATTTTATCTCCTGTCTGTTGCTTTAGATGGTGATGTCCCTGACAGAGTTTGGACTGGTAAGAATGTTTCTTATGATCATCTTAGAGTCTTTGGGGTGTAAAGCCTTTGTACTGTTCCTAAGGATGAAAGGTCAAAGTTGGATGTAAACTAGGCAGTTTTCTTCATTGTTTTATAATGTGTCCAATTGAATTTGGCTATCGGTTCGATGATCCGTTGAGACGAAACTGTAGAGTCCGTGATGTTGTGTTCTTTGAAGACCAAACAATTGAAGATTTTTGACAAAAGCTGAAATGTAAACGATACAACAAATGTATATATATATTATTAAGTAAATCACGAATAAATAGGTATTTAAGGGCATAATGGTCCTTTCGCGTATAATTAAATAACACAGATTTGTATTTATTTATTTTAAATTTATTTGAACTAATTCTTGAATTAGTCTCCTATCCTAATAGTTCTCTCTCTCTCTCCCCACGCTTCCTTAATAACTCTCTCGTCCTCACGTTCTCCATCTTCTCACATTATTTCGCCATATCACAGTTCTTCACGCTTGAAGAACTCACAAAATTTTTAAGTAAAAGAAAAAGTAATCAAAACGTTAATGCTAAGAGAGTTCGTCGAGTGAGGTGTAACGTTGAAGTGAATTGGAGTGGTTTGGAGGAAGTTTTTCGGGCAGGCAACTCAACATTTGAACATCGTTAAAGGGGATGGGGTTTCTTTCTCCTGGCTCCTGTCCTCAGAGGCCCTTACCTTCAAGCTATTCATCTCGAAACTAAGGTTGTTTCCGTTTCTGCCCCTTTCACTAGCTTCCCATGATCTTGTTTGGGTATTCCTTGTTGGTAGATTTAGGGATACTTGTTGTGTGGTGATGATATCGTTTCGAGTAGTGTTATATGGCTATGTGTTTTATATTTTTTGTCTTTTGGAATAGTATGTATTTGTGCAAGATTGTGATCATGATTTTGAGTTCTCCTTAGCTGCTAATAGCATAAGGTTTTCGTGGTTTGTGTGAATAGAGTCTCTTAATCGTATATTTCACATGGTTGAAATACTATAAAGTCTAGTCTAAAATAAATGATCAAACCATCCCTCTAAACTTGTCTTAAGAACTTTAAAGAATGTTAAAAACCATGCTAAATTACCCATAAAATGATGTACAAAATTGTGGAGTAATGTCCCCAGAACCTGGAAATAGTTGTAGATGAGTTTCTGGAAATTTTGAGCAAAAACATAAATAATAAAAATAGTAGGTTTTGCAGGGATCGAACCCGAGACCTCACCAAAGTAAGCCTTAATAAAAGAAATGTGCCAGACGGGGTTCGAACCTGGGGCTGGGGGGGGGCGGCGAAATTCTCCGAGAAAAGAAAAAAGAGGGGGCTGGGGGAATCGAACCCTCGCCCCTGTATTGCGCGAAAAAAAAAGAGAGGAAAAGAAGTAGGGGTTGGGGGGATCGAACACGCGACCTAGGGGAAGGAAAAGGAGAGAATTAATTAAGAAAATAAGTGGGAGGCGTGGAATTCGAACCCACGACCTCCAGGCTACGCGAAGGACCTAGAAAACCGGGAAAAAGTGAGACGCAGGCGTGGGAAGCGATCCCACTACCTCAAGTTGAAGAGGGGCGAATTTAAGTAAGAAAGAAGTGAGGCTGTGGGGATTCGGCCCACAACCTCACTGTTGCTCGCCCCAGTTAAATAACTTAATGATAAGGGGCTGGGGGGTTCAACCCACCACCTCAAACAAGGCCTCTTCTTCAACGAAAAAAGGGGAAAATAGGGGGGCGTGGGGTTCGAACCACACCTCCCCAATGAGCTAATTTAATGATAAATTAAAAAAAAAAGGATTTGAATTAGAATTCTAATTACAATAGAAAATTATTCTTTCATGTATATGGAGATTAAATTTAGAATTCTAATTAAATAGAACATTAATTTCTTTTATGTAAGCATTGAGATTTACTTTAGAATTCTAATTAAAATAGAAATTACATTTCTTTCATGTAACTTGGAGATTTAAATTTAGACTTCTAATTAAATTATAAAATAATTATTTTATGAAAATGTTGAGATTGTCATTTGAGTTCATAATGTTATGAATATTAGAAAATAAGAATTCAATGAAACATATAATGATATCCAAATGATTCAGATGGGGATTCCCGTGCCACACCTCCGTATTAATACATAAGTCATACGGAGTAAAAAATATTCAAGAATAATGTAATCTACTTTGATCAAAATCAAGATCTTGGTAATATACAAGACACCTGAGTCTTGTAATATATAATCTTAGAAAATGAATCACTTATTGAATTATAATGAAGCCCATGAATTGTATTTATACACTAAAGTTTAAACATACGTTCAAATAAGTGAACCTAAGATATCGTTATGAGATGATGATGTGGTGGCAACCACGATGTGAGGCTAATTGTTATGATGAGAGCAATCTCAAATGAGCCTAGTAAATGTTACCAATACTACTCTCCAATGCGAGTGTAAGATTAATGAAGAGATCAGTCTTGATGAACACTCTAATGAAAATATTGAGTTTAAAAAAACACTTAATACTCATGATGAATGAGAAATCATCTATGTAGCTATGATGTCCTCATAATAGAAGCCAAACTTCCATGATGTAATGAGTAATGTAATGGAACTTTATCCCGATCACCGATAGACTGCTATGACGGTGATGCCTTCTTTCGGAAAGGGCGGAGGTCACGTAACTCCTCATAAGATGAGACTGTCCGGCTGCCGGGTATGGGTCTCCTACATCTCCTAGTCTTTGAACCTATATTGCCACTATAAGGATCTGGCGGGTTAAAATTTCCCATATATGCTATCAATGTTAGTGAATCGCTTTGCGGTGATTCCACTCTTTTCGGTGTGGGGGAGACACTGGCTTTCAATGATGCTCACACTGAAATCATTTCGGTTAATTTAAAGTTCCCCAATGAATGAATGAGGTCAGTCCTCAATGAATCTATAAAGAATGAATGATACCGAGGTGTAGGATCAACACATAAATCAGAGGTGAGCTAGATTCAGGTAATGACATTAGGTTTATTACTGATCATTGCACAACAAACCCAATTAAGTCTGAACTACTCCTAGGTATAAGCTGGTGTCGCATGGCCTATGAATGAATTGAAATGAAATACTATGAAGCAAAGACTCTTGTGGTTTTTGCTAAAGAAGGCTCCCTAGTTTAGTCCCATATGGTAGCCTCATTTTGGAAATCTTAATGTCAGTCTATATAACAAGGTCTCATAATATGATGAATAATATGAAAGAAGTCTATGTGTTTATATGGTTATTTGTTTATGAGGATATTATGCTTGTGGCCATAACGATAACATAATGATGCATGGGTCCCTCCTCATGGCATATAACTTCCCATCTCAATTTGGCAGTCCACTGACTTAGAACTTCCAAAATCATGTTTTATGAAATAGCTATTCTTTCTTAAGCATGTCCCTGTGTTGTGTTG
This sequence comes from Solanum habrochaites, assembly GCA_027704765.1. Taxonomy (NCBI): domain Eukaryota; kingdom Viridiplantae; phylum Streptophyta; class Magnoliopsida; order Solanales; family Solanaceae; genus Solanum; species Solanum habrochaites. The sequence goes on from JAKWJA010002499.1 coordinate 6,445,657, forward strand.
CATATACCCATACTCGTAACACATGTGTACTAATTCCATACAAACTTTACTTTTAGGTGAGGCATCAGTTGGACGGTAAGAGCGACAGGGTTCGTGATTGGCAGCTAATCCGACGTCGACAATTCATCCGGAGTTCGGTAGGCTCCGCATGCCTCGAGGATGCTACTGTTTACATCTATCTAAAGCGTAGTTTTAGAGTTTGAGCTAGTGGACCATATTCCATAGCGTTTCTTTCCTCCTGTGTTTGGTTCAACTTTGTATTGGTGCTATTTGGCCAGATACACCATAATATTTATAAATTATTTCTTTCAGTTGCTTATTCTCTTAAATATTAGATGGTGAATGATGAACGATTGAACGAAATATAAAGACTGTTTACTAGTATGATTAGGAATCAAAAATTTCAAATTGTTGCCGCTAAAATTAAACCTATGTAAAGTAAGAATATGTAAGTTGCTTGTTTGCAGACCCCTCTGAGGGTTCAACGACGCCGTTCTCGTCTGGGTCTATTTCCAGTCGTGACCCGGCGTGACAGGCTGATTTTTAGAGTAGTGAGAGCTAGTTGATGTTGATCCAATTCCTTTGATTATTTCAACCAGAGAAAATCCTTCATATGATCTAAATCAAGTTGATAATGAAGATGTTGATCAATGTTCAGACTGACCGGCATGATGTTGTTGATGCTCCAGTGCAAGATGATGTGGTGTCCAACAACCAATTATAGATGCCTCTAGAGATTTCTCTCAGACGATCTAGTAGAGAAGAATTCCTTCATCTCGTTATTTCCCAATGAGTATGTACTCTTGACTGACGGGGAGAACCTGAGAATCTTGATGAGGCCATGGAGAAGTGAAGAAAAGAAATGTGGTTTGATGCTATGGAAGATGAGATTAAATCCTTGCATGATAATATACCTTTGATTTGGTTAAGTTTACCAAAATACAGAAAACTTTGAAAAACAAGTGGGTTGTTCGGGTGAAACATGAAGAGGTAATCCAGTTCCAGCGGTACCCGCAAAGCTAGATTAGTTGTCAAGGGATTTAATCAGAAAGGGTAGTTGATTTGATGAGATATTCTCTCCAGTTGTGAAGATGTTCATCCATTCGTGTAGTTCTAGGCTTGGCTGCAAGTCTGGATTAAAGGTTGAGCAATGGATGTTAAAACTGTTCTTTACCTCCATGGTGACTTAGATGAAGAACTTTTATGGAGCAACCGTAAGGTTTTGAAGTCACGGGTAAAGAGAATTATGTTTTGCAAATGAAGAAGAGCTTGTAAGGTTTTGAAACAAGCTCCCAGGCAGTGGTAACAGAAATTTTGGTTCTTTTATGGTCAGCAGGGCTTTCAAGAAGACTTCTTCAGACCATTGTGTTTTTGTACAAAAGTTCTCTGATGGTGACTTTAATTTTGTGTTGCTTTTGTTGATGACATGCTTGTTGTTGGTCATAATACTTGCAATTCATAATTTGAAGCAAGAGTTGAGTAAGGAGTCTTTTGCTATGACAGACTTAGGACCCACGCAAGGAGATTCTGGCATGCAGATTTCCGTGATATCAAGGCCAGAATTGGTATTGTCACAAGCCGAAGTACATTCAAAAGTACTTCGCAATTCAGCATGGACAAGCAAGGTTGTCAGTCACTCTTTTAAGCTCTGCACTTCAAATTGAGCACGAAACAGTGTCCTTCTAGTGATGATGAGAATGAAGACTTAGAAGTTCCTTTATGCTTCAGCTGTTGGTAGTTGATGTAATGTGATGTTTGGTACAGACCGGATATTTGCTCACAGTTGTTGGAGTTGTTAGCAGCCGTTTTTTTTCTAATCCGGGAAGAGAACATTGGAATGGTGTGAAGTGGTTTATATATCTTTGTGGCACTTCTATTCTGAGTTTTGTGTTTTGGTAAGAAAGCCTATTCTTTGTTGTTAACTGATTCAGACATGCTGGTGATGTTGATAGGCTCTCAAGTCTACTTCAGGTACTGGTTACTTTTGCAAGGGGGAGCTGTGTCTTGGCAATCTAGGTTGCAAAACATGGTGTTGCTCTATCTACTACAGAAGTTGAGCTTCTTTGCTGTCCGTTAAAGCTTGTAAAGAATTGCTTTGGATGAGAGATTCTTGGGGAACTTGGTTGTGCTCAGAGAGGTATGTGTTTTATTGTGACAAGTCAAAGTGCTAAAACTCTTGGCAAGATTTTAATACGTTCCATGGTCAGTCTGTAAACACATGATGTGAGATACCATTGGATTCTAGAAGTGGTTTGGATTCCTAAGTCGCTGAGCTGAAAGATTCATACAAATGCATGTTCCGTATGATGACTAAAGCTTTGCCAGATGGAAGTTTGAAGATTTTGGCATTGTCGCCGGGATGGCGTTCTCCACTCCATAGTCCGTTAGGGGACCTTGTTGGGTTATGGGCCTTTTCTCCTTCCTATGTGGATAAAATAAAGTCCCATTTGGACCAAACCCATTTTTACCCATAGGCCCATCCTTATGATGCAATATAAGCCTATTTAGGTCTATTTTTCATATACACAGAGAGTTTTTTCAGTGCAGCCAAAATAGAGAAACGTAGATGCAGTTTTCGCCGTCAAATTCAGCGCAACAGCCAAATTCAAATGCGATTCCCGCTTCGTTCTTGTCCGATTGAGCTGATTTTTGGACAGCATATATCTTCCTCCTCAATTCCTTTGATTGATTAAGGAACTCCAGAGTTGGAATTGGTGGCCTGAGCTTCATTTTGGGCTGTCGTGAACATTAGCTACGAATGGTGAATTTTGCTCCCTTTAATCTCTAGATTTGGTGTCAAGCTTATTTGTTGTTGCTCGTTGTGTTGGCACTTTTTTTGTGGCCAATTTTGGAGAACATTAGGTAACTCTGGTGGTAATAGTGGAGCTTTTGGTCCCGTGGTTGTCTCTTCACAATCGAAGTTTTCCACGTAAACTGGTGTCTTGTGTGATGGTTTTTCTTTTGCCTTGTTATATTTTTGTTGGTTGAATTACTTGCTGCCTTACTATCATTGCTTGGTGGTTGTTTGTCTCTCTTGGTTTCAATCGAACAGGGAAAAGCATAGACCTTGGTATTCTTCCTCTGTTATCGTTGTCAGACAATCTTTGATAGTGTCTTGTCTTTCCCAACAAGAAATACAGGAGAGTAGTATATTTCTTAGTGAGTAAATGATAATTTGATGACTTGCAACAAATAAATAGAAGACTAGAAATTTTGGTGTTCGATCACATACTTTTAAAACTAGGTTGGCTTTGTTGATTAGACTCCAGCCCCAATTGTCTTGATTTCGAATTTCTCATGAATAGAAATATTTTTATTGGTTGCGTTTTAGCAATAGCAATTTACTGAGTCACTTGTAATCTATTCTATTTGCCACATGTCGCTTTTTAATACATTCAAAGTCTCAAGACCAAACCTTTGCTAGTGATTAAAATCAACCTAACGCATGATATTGTTTAATTTTCTTGAAAATAAAGGTGTTTGAAAAATAAATTTTTGGCTAAAAAATAGATCAATCAAAATTTGGGATGACAACAGCAGCTTGATGGGGCTAAGCCATTTTTTGTTAGCTTCACGTAGGACAACGGTTGAAATAAAGTTTTTTCTTTAATTCCTTCAATTATACTACTTATTATTAATAATATCCAAATTAGTACTAATTAATACTTTATTGATCTAAACGTATTGTATTTTGTTTCTTTTGTTTTAACAAAATCACTGGACCACACTTATTCAAACACAGATCAGTATGTGGATTATTAAAGGAATTAATTATTAAATTACTTGTTAATGAGTAGTCCAATCTGTAAGTAATAACTAGAGGCGGACCCATCCCTCAAGAGGTGTGAACGCATTCGTTAACTTTGAATATATATCGAAAAATTAACAGAAATTAGGAGAATGCACTCATGAAAAGCATAAGATTATCATTGTGTTGCTGATTCAAGCTAGAGGATTCACCTATAAAACCTGTGTTTGAATCCAAATAAAGTATTATTCCATTTTTTTTTATTTTAAACTTATCTTAAAGCTCATACAAAAGCGGGAGCAATAGTTTGAGAAATATTATCAAATTTATGAATAAAACTAGATGAGAAACAAGTGAGTGAAATAGTGTATTATAGCATATGTTTGTTACCTTTTTTGAAACGCTCGATTTTGGTGTCAAGAAACTATATCAAAAATGATCTTTAGCTTAATTGTTACTTACTAAATATGTTTTAAAGACAATTATTAACGATAATTATTATATTTTAGCACTTTTTGTAAATGCGCTAAAGCTTATAGCGATATTAAATTGAGCAACTTCCACATATAGCAAACATAAAAATCATATTTGTATGTATAACTATAGTTTGTATAATTGTGCTCCATAACAAATTTTATGTTTGTCATGGAGTTTTTGATTTGTATAATTCACTACAAACATTCAATTTTATACAAATTATTCAGTTTTGTATAAATTCATTTAAAGATTTTAATTTGTATGATAAGATTTATATTTGTATAATTATAAGTATATTTGACAAAAATATATGTATTTATATATACACTTTTCTCTCGCTTCATACAAATACAAACGTATTTTGTACATTTTATATCGAAATATATAAAATGACTAATTATATTTCGAAAATGGCTAAATGTATACCAAATCATATGACAAAAAGGAAGATGTCTGCTGCGAATTACAATTAAAATAAATATGGGTATAACATTTAATTTAAATTAATAGTTTGCTATTTTATATATTTTTTCCTAAATTTAATAACTATTAACTAATATTTGTAAAACTTCAACTCTCTTTATCAATATACATATTTATTACCGCTAATTTTTTTTTTTTCGAGAGTACCTCCATCAATTGCACCTTTTGCTCCATTCAAACCATTTTAGCTTCCAAAAATTATGCCTAACTTTGAAAAAGACTATAAAATAAAAAAAGAAATTACAATTTACAATAAGTCCCTTTGTTTTCATACTTACATAGATCAACATGCAAAAATATTCTACTCTTTTTTTTATATGACTCATTTGAAGACTTTGAATTTTTAATAGTTAGATTAATGAGTTAATGTAGTCATTTTAGTTGTCAGCAAAAAGGTGCTAATAATTTAATAATTTGTCCAAGTGGGTTGGTAGTTGCCCTATCCTTCTCCTTGCATCTCTAAGCATGCCCTTTTTTTTTTTTTTAAGTATACAAACAAATCAACATGCCAAGATTCCTAGAATGTGCTTTTCATCAAAGTTATTTTATTTCAACCTAATATATTTTTCTAATATAGTCAGCGATTTGAACAAATCAAATAAAATAGTAATTTTATCAAAAAAGAAAAAAAAGAAAGCACATTGAATACTTGTAAGGGGAAATTGTGCGGAATAGCAAATATTTGAATCATATTAAATATTATAGCTATTGTTAAGAAAAATTTCAAGTCGTAGATATAATTTTGCCAAATTTTTACTATTAGTCTAATTTGTATAATTCGTTTAATTTATGTAAATTCAGAATTTGTATAATTTGATTTATGGTGGTATAAATTCAAAATTTTTTATATACCTACTATTCTTGCTATTTGTACGCGATTTATGAAAAAATCATAATAAATTTTTCTATGTGTATATTGGCAAGTGAAATATAGAAACGGAGTTTTGAAAAATTCTTAAATGTATAACAAAATTCGTAAATACTTACCGTATTTGTATATTCACAAGCGAAATATACGAATCAGCAGAAATATACAACTGTAACCTCCATAGAAATAGAACTATAGCTATATAGCTCAATTATCAAAAGTATAACTATAGAGCATTAGTGTGTCTATTCTATTTACTATTTCTATAATTTTCTTTTTAATTATTATTATTACTATTATTTATCAAACATAATTTTATATTATAAACTTAGCAAAATGAGGGAACTTCCTGATTTCAAATTTCATCCCATGTGCAAGGAGCAAAAGCTGACTCACTTAATATTTGCGGATGATATGATGATTTAAGATGTAATTTTGAAATTTTCATGTTGAAATAACGATAGTAGTTCACAGTGATTATCAAAAATAAAATAAAAATTGATATAACATTTAACGTCCTAAAATATTTTAGAATTATAATATTTATATAGAATGGATATATACAATATGATATGTTCACCTTTTTGATATATTTAACTATTTCTGAAACTAGGCTGAACATGATGATATTCCCAAGTTTTTTTTTTTTTTTTTTTTAATATGTATGAAATGGGTATATACTGACTATAGAAATTAGTATAAAAGTTGGTGCTCACCAAATTTTACATTTTATTAACTGTTTTAGTTTATGAAATGAGTGTACAAACTGCTAATTATAGATTATGATATTCAATTTAAGGAATATCCTTTCAATTATATACTGACTGAACATATCATGTTGTATTATATGTATAATTCTGAAATATTTTAAGACTGTTAGATGTTGTACCAATTTTAAAATTGATATACAAGTTGTTGCTCACCAAATTTAATATGTTACTCTATCAATTGTTTCATGTATACAATGAATGTACAAATTGATATATGATTTGCATGTAAAAAATTGAGATGTGTGTATAAATTCTATATATATTAGGACTACAAGCTATTTTGGATTTGAGAATATTTAACTTGTAATAATAATAAGGAAAATGCACAAATACCCCCTAGAGTATGATATACTTTAACTATTCTAAGATGCTAATGTCCTCTGAACTTTTTTTTTTGGTAATTTTGTGCACCTTTTTTACTTATATGGCATCCAAATATCTCCCTCACGCCTCAATTGCGTGGAGTTACGGAGTGTGCCACATAAGACAAAAGGTGTATAAAATTACCCAAAAAAAAAACTTCAGGAAGTAATAGAACCTTAGTTTAGTTAAGGTGTGTCTCTGAAATTTTGGTCATAGTCTAAGAGGTACTTGTGCATTTTCTCTAATAATAATAATAATAATATAAGATTAAGGGAGGACAAACCCTTCTCCCAACCTCCCCCCCCCACCCCACCCTACCCTACCCCTGCCCTCCGCCCCCCCCCCACCCACACCCCCCCTCACCCTCCACCTACCCTATCTCGCCGAACCGCCCCAAAGCAATACCCCTCAATGTTTACCGACCCCCCACCCTCCAACTTGCCACCTCACCCCTCGAGTTTTTCACATTTGCTGCAATCGATGAGATCAAGTCCTAATCTTTATAATGTCTAAATCCAATAGCATTTGTACTTTCGAGTCAATGGAGCTAAAATATATCCATGTTTTAGTGTAAACTTATGTTCCACAGCCATGTTATGTATAGTTCAAAGATTGATCCAAGGATTACTTATGATGATGATTAGTGTAGACATGTAATTTTTTATCGAATTTAAAATTTTATATCATTTTGAAGCTTAAATATTTTTATAAATTAAATGAAATATTTTGATATTTATGTTATTGTTGGTGTGACATTTTAATATTAATAAAAATATATAATATTCCCATGATATATCATGTATGTCTATGATAGACATTATATTTGTTGCCTCTTTACTCTCACAAATTGTGGATGAAAATGGGTCATTAGTTATTAGTAACTATGTAACCACCAACTCTTCAGTTAATCCTTATTCTATATTTATGTCTTGATTATGTAACATTTGAGCCATTCATTTGACAAATTTAACTACCCACTATCTCCTCTTCATTGCAAGGAAGAATTCATCACCTATAAAAAAGTGTAGGTCTTCATTGTGTGTTGAGAAGGAGAAGAAACAAGAGGAATTCAAGAAATAAGACGTGAAAAAGATGAGTGGTTTATATGAAGTTAGTGTAGTGAAAGAGAGAGTTGAGACCTAGGAAAATAGTCTAAGTCTTCATTATATTCACTATACAAAAGAGAGTATTATATGTGAAGAAGGTGTTCATGTTGTGGAGCTTTGAAAGATTCAACTAATCCAGAGTTTGCTTGCAGTTATAAACTGTTGTTGGGCTGTTGTATCCGGGAGGAGACAAGTCAAGAGGGATTATTGTCTGCGATCGGTTACAGTGTGATTATGCCACAGTGGCTTGACCAGTTCCTTAAAGAGAGCGAGATATCCGTTGCCTCAGCCTAAAGATTGATTTCTTCATTTTATTTTCAATGGTAACTTGCAATTTTATTATCTTGTAAGTTTTTCACTATAATTTTCAGGAGATTCATGTTTTGTTACAGTTTGAACAAATGCGCGAATATCAAGATAGGGATCTCAACATCCATTCCGCCAAACAAATCGCTCTATTCAAGAGATGGAAGAGAAGAGGATGTACTGTTTAAAGGATTTTTCTCTTTGCTCAAAAGTGGAGAGAAAAGGGTAACAAAAAAAAGTTTTTACCAATAGTATTTTCATGAATAAGTGATCTACTTTTAATGAAAAAAAAGGATTGTTTGAATTCTTGAAATAGTGGGGATATGAAATGAAAAAAAAAAGGATTGTGAAATCTGTATTTTTGCATCTTTGAAAAATGCCTGAAAGAGGTTACAAAAGTAATATTAAGGGGAATAAATTACATGTTATTATTTGACTATAATGTGAGGATTTTAGCTGCTAACATGAGAGTTTTAAATAAATTATGAAAACTTTTGGAGGGAGTCATTCTTTTAACATAAATTTATGGTGAGATAAATTTCATTCTTCAATGAAAACAAAAAATATACATTACCATAAAACATGTGATTGAAGTGTGTTTCTCTCAGTCTCATAATATGAAAATAATTGTGAAATGCTAATTTGTTGGTTGTGTGTGTGAATTGCATACTCCTTTTGATTCAATTTTGTTGTACGAAAGTTGTGACAATACAAAACAAATGGAATTTCCTAATCTATAAAAATATGAGCTATGTGATTAACAATTTGACTGATTGTTGTGTTTGCAGTACAAGTACTTTGAAGGTACAAGCAAATGCCCGGATGAAAAAAAAATTTGGTGGTTATGTTGGTGAGAAAAAACAATATTATTTTTGCTCATCTCTATTATGAAGGGTGAAAGTAAAAAATAAAAATTAAAGGTCAACTAGTGAAAAGTGAATTGAGCACTTTATTTTGAGAAAAAATAATTTTACAAACTTTTGATTAAGTGTGAAAACACCAATATAGTGCGTTGAATACAAAATCGTTTAGATAACGTAAATTTAGACTCTTGAAGGAGAAAAACACAATATTTGTAAAATCATAGTCCTCATTGGTTATACCCTCAATGTGATTGTGTAAAACTTGTGCTAATCTTGCAGATTAATGAACTAAGGCCTTAGCAAGATAAAGAGTCTGAAGAAAATCGAAGGGGATGAAAATTGAAGCTCATAAATTCTGAGTCGTATATGAGGAAACCCAACCTGGGGACTAGAGATCCTATAACCAGGTTCAATGGGAAGAACGAATCATATGATGACTTGTTGTGAAATGCACTACTGTTAATTTTATTCAATCCCTATGATGTGAGTGCATTTATCCCATAATTATTTGTGGAGGTTGAGTCTTTAAACTCTTAATGAAAGTCTGCATCTCGTATGAGTGGGGTGTCAAATTATAGGAGCACCTTTGATAGATTTCACATATGTGAGAGTGAAAGTAGGTTGCTTTCTATGAGAATGGGCTTGTTCTCAAAAACACTCATGAAATCGGGATAGCACAAGGCCAGAACGTGCTGGCTATTAAAGCTTATGTCAACACTTTGATTATTGTGTGTAAGCAGTAATTCTTTATTTCCCTTAAGTAGTCATAGTTCAAGTCTGAGACCACTATTGACTCTGGAGTAAATGTTATTGTTTTACTAAGTGAAGGTTCAATGCAGAGCACACCTTCATTATGCATAATAGTCTACCTTCAACTAAGTTGTGAAAAACTCTTTATCTTAATATTAAAATGATTGGGGAATTGTTGGTGTGACATTTTAATATTAATAAAAATATATATTATATGTCACATTATATATCATGTTATGTCTATTGATAGACATTACATTTGTGCCTCTTACTCTCATCAATTGTGGAAGAAAATGGTCATTAGTTTTTAGTAACTTATGCAACCACCAACTCTTCATTTCATCCATTATTCTATATTTATGTCTTGTAACTTATGTAACATTTGAGCCATTCATTTGGCAAATTTACTACCCACTACATTTGGCAAATTTACTACCCACTATCTCCTATTCATTGCAAGGAAGAATTCATCACCTATAAATAGTGTAGTCTTCATTTGTGTTGAGATAGGAGAAGAAACAATAGAAGTACAAGAAAATATAGAGTGAAGAAGATGAGTGGTATATTGAGATTAGTGCAGTGAAAGAGAGAGTTGAGACATAGAAAATATTCTAAGTCTCCAATTATATTCACTATACAAAACAGAGTATTATATGTTAAAGGAAGGTGTTCTTGCAATTTTATTATCTTGTAAGTTTTTTCACTATCAATTATTTTATTGAGTTTATTTAAAATATTTGAAAACAATCACATAATATCACTTTTTAAGATAAGTTTTATTTTTAATTATTTAAAAATAAAAAAAAATTACCAAAAAATATATATTTCTTTTAATTTAAATTTAATAAACAAACTAATATTTTAGGGGAAAAAGAAAGAAAGAAAAATCAGCTACGAATTAATACACACATTAAACACCCTCACCCTTACCAAGCACACACAACAAATCAAAAGAAAATCAGAAACCAAGGAAAAAACAACACACAATACCGACACTTACCAACACACAAATACAACATATATATTACTGAGTGTTTTAATTGTGTTTCGGTTAAAATTTTGTGATATTTATTATCTTTATTTAAGATTAAATTTTATCTTATTTTTTAAATTTATTCATGGAATTTGATGTAACTATGTGACATGTTTTCTTACACTTTTGTTTTATTCATAATTTAATTAAAATAAAGAATGTGTTAATTGTTATATGATCTTTAATATAATGAATGAAAGTAACTTTGTTTGGTGTTTATTTTTATTTATTAGTTGTGATTTCTTAAAATGAATGGGTCATGACGTTGTTATTTTTCTTGATTCGATGTTAATAGTGATAAAGTAGAAATTTTTGGGCTCAAAAAATTATTGTTGTTTTATTTGTCAAACAAAGAATGAGATTTATTTTAACAATTCGTCATTGTTTTGTTAGATTAATAACAAATTACAATATGTGTAGGCGTAATTTTAACATCAACTTTAAGAGGGAATAAAAATAAAAGGATACTAAATAATCCAAAATTTTATATTGTATTCTAAAAGTTTAGATTTATTTTATTTTATATAATACTTTCTATAAAATTAGATGTGTTTTAGGCCTGTTCAAAAAATATTGTTTCAATTAAGAATGTGGTTAAAAGAAATTCATTCTAATAAATAATTTATTTAATTGAAATCAAGATATGAGATATGGAATATTAGTGTAACATCTCTCAACTAGAAACGACTAAAAAAAAGTTCAAATCTGAAAATACTTATTTTTTGGAAAGAAAAAGAAAATCTGAAAAATTTGTGTAAGTTAGGAAAGTGAGTTTTGGTCATTTTCAAACGGCCATAACTCCTAGCACAGGATGAGATAGGAGTAGTTCCAGATATTATTGAAGAAACCTTAGAATAATCTTTCTAACGCTAACGAGTTTACGCAATTTCGATATTGTATGAGTGAATTATACCTTCCAGAAATTAGCCTATTAGATTAAGAAAATCCAATACTAAAGGGTAGTTGAAGGACAAATTAGACTTTCTCAATTGTTTGAGTTCTATGATATAAAATATAGTAGAACTCAAACAGTTGAGAAAGTCTAATTTGCCCTTCAACTACCCCTTGTGTTTTAGAAGTTAAAAAGAATGAAGGAAGTGTGTATGCACGCCAATTTGTTCAAAGATGTGGGAGTGCATTTTACACGTTTCCACTTTTCAAACTTAAAAAAGGATCTATAATTACCAATACAAGCATTAGTTATACATATATTAGAAAAGTGTAACAAACAAGATACTACTAATATATGAAGCTAATACAAATATTATTTTCTCCAATACACTTTACCAAACAATCTCTTATATTATAGAACTCAGACAATTAAGAAAGTCTAATTTACCCTTCAGCTAACCCTTGCATTTTAGAAGCTAAAAGAAAGAAGGAAGTGAGTAGGCGCATCAATCCGTTCCAAAGATGTGAGAGTGCAATTTACACGTTTTTCGCTTTTCATAACTCAAAAGGGTTTATATTAGTATTACAAACATTAGTTATGCATAGAATAGAAAAGTTTACCGAACAAGAAGCTACTAATACACACAAGCTAATACAAACATTATTGTTCCTTCAATATACTCTACTAAACAATCCCTTATACTATAAAACTCGAACACTTGAGAAAGTCTATTTTGCCCTTCAACTACCCCTTTTATTTTAAATTGATAACACATTTTACACGTTTCCACTTTCCAAACTTAAAAAGGGTCTAAACGTCATTTCCTCCCCTAACAAACAAAGCTAATCTCTTCATTATCTCATGGCAGGGTCAATCAATCAATTCACATAAAGACCATTTTTTGAATTAGTATCAATCTACCATTTGCCAATAAATACGGATGCGAATCTGTAAAGCAATTCGATGTACCTGGACACCTCAATATTCCAGTCAAATGCTTCAGCAGCCATTGAAGAACTTTAAACCCTACATTCTTCGCAATTTTTCCACGAAATACTCTTCTACAATGGCCAACGCTTCAACCCAGAATGATGTCGCTGTTTCTACTCAAGATAAGTCAACCCACATACTTCCTAAGCCTATTCAGGTAACCCCTTTTGTTTTTTTGTACTGATAACAATAGTTGTTCTGTAATTGATGGTATTTAGCAGAGAAATAAAGATTGAAGCTTTTTCCATTCTTTGTTAGGTTTTAGTTTTTCTTTTTTGTGGTTAAGCTGCAGCCCAACTTTTGAGATAATATTGATTTTACACTGAATGTAAAGGATCTGGTTCAGTTTAGATGTGGAGGCCTCCTTAATATGATCATATGAACTATTGTATTAGATGAGGAATAGTGGGATTTGTCGACACTATGTCGCAATCCTTTGTCAAGTTGATAGAGGTTTAGATAATACCTTTAGATATGCTGTTATTTGATCAATTTATACAGTTTATCCAAAATAGTTTATACCAGGGAATCACATTATGTATACTCTTGGGTTAGGTCATCATATATAAGATAAGTGTGGACTTTAGAAAAATTTGTGATGTAATGGATAAATTTCACTATATCTCTAGTTCCTATTGTCACACTTGTCTGACCAGTCGGTCTTACGCGTTCATAATGGTCTTTATATATTAGATATGAGTTCTTTGCTTCATAAGTGCTTTATTTTCTTATCACTCATCATATGCTTTCTCTAAGACAAGGAATATCTACAACACTTGTAGTATTGAATTCATGAAGTTTTATGTGTAATTCGTTAGTTCAAGACCATCAATATGTAACTTTGATATATTCGTTGTTCTTTCATCTCAGAACTGAGGTGCTCTTTCTCTACTTGTTTTATCTTCTTTCTAATACTATTTAATATCTTTTCGAATTGTTGGTGGTAAGCCATATACCTCACCTCTCAAGGGCATTTACAAACCTTAAACGGATATCATCTCAACCATAAGTGGTCCTACCTTTCATATATTTCGTGGCTTCCTTTGCTTCAATTGTCTTGGTTCTATGAGTGTAGTTAAGGTTTTTGTCCGTTCTGAATGTTTGAGAACATATTAATTTGTTCTCATACTGTGTATTCAACATCTCCTTCCATTGATTTCATAATCTCCTATCAAAATTTGTTTGGTAATGTTATAAGTACACTTCTCTTGAATCAAGTCTTTAACCTTTCTCTCTAAGTCGTATGTTAGTTTATACTTTTTCTCCTTCTATTTCCCTAGTCCCTAACTTTTGTGGAAGTCGTCTTACACTTAATTCTTATATTCTCTTTTCACTCTCTAATACTCTTTAAAGGTTTCTCCATCTTCGGTTGTTGCTAACTTCCAATACCATTCTCTTTGATTCAACGGTTGTTTGCAGTTTGCACCTCATCTTAGGTGCTTAGTTACATCTGTAACTCCATTTACTTTCATATTGCACTTTCCATATCCGTCAGCTGTATCTGTGTCGTCTTGTAATTTTCATGCTTCCTCCTTCAATTACTTTTTCTTAAAAGCTACATGATTTGTGTATTTTAGCGTTCACTGAATTCGAAAATTTGAAGTCTCAGACTACATGGTAGATTTCATCAGCTCACCGCAAGAGTAAATTTTTTGGTTTTGTGGAGTTCCATTTCTTCTGTTTTTGTAAAAGGAATTTCCTTTCTTTTGTAGTTCATGTAGATTTATTTCCCTTACTATTGCATGATGATTTATTTCATTTGATAAAACTCTTCTAAAAAAAAAAAAAGATACTTGAAGTCTCAGACTATTGGACATAAGAGGGCCACTCTAGGAATGGAAGTCACAATTTTCGTGGACATCCTAGTTTGTATAAATGTCCTTCATTGTATTGTGATCATTGGGACTTTTCTACTAGGTATAAATTCTTAACTAAAATGGTGTACGGGAAGGCTTCAATGAATCATAATTATGTTATCTAAATCTTTTGTCTTAAAGATGGTTTTCCATTTTGAAGGTGCGCTTCCTAACAATAAATGGAACATGGGGATATACTTTATAGGCGCCATTAGGATACATACTGTCAAAAATACCTCATCAAATGATGTTTGCGGACATTCCCTTTGCTGCATGTTGGTTATAAGCTGTGACCATGATTGATATGTTGTTTTCAGTTGCTTGAGCCTTGAAGGGAACTATAATGAAGTAACTGGTTGAAGCTTCAAATAAGAAGTAAAGGATTATATCAGGAAGCCAATATTGGACGATTGGCTATCTGTTGTAGCTTTCTTGATCTGGAACTTTGCCTATTATCCAAACAAACAAACCTTTGTTATTTGTAATTGGGTTATCTCATGAGTTTGAGGTTGTCGTTAGTCTAACTTGGGAGTTTAGAGCGCATACTTGAAGGAGAGAAAGAAGAAAAATCTTGACCATGTTGACTGAAAGTTGCAAGTTAGGAGAGTTTAATAAGTGGGCTGCAAGGTAAGAGTGTTTAATGTTTGTGCACTCCAATTATTTAGGATAATTTTGTCAGAAACATATAAATTTGGCATTCTGTCCATCCCTAAATTCCTTCACTATCAAAACTGTGAAAAGGATTTACAAGTCAAGAGAACTTCTGTTAGATTCTATATTTTTTTTATAACGGTAGTGTTCGTTCTACTGTTGTATGCCTCGACTAATCCACTGGGTACCTCTCCACCAGCACGGATATCAAGGAACTCTGTCCCCCCAAGATTAGAAAATTGAAAAGAAATCACACAACATTTTCATCTCTACTGGAAACCTGGTCTCCCGGTTGTAAATTCTGTCTTCATTAATCGCTAGTTAGCTACTAACTAATCCAGTATTTCTCCATCGGAAAAAACTATTCCCTGTATTTTGGTTCACGCCAAATTCAAAAATATGTTAGCAACTTTTTCGATCAAATTACTTGGGTGATAATCAGCACTAGGTGGTGTCAATGGGCGGCGTGGGTATGCAAATATGAAAATATCTAAAATGGGTGATCCGGTGAATAGCAGACATCGCGGATTGGTCTTGACCTTGACCACAACGTACTTTGGGTTCAATAGGATGTAGGCTCAAATGGGCTTTCTAAGAAGGGTTGGGTCTGACTCACATATTTGATCTCTGATTAATACTACACAACTTAACATATTGATATTTAATTATTTATAATCAGCAATTTGAATTTCCGACCTCAAGAAGTGT
The DNA here is from genome assembly GCA_027704765.1 of Solanum habrochaites. Lineage (NCBI taxonomy): Eukaryota > Viridiplantae > Streptophyta > Magnoliopsida > Solanales > Solanaceae > Solanum > Solanum habrochaites. The sequence continues at coordinate 6,461,521 of JAKWJA010002499.1, forward strand.
TGCTTATAAAAAGGTTAAAAATGGAATAGATAATCTTAAAAGATTGGAATGTTAAATAGATAATAATTCATACCTTCAATTAGAGGAACATATCTTATAAAAATTTTAAACTGCGGTTGAAATTGGAGATTGAATTGGGCTCAATGAGGAAACTCTTCAAAATGCGGTTAAGCTTGAAACGGACGTTGAAACATTGAACCCAATTCAAATTATCTTAAGCCCAACCATAAAATTCTGGAGCTGGAGCTTGGACAGGCGTTACCTATGTTTGGATTTAATTTTTGACACCCTAATCAGAACTCGTTTAAAGGTTTTGTGCCAAAAGCAGAAGGCGAGAACGAGACCTAACAAAAGTATTTAGCGGAAGTTTTGTGCCGACTATTTAAGGGACTCTTGTGAACTCTTTACATTCACTTTGCAATTAGTTGTTAAAATTTTATGACTAACAATTTTTTTTTGAAAGGTTACTCTAAAGTTGTTTCAGGACATGTGTAAATTCTCATTAAAGGTAGTTAGAATATTAAATAAAAAGCTCCCTTAAAGGACATTAGATGTTTGAAAATGTGAGCTTACAAGCTCACCATTTTTGTGATGAATTTAATTACATGTGAGTCAAGCCTCATCCTTTTATAGCTGAATGAATTACAGATCCTCTAACTAACTTAATGATAATGACCAGCTCGTTAACCCTCACATCACTAATCAGTTCACTAATTAGTTACCAACTAACTTGTAACTAACTAATGTAACAATGAACTAACTAACTAATTTGAACAAGATGGAAAACCTATTAAGAAAGCTGTGATCTTTCTTTCTCATGAACAGCAGTTAGTAACAGTCTCAACAGCTATATGAAACCTACGTTTCCAGCATATGACGCTGCAGTAGTATGCCCCTATTTAAATAGAAGCACTGGTTTACCATAAGATATCATGAGCCTTAATTAGAGGATCCTTGGATAACAATGAGTTCTCTCCTTGTAAAACCTTATGTTAGAGTTATAGTCTGCTGGGATGCAAGAGATCCGGAACATCAAGTGACTGTAGTATTTACTTTGAGATTCACTTGTGCAATAAGCCTTGAAGTCTGCCATAAAGTATTCTGAGAACCTAGGATGCACAAAACACTTGTTTGAGACAGATATTCCAGTAGTTGGAGTTTAACACCACCACAAGTTGGAAACTATTTGTACTGCTAGGATATGAGCTTGTTAGTCTTTCAATTTATTCGTTTTGTATCTTATAATTGATTGCACACTCGTCACTTTTTCGCACCAACTATACAGTAATCCATAAATTTCTCTTGAACTGATGAAATAAAGAATTGATCTTCCCTATGCGATATTGCGAGTATGCTCCCTCATTTGCGCTTCTGATTGAGTAATGCTTGCTGCTGTTTCTTTATAAGGTTGCCAAGCCCGCCCAGTGAGAAGTTCAAAACTACAATTTTCACCCAGATGAGCATGCTAGCCATCAAGCATGGAGCTATAAACCTCGGCCAAGGCTTCCCCAACTTTGACGGCCCGGATTTTGTTAAAGAAGCGGCTATTCAATCTATTAAGGAAGGTAAAAATCAGTATGCTCGAGGATATGGAGTCCCAGACCTCAACTCTGCTGTGGCTGCTAGATTCAAGAAAGACAGTGGACTTGATGTTGACCCCGAAAAGGAAGTCACTGTGACTTCAGGCTGTACTGAAGCAATTGCTGCCACCATGTTGGGTTTGATAAATCCTGGTGATGAGGTCATCCTGTTTGCTCCTTTCTATGATTCTTATGAAGCTACTTTATCTATGGCTGGAGCAAAGATAAAGGGTATTACTTTAAGACCACCAGATTTTTCTCTTCCGATTGAGGAGCTAAAATCAGCAGTATCTAAGAATACTCGAGCAATCCTCCTAAATACTCCGCATAACCCCACTGGAAAGATGTTCACTCGAGAAGAACTCAACGTCATTGCCTCTCTGTGCATTGAGAATGACGTTCTAGTTTTTGCTGATGAAGTTTATGACAAATTAGCCTTTGAAATGGAACACATTTCAATTGCTTCTCTTCCAGGGATGTATGAACGAACTGTAACCCTGAATTCTTTGGGAAAGACATTTTCGCTAACAGGCTGGAAAATAGGTTGGGCAATTGCTCCTCCTCATTTGACATGGGGAGTACGACAGGCTCATTCCTACCTCACCTTTGCAACATCCACTCCGATGCAATATGCATCTGCTACTGCCCTTGGAACTCCAGATTCTTATTATGAGGAGCTTAAGAGGGATTACTCAGCCAAAAAGGCAATACTGGTGGAGGGGCTAAAGGAAGCTGGTTTCACAGTATACCCCTCGAGTGGAACGTACTTTGTGGTTGTTGATCATACCCCTTTTGGGTTGGAAAATGACATTGCTTTCTGTGAATACCTAATCAAGGAAGTTGGCGTTGTAGCCATTCCAACTAGCGTATTCTATCTAAATCCTGAAGAAGGAAAGAATCTTGTGAGGTTTACCTTCTGCAAAGATGAAGATACTCTTAGAAGTGCAGTGCAGAGGATGAAGGAGAAGCTGTCAAAGAAGTGAATACCTTATTGTTCTGGCATGAATTATTTGCTACTGTGATACCTTTAGGAGTAAACTAAAACCTAGTGTGTATGTCATACAAGTAAATGATTTCGTGCCTTCTTTCACTGCTGTACAATATTCCATTTGGGTTATGTGCTCATTATTCAGATTTATGCGCCTCCATTATAGTTTTAGAGGTTTGAGGTTAAGTGCTATTATTCAGATTTTGGCCTCATTTGTTTAGAGGTCTGAATAAGACATTTGATAATTGAAGCGTATTTATTTTGCATATTTTTCAATTTTCTAATGTTTGGTTAATTTATCTTCAAAAAAATCAAATGTGCGTCTGCCGGGAGTCGAACCCGGGTCTATTGCTTGGAAGGCAATTATCCTAACCGTTGGACTACAAACGCGCTGATGTCTGTTCATGGCACTTTAAAATATTTTATATATTTTACTTTGAGGCCCGATAATTTTAAAATCCTATGTCGGAGGGTAAAGCACTTCTTATCAAAGACAATTTCGTATTTATGGATTGAGTTCAAAAGCTGTAATTAAGAATGATGAAATACATACCATATCATGTGATGATAATATCAATTTGATTATCTAATTACATATATTAAAGTGCAGTGTTTTATAAGGCGGGAGCGTGAGGTGAGACATTCAGGGGTGGCTCGACAGTGTTAAAAAAAGACATGCGCTTTAGGCCCCCAAATTTTAAGGGCCTCATTTTTAATAGTAATAGGTTATAAGTTATTATTTTTAACAAATATTGAATACTATTTGTAGAAAAAGTAAACTTTTCATGAAAATGAAGAAATTATTAGAAGAAATTTGACATATGTGGAGTACTATATCTCATGAAAAATAATTTAAAATAAGAATGATTATATTATCAATTGAAAACTAGAAGAAATCAATTATACAAAGTTATTAACAATTCAAGCTTAAAGGCCCCGTTTGATTTTTGCTTTAGTCCACTAATATGCTTGAGCCGCTCCTGGAGGCATTTCATGCGGTATGGGGCGATGCACGAGCTCCGAGACATGAGGTGTAAATTCCATAGATCGACGGGCGCGTAGTCTAAGTAAAAATAAAACTTTCAATGATTTTACAAATAAATTCTAATAAATAAGTATATATAATATATAAAAACAAGTTATGATTTTTATTTCGCAGATAGGTTTAAATTTTTCCAATAACTTTATATGCAAGCAAAAAAAAGTATTCGAATACTATTGAAAATATCGACTATACACCAATAATTAAAAAATATGATTTAAAGTAAAAAAAAATTCAAGAATTTGATGAAAAAAATTAAGGCTAAAGGCGTACATGTTTATGTCCAAGACTTACGTTTTTATGTTCGAGGCTTACGCCCTAAATTCTAAAATTTGCGTTCTATGGGTCTACATTTTTAATTTGTATTGCAAAGATATTTGATACGCCTCGCTCCAAAACTCGTTGTGAAACTGTCCCAAAAATGTTTTTAAAAACAATGTTAATAAGGTGAATCTTCTAATGAATAGAGTAGTTTTTTGTCCATTTTCTTGGACAAAATGAAAGGTGACCTTTGGGAATAGAAATGTTACATATTTGCTTCTTTAGTTGGGTCTATCTTACCACATTGCTATTATTATTTTTATTGTTTTCTATCATGTCTTGGTATTTAGTTTTATTTTTCGTTATTGTGCTGTCTTATTATCCTTTCCTGCAGGCTGCAACCCTACTTTTGATTATTTTTTTTAATCGACGGTCTATCAAAAAAAAATTCAATCCTTTAAAAGTAAGGATTAACGTATTTTTTTTCTTGCAATCCTATTTTGACTTCTCTTTCTTTTGAGCCGAGGGATTAGATACAGACTCTCTACTCCATAGAAATAAGGAATAAGGTCTATATATATTTAATCTTTTTTAAACTCAGATTTGAAATTATACTTAATATGTCATTGTTGATCTAATCCATATAACCAACCTCTCGCGCCTCCTTGTTGGGGTTTTGCACCTCCTCTACACATATTCAAACCATTTCAGTCTTGCTTTCCTCATTTTGTCTGTCAGAAAGGTCACTCCCTGCTTCTCTTGGATAACCTTATTCATAATCTTGTCGCTCCTTATATGTGCATACATCTATCTCAACATCCTTAGCTCCACAATATGGATCTTCTTAGTATGTGAGTTCTTGACCGGCTATCACTCCACCCATACAATAAGGACAGTCTGACCACCACTCTATAGAACTTATCTTTAAGTTTCGGTGACAACTTCTCATCACACAAGACTTCAGAGGCAAGCCTCCATTTTATCCATGTTGTCCTAATGCAATGTGTGACATCATCGTAACCCAATATACTGGGGGGAAATCTCTAGAGAGTATTATTTGTAAAACGCCTTACTTTCACATCCACTTCATCCAACACAATACTGAATTTTTACTCCAAATATTTTATTTTGATCCTGCCCAACCTAAACCTTTTGGACTACATTGCGTGTCCAAAAACCTCCAACCTAGCATTAACTTTTTATTGTGTCTCCTCAATCAGTACCGCAATTGCCATCACAAAATATACACCTCAAACCTCCTCTGATAGACAGCATTTATCAACTCATCAACCCTGATCACCAAGGGAAATAGAAACAAATGCCCTAGAATTGGATCCATGTTGTAGCCCCATCTCAACTGAAAAGTGTTTTGAGTCTCCACCCATTGTTCTAACCAAGTTTTTGTCCCAGTATACATATCCTTTATCACCCTAACATACAATCAGGACACCCTTAACCTCCAAACACCTACAAAGAGCATGCATAGTGCTTTCAAAGTCAATAAACACCATATATAAGTCCCTCTTCTCTTTCGCTATATTTTTTCACCAGTCTCCTCACAAAGTGAAGGCTTAAGTAGTAGAATGCCCCGACATGAATCCAAATAGTTTCTCAGAAATGGACACACCTCTTTTCTTATCCTCATCTCCATTACTCTCCCAAATCTTTGTAGTGTTGCTTAATTACTAATTTGATACCCATGTAATTGTTACTATTTTGAATATCACCCTTATTCTTGTACAATGGATCCATTATACTCTACCTCATTTCGTCGGGCAATTTTGTTGTCTTAAATATAGCATTAAGAATCTAGTCACCCACTTCATACCTCTTCTGGAACTCCACTGGAATCTCATGGAATTCGCTCATCCTACTAATAACACGTCTAACTTTCTCAAACCCTAAAAACACCTATTGTACCCAAAGTTTTAAAGTCTTTCTGAGTGTGTCAATTCACCAAATAAGAAAATCAAGTTTAGAGGTGCATGCCCAAGATAGTTGCGACGAACAAGGCACGATCGCTAATTAGATATAGTTTACTTGAATTTTTGTTAGTTAGGTATGCAAATTGTATATCCACATAGGAGTAACTAAGCAATGTAGATTACTTGTAGTATTTGATAATCTTAATTCACCTTAAAAGATAAATTATTTAGCTTGAAAAGATATGTGTATGAATAGACTGAAAAGTATTAGAGAGGATTCATATAATGTTCTTAGTCTAGATTAAGTCTTGATCCATATGTAATGCTTTACATCAAGGATGAGATGCGTTAGCTATATGAAGTACTAGCCAGAGTATGTATTGATTAGGGCATATCATGAAGTTGTCTTATTTTCATTGTTTAGATTAAAGTTTTTTTGAAGAATTACAAGTTCAAATGGGAATTATCTAAAAACTCTAGCCCACTTCGGTAAGGCTGACATAAGAGTGACTCTGATACCATTTGTAACGGCCCAGGTTACTAGTGAGATTGTCTTTTGCATCTAAGCCCGCACGACTTTAAAACACGTCTACATAATAAAACCTACTTACTTAAATACTCAACATCTCTCATATGCGTTGACGACGTGAGACTTTTCATCTTAAACTTGGTCGTCACAAATTTGTCAACACTTACCCTCTGCATTTGACTACAAAATACAACTCTAGCAATGACTTTCAAAAAAGTGGGAGTACCTTAATATGCTTATATTTACATACTATAATAAGAAAAGCCGCAGCTTCTTTTGAAAAAAAAAACAAATAATTGTAGAGAAGAAATCATACATAATAAGAAAAGCAACTCATCTCACAAAAACATCTTGTCCACTACACATTTAGCATATACTTTATGGCATTTCTTGTTTTTGTTTCTCTCATTCCAATCAAATAATTTTAAGTTTGCTTTGTACCTCTAATTTGACATCATAATTTCAAATTATACAGAAATAAAATAAAATTCCATGTTAGCCGTGACAAAAAATTGCATCTATAAGCATTTTAAGAAATTTACAAGCAGCACCTTTTAAGTTATTGATGCTGAAAATATTGAACATGTGCATATGCTAATATCTCCGCTCCTTTATCTGTATATGTTATTTGTCAGATAGTCAAGAGATTAAAATAAATTATCTTTGAATCGTAAATTTCTCATACGATATTTAAACATTTTAGAATTATCAATTATTCATGACTCATATTACTTTTTACCTAGTTACAAATAGATAAATTATATTTCAAAAAAAATAAAAATAAAGATTCAATGCGCAAATTTCTGATCAAATTTAAGTTGTTTAACTCTCAAAACATAAAAATATCATATAAATTGAGACAGAAAAAGTACAAACAAGTCTCAACAATTTTTTCTTCTTTTTATTATTGTAATTATTGATGAGCTCATTAGATTCAGTTGATGGTACTACTTTATGTCTTCATATGGTAGTAAAGATAGGTACAGAACACCAATTTTATATTTGCGGACATCCTATAAACAAAAAGACACAAGCATTAAATATTTGACAAGAAAGGGCCTTATAGTTGCCCTTACAACCGACCAAATGTTACAAATTTTGACAACTCTTCCCAACAATCTTTTTACTTTGGGACCTAAACATTTATTTTTCTTCCTATCCCATCCTTCATTTATTATTGAAAACACCTCTCATAAATCAGTCTTTGCTCCAATAAAAAAAAAATTAGATGTAGTTAAGTTTGGAAATCGTTTATCTCGGGATTATTTATTTTGCTGATAACTTATTTAATCATTATGATATAAATGATAGAATAAGTTATCTGAAACATAATAATCAAATAAGATTATAAAATTTTTATCTCATTCATATAACTAACCATGCTCTATATCACAACTTATTATTCATTTTTTAACATAAATAAAGGTTAATTTTGTATGTAATTCAATAGAAGTCTTAACCTTAATTATAGGATATTGTCGAACTTTGAGTATGTTGAAGTAGGTTTGATTTGCTTAAGTGCCTAACTCCCAACTAACCATCAAAATGGGTAGGGGTAGGAACAATATTCAAAGATTTATTATTAATTTCTCTCTCTAAAAGTTACTTTCTTTTGTTTCAATCTTTTTTTTTTCATTTTTTTCAATCTTTAATATTTTGCTTTAGAATATTACATTGTTTTAGGAGTACAAAATTGAACCAAAAATCGAACCAAATCGCAAATCAAGTCAATTCAAAAAAAAAAAATTGATTAGTGATTTGGTTTGACTTAGTTTGATATTAGAAATGAACCCGGCTATATTGGTTTCTTTTTTTCTTTTTTTTTTTTTTTTTGTAGGTTTTGGTTTGTTTTAACTAAAAAAACACTTTTTTTTTTTTTTGACGAGACATGAGATCAAATCAACCCGACATTATATATGTTATTTAAAATTTATTTCATGACATAAAATATCTACCTTTAGAATATAGTTTTAAAATTTATCTCTTATTAGCGAAGTCATAATTTAAAATTGAAATGGTCCTATAAAGATTTAATATAGATGTTGGATTGAATTATAATAAAAATTATAAATCAAAATCAACTTAATATAATGCCAAAAGAAGCAAATCAATTCAACACTAAAAATGACAATAATATTCTGAATATTGTTCTTAGTTATATATTAGATAGATATAAAATAAATATCTATTTAATATTTTTTAAATATTTAGTATATGTAACTAATACTTATTAAACTATTTTGAAAGATTTAGATACTTTTAAATTTGATCATTTATCATTATGATTTACATATTTTTATTTATAGAATGCAGTTCATTCCTATTATTTATTTATATTGAAGATTGTTGGTGTCATACAATCACTCATCCATATCTTTGTGGTATCTTTTCTAAGAAGAACAACCTTAGAAATTGTATTTTGTGGAGACTAAAGAAATATTTCTAAGCAAAGTTACATATATGTGTGGGATAACAAAGAAATATTAAAGCACATGTGTAATAAAGTATATAGTATAGATACAAGAATAATATGATTCAAAATTTCATTTTCAAATAATTTCTGATATAAATTAACTAATAATCTATTATATATGTAGATTATAAAAATTTATACCCCACAAACCCCTTAACAATGTACTTATCTTAATTATTCATAACACAATCCCCTAACAATATCTGCATTCTTAATTATTCATAACTTTCTTTTTTTCTTTTGGCGGGGGGGGGGGGGTGGATTTTCTTCCTAATTTTTTTTTTTTTATTAGTATCGTCAATTTTATTTCTAATTTTACATTCTATTGCATCTTTTTACGAAAAAATTTCTTTTTAACCATTAGCTATTGAAGAGTATTATGTTTTATATTTTATTTCACCTTCTTTTTGTCTATTTCCTCCAAATATCTTCTTTTTTTATATATATATTTATGGATAACAGGATAAGATAATATGTTGCTAAGATTGTGAGATTATAATAAATTTTTAATAGTAATATATTATATGTATTAGTGTTAAAATCCATGATAGAGATCTTGTGAATTAATATATAATTATTTAGCATATGACATGTGTCACTAATCCAAATAAAAATTTGGAGAAATTGAAAAGAAGAGAATGGAGAAGAAACGGATCCGAAATTTTTGTTTTCAATACAATTTTCACTTTTTTTTCCCCCCCCCCCCATATTGATTAAGGGGAAGATTTCATAATATATATAAAGAAAAGAAACGTGTTATAATAATATATACCTTATAATGGGCGATAAGCGAAGAAAGGTCTATTGTTTAAGTAAAATTAGCAACTCTTTTATTACTTTTCTTTTTGGTAGCAATTCTACTTTGACTTATCTCTTCTTTTAGATTCTTACTAATTAAATTTGAACGTCTAATTATTATTATTTAATAATAATTAAGTAATGATGTAAAGCATGTATGGAGTTATGCTTATAACGTGTGGATACGAACTAATCACTCACGTCTCAAGACATGGCTTGCACTTTGTTTCTCTATTAAATAATAATAATAATAATAATAATAATAATAATAATAATAATAATAATATATTTCACTTAAAATAGTACTACTATTCAGATAAGTTTTTTCAATTTTTTATTTATTAAATAATACTAGTGTAGGGGGGCGGACCATGCATCAAAAAAAAAGAACTTGTGGCTTGAACTTATTGGATGTATTAAATCTACTATTATTGCAGCTCTTGTAGTCCTAATTTATGAGGCATTTTTTAGATTTCGAAGTTCAGGTAAATTAATATTTATCGTAAATTTTTTATATTGTTTATCAATATTTTAAATTTTCAATTATTATGATATATAGCATTTTTTTAAGCCGTTTATAAAGTATATAAATTTTGTTTCAACAAATTCAAAGATTCTATATATAAATTATCGATTAAACATAAACTATTTGACAAAACGAAAAATATCATATAAATTAAGACCAAAAAAAATAATATTTATACCGTTCTTTATTAACACTTTTCCACACAAAATTATAGTTATATATATATATATTGAAGATACACATGGTTTAAAATTATCTTCAATACAATATCGACATACATATATAACTTAGAAAATCTTAATCTAATTTCATCTTACATCACGTGGTCCATTAAAAATGTATGACCACCTTGTAGTCTCTTATAGATGAATTAAATAACAACCAAAGGTTAGGGAATAATCTCTACATACATCAAATTCATAATCTACGTGTTACAATTTGGACCAAAACTTGATAAAAATTGATAAATCATTATCATGAAAACTTAGATCGAATCTAAAATATGCAACAAAATGAGGAGTCACAATACAAACCATAGAACAACTTTTGAAAATATGATATTATGAATGGTCCAATATATATAGTGGTAGTTAATATCATCGAATTTGAAGTTGCTAAAAAAACGTGATATTTATATAAAGTGTTGATTATAAATATTTATTAATTATATATCGATTAATCTAGTCATATTATCAGTTATTAATTATGCTAAATTTTTATTGTAGTAAGTGTAGTAGGTATTCTATTTCCACATAATTACATCATTTAATTAGGAATTTAAATTGTGATGATTATCTTGTCAAGATTAATACTATGTTAATCTTTGGTTAATGTTAGGTAAGAATTCTTGTGAAATGGTTAAGTATTACAAAGACCAAGGATTGAAAAATTAACCCTCTCCGTCGCATTTTATGTGTTGCACTCTGTGAATTTCGAAATTCAAATAAATTTATTTTTGACTGTAAGGTTTTTCATAGATCATATACATATTTTGAATTAAATGTCAATTATTGTGACTTATATTATCTTTTACGTATTTTATAAATATATAGATTTCATTTTTTAAAAAAAATGAAAATTACATGCGTAAATTTTCAGTCAAACTTAAGTTATTTGACTTTTAAAAATAAAAAAATACCACACAAATTAAGACGGGGAAGTAATTTTCTTGTTCTCATTATAACTTATCTCCTCAATTGTTCTTTAACCATTAATTAGGAATACGTGAGTGCATTCTTAATTATGTTCCGACAAGACAATATTATCTTCCCACCACCACTTAGAAAAACCCCCCCCGCCCCCCCCCCCCTCCCCCCCCCCCCCCCCCACCCCCCCCCCCCCCCCTATATAAATGTGTAAGAGACTTTTGAGAGGGATTTGACACCTTCATTTATTAAATAAACAATATTATGGGTTCAATTTTTATGTTATTAGTTAAATTTGACTACTTGTATATAGTAGCTTTATTCTTCGATCTTTCAAGTTATTATATGAGGCATTTTATAAAGATTTATCTAGTGTACAAAAATTAAAAGAGCGTTCGATATGGATAAAAACTTTTTATAATTTTTTCTGTTCGATTAGTTAAAAATTTGGAAAATATATTTCTTGAGAAAATAAGTTTCTTAAAAAAAAAAAAAACTTCCCTAATTGCGAAAATACGAAAACAGGTTATACAGTACATTACTTGTTAACGACCTTGTTTAGTCGTTTTGAAGCAAAAGATATTTATTTCTGAGAAAAACTGGCTGGGCATTCGGGACGGCGGATTTTTCGTAACGCAAATGCGACCGTCATAGTCACGACGGCCGTCTAGGAGGGTGTCGTCCCATGACACTTAGATTTTGAATATTAGGACTGAAAATCGCATCTCTGTAAATTGTCGCAACGCAAACCTGCAGGACGGCCGCCGCACATCAACGACGAACCGTCGTGAGTTTTCGTTGCAAAACACTTCAACTTTTGAAGAATTATGATACAATAGAAACGACGTTTAGACCGTCATGACGGAGGAACAGGAGGACCGTCACAACTGTGACGGGCCGTCACAGGCTACGTGAGTTCGAGCGCGAGCTGCGTACGACCTGTGTGACGGACCGTCGCAGGAACGACGCGACCCGTCACAGTTGCGCAGAGTTCCCAGGCGAAATAGGATTCCTCTACACGTTTTAGGGTGTTTTGGACTATTATTTCCTTAATTATAAAGATGAGGGTTAATATTAATAGGACTAATTACTTGGCGGGTTAAAAGAGGGAGTAACCTTAAGGTTAATTCAGACTGGGTTTATGGTCTCCTTTACAATTAATTATACTTTAATTAGGGTAAAAGAAGCAGCGGTTTGATCTAAAACCAAAAACAAAAGAGAAGAACAGAAGAGAGGAGCAAACGAGACGAGTAGAGCAAGAGAGAACGAACGAGGATAGCAAGGATTTGAGCAAGATAGCCTGGCTTGATTCAATTCTTCGGTGGAAGGTAAGGTTATAAGGTTTATTGTTACGATATTCGTAGTGCTAGTGAACTCCTTAATAAAGGAATATATGTGTTGATAGTATTGTAACCCTGCTATGTGCTTAAGTTGTAAGGCTTGCATGATGATTATGATATGAAATTGTGATGAATTAACAAAGCATTGATGTAAGATATGAATCCCAAATCTTGAAAGAACCCTAATTCGCTGAATATATTATATATGAGAATGAGAGCCTTATATGAAAGAAGGCTTGATAAATATATTTAATGAGAATGATGAATGCCTTAGGGTAAAAGAAGCGCTTGATGAAATTAGGGCGACGGTTTTTGAACGTTCCGGGTACCAGAATAGATATCGAGGACGGTAAGGAGTAATCAGTGTCACGTTCCGACACAGGATAGATATGGATCGCGGCTGCCACGTTTCCTGGTACCAGAGATAGAATATTGAGGATCGGAGTGATCGACTTCCGACACCAGGGGATAGAAATGGATCGGGTGCACGTTCCGGGCTACCAGATAGAATTAATGAGCGATCGGAGGGTCACGTTACCGACACCAGGATAGAAAATGGACTCGGGTGCACGTTCAGATACAGCGACTAGAATGAGGATCGGAGTGTCCACGCGGTTTTTCCGGCACCAGGATAGAATAGAGAGATCGGAGTGTACATACGACACAAGAAGGAAGAAAGACAGATAATGATTGAAAGATAATGAATATACTCAATCTAATCGAACTTAATTCCAAAAAAAAAATTTAAAAGGTAATGGTATTGAGGCTTGATCCTCATGTCGTCGAACTCGTGGTAGTATGATGAATTCATGTTGTATTGACTACATGTTGAGTATTGTAGTTGATATTACATTAGTATTGATATATACTGTTCCCTATTTTGACGTGGCGATGATTATCTGACTCAGTTAGTGGTGGTTGTACGACCCCCTACTTTATGTTTACCTCTTTAGTTATTTGTGATAATGCAAGCAACGTTGTCCTGTCAATTCAAATAACAGTAAGTCATAGCAGTCTTCACATTCATCCTGAAATTCAGGGTGCAGACATAATGCGTCTAGCATTGGAAGGGTCTTCTTCTTCAGTCTTGCATGCCGAACTTCGGCTGTGGACTAGCTTTTTAGTTCTTTCGTTCTTTAAGCACATTCCTAGTTTAAGTAATTGCGATAGATAGTTCCTTGTGATGAGACTTCCAGATTTACTGGGGGATAATAATAATAGTATTGAATGTTCTTTTATTTACGAGTTTAAGTCTTCCGCATTAGCTTTATGTTGATATTAATATGAGAATGAATAAGTTTAGCATAGGGGTTGAGTCGCCACATAGAGAGGGTAATGTAGGGAGTGACCAAGGCGCCGGATAGGCGTAGTGACAAACCTTGTATCAGACAGCCTTAGGTTCATTGAGCTCATCACACACAGAACAGGTCTAGTAGAGTCTTAGGAACGGTAGCGGGGCCGCCTTTACTTTTCCGTGAGAGGCTCATAAGGATTTAGGAAAATTTCCTCTTTCATTCTCTTTCGTCGCACACTACTGAGTCCAATATGTATCTGCGGAGAACGAATTGAAGTATCGGACCATCTTCACTTAATTCTCTGCAGAATGGTTAGAACTCAGAGAACAACGACCGCCACCCAGCCAGACACAACGGAGAGACAAGAACAGAACTGAGCCAGCCACTTGGGGCTGTAGTCGAGAAGAGCAACGGCCAAGACGGCCGTTGGAGAGTCGATGTCGTAGAGAAGGACGTACCTTAGAGGAAGAGAGGAGACAAGCACTAGCCTATGTGATGACTAGCGGCGGTGACTCCTCACGACGACGCGAGGTGATACGAGAGGGGGAGGAAGGGGGACTATGTTCAACAAGCGGCCAGAATGAGGGGAAATGCCACCCCAACCTACCCAGAGATGATCAACCCCCCAAGGCTACTGGCTTCTATCTTAGTGGGTTTATCCGATCAGGGTCAAGGCACTCCAGAGTTGGTATTCTTGCCAACCAACACCCCGTTTCAGAGGTACGACATGCGGCTAACTATGGCTCCCAGCCATGGATTGCATCATTGGCGCGAATAAGTCACATTTCCACGTGCTGAACTACTGCGGCCTATTTATGACAAATAGACAGCATGCAACTTTTCTAGTAAGTTATTGAAAATTGCAACCTCCAGTCTTAATGGGCGCAGATCACCGAGGCTGCCTGACGATTTCTGGTGATTGTCATGAGCTACGACACACGATTGGGTGTAGAGTAGAACGGTGGCGTAAGTGCGCATGAGCTATCAGTTTCAAGGGAACGCCAAACACTGGTGGACGGTCACATGTCTGAGTGGCAACCAACAGCAGGCCCCCACCTTTTGACTTGCGGAATTCGATATATCTACCCTGTTTTATAGCGAGAAGATATCCCAAGAGACTTGTGCAGAAGCGAGATAGAAAAAGGACGAGTTCTTGAGTACTAGAGCCAGGAGGAGAGGATGAAGTTAACGCGTATGAGGACTAAATTTCGCGCACTATCCAGATACGCACCCCAACTTTGTTCAGTCCACAAGAAACGGATTCGCCCGTTTGGAGGGTTGAATGGTCGAGTTGCGCAGAATCTCAGCCTTACAGGTAGACCGGGCCTACTGGCACAGCCTTCCAAGAGTGGTGGTAGACTTGTGGAGAGCGTGGAAGAGTGAAGCCGACGACTTCACCACGACATCGCACATCGAAGAGTTTCGGAAGGGGAGGCTGTTTAAGTTCACTCTAGAGGACAGAGCTCCGGAGCGTACTCAGTCGACCAATCAGTCTTCACTAACAGAAGGTAGTTGCGGGGGAGGATCCACTCAGAACGGTCAAACACTACTCGAAGAGACCTATGACATGAACCGGCAGTATGTTATAGGAGCTGTGGGAGGTTGGACAAATACAAGAGTATTGTCCAAACCAGAAGCATTACAGACCCACTATGTAAGAGGTAGAGGTGGTCATGGTAGAGACCGCTTTTCGGAGGATCGTGGTTGGTCGATGTAATGACGTGCGGTCATCACAACGGCAGAGGTGTGGCGCAAAATGGAGCCACTACTACGCAACTGCGTAGGGGCAATTAGGTTACAGACAACGATAGACGGCTCATTTGTACGCTTTCCAGGGGAGATCTGCAGAGGAGCGTCTGATGCTGTATCACAGCGTATTTTTTGGTTTGATGATTGCATGGCCATCTGTATTATTGACCCTGGCCATCACGGTTCTTCATATGTATCTTCATCATTCTGCCTAATGGTCTAAAATTGCAATTGGAATTGCTTGACAGCCTGATCGTGTGTCTACACCGGTGGGTGAGTCAGAGCCGTGTAGTTGAAAAAGTACATAGGTCCTCTGTTGTCGAACTTTGGGGGGCAACACTTATGATAGATTTGCGCTTAATTTTAGAAGATGCGGTGCCTTGATGTAATCTGGGATATGACTTGCGCTTCTCCAACTTCTGCGATCTTGGATGTAATGCAAAAACATGTGACATTAGGACCAAGCCTTGGCGGACAGATCCGTTAGTGTGCTGCGAGGGTGGATACACTTCAATCCGGGTGCGTACATCTCGTGTCTTCGTGCACTAGAAAATGGTTAGTAAAGGGTGGTTTAGCTTCTTGCGCCCATCTCACGGATGGACACTACCCAAGTACCTCTCGATAGTCGAGTTTCGGTAGTCCTAGCGAGTTTTGGAGGGTGTTCCCTATGCAGATCTTCATGCGAATAATCTGCCACCAGATAGGATAGTGATTCTGTATCGATTCTTAGAACGAGCACGACGCCCCATTTCTTACCCCCGATATAGAATGGGGCTCCCCACGAGAGTTAAGCGTGAGTTAAGAGACTTAAAGGCTCAACTTCAAGCAAGTTAGTTAAGCAAGACGCGCTTCATAGACCCAAGTGAATCTCCTTAGACGGGTGCTCGTTTTGTTTGAAGGAGAAGGGATGGGAGCTTTAGCGATGTGCATAGACTACCGACGTTGAACAATGGATAACTATATAAGACAAGTATCCTCTTCTTCGGAATGACGACTTATTCGATCAATTACAAGGTGCATTTTGTGTCTCTCTTAAGATTGACTTGAGATCCGCGTTATCACAATTGAAAATAACGGAGCAACGCGTGTCCAAAAGACTGCTTTATAGAACCAGGCCTGGCCATTACGAATTGTAGTTGATGTCTTTGTCTTACGAATGCTCCCTGCGGCTGTCATGAGTTTACGATCGAACGGGATTTTAAGCATATTTAGATCTCTTTGTGATCGTATTTATGATGAGTATACCTGTATACTCCAGGAGTAAGAAGGAAACATAGAGGCCGAGCATTTGAGGAATGTATGGAAACGTGAGGGAGAAAAAGCTTTATGCCAAGTCTTTCTAGTGACGAGTTGGCTAGAATGCAGTGTCTTCTGGGGCCACGTGGTTATAGGATGGCAGTAATGGTGGATCCCTTCTAAGATCGAAGTAGTGAAGAAATTGACGGTAGACCTACAAATGTGTCAGCGATCAGGACCATTTGTGGCCGTTACGCTAGCACTACGCCCCCGCATTTGTCAAAGGATTACTCCCTCCCCCTCCTCCCCCCCCCCCCCTCCCACCCCCTCCTTCCTTCCCATTCTATGCGTCCCAATGACGAACTATGACTAAGCAGATATGTACCCATTTGTATGGTCAGATGAATGTGAGGAAAGCTTTCAGAAGCCTTAAGACTTTGTTAGACTACCGCAACTATCCCCACCTTGCCGGTATATGATGGGTAAGAACTTCATGTTTATATGGGAATGCATCCTATTCGCGGTTTGGGGACAGTGCATTACCTTGCTAATGCAAGAAAAAGAACGTGATGTGCCTTATTGCCTCAAGACAATTAAAAGCTGCGATGCAACCGCCAACACTATCCAAACTCATGGACTTGGATAGGCCGCGGTAGTGTTCTGCATTGAAGCAATGGAGACACTTATTAGTATGGGGCTTAAGTGTGAGGTCGTACACGGATCAATCGTAGCCTTCAGTATGTCTTTACTCAGAAGAGTTTGAACTTGAGGCAAAGGAGAGGATAGAAACTACTGAAGGACTACGACCTCAATATTTTGTATCATCCGGGAGGACGAATGTTGTTCAGTTCCAAGCTCACCTGTGAGCAGAGCCTGAGTAGAAAGGAGGGAAGCAGTCGGAAGAGTCTTAGCCTCATTTGCAAGCCTTAGACGCCCCATTTGTTCTGCTAGAGAGTTCAGACTACTGGCCTAACGACGATTGATAGAGGTGGAAATCAATATGAGCAAGGAGAGAGGATTGGAGGCTAGGCTGCAGGTCAAGATATTCTTTCTTGAACAAGATTAAGGGAAAACAGTTTGATGATGAGAAACTAAGGAGAATCCGAGGATAAGTGTTGCCGAGGAGAGGCTTAAAGAGCCTAGCAACAATCGACGAGCGAAGAGTGTCCCTTCGTTGGAGATTAAGGAAAGGGTATTTGGTACCCCGCGGTGATGATTTGATCAACAATTATTCTGGAGCAGAAGCTCATAGTTAAGGTATTACTATACATCCGGACCGGTGCAAGGGCCAACCAAGCTAGGAAGGATCCAGCGACCTTAAAACAACACTTTGGTGGAGGTAGAATTGAAGCGCAATAATTGATTGACTTTATTGCCAAGGTCCAACTGGGCTTAGATCAACAAGCTGAAATCATAGAACACCAAGGCCAGGTAGGAACACTTCCAAAGAGATGCCCATTCCTGAATGCGAAGTGGGGTAGAGAATTGCCAATGGAGACTTTGCTGGCTTGCAGTCTCCAAGACACTGCGGGAGCTTTGATTCAATTTGGGTAATTTGTGGACAGATTGACTAGTCTGCTCATTTCATTTCCGCGTCAAGGTGACTAACAATGCAGAGAAGTAGCAAAATCTACATCTCAGAAATCGTTCGATTGCATAGGCGGTTTCCCTATCAATTATTCAGATAGAGGTACGAAGTTTTACTTTAAGTTTGGGAAAACATTGCATGCGGAATTGGAGTACTAGGCTAGGACCTTAGTACCGCCGTTCCATCCTCAGACCGGATGGTCGGCTGAGCCCGAAACGATTTCAAATTTTAATGTGTTGGAAGATATGCTTCGCGCATGCGTGATAGAGTTGTGTAGGCCCATTGGGATAGCTTCTCTTACCTTTGGACAGAGTTTCGTACAATAATGCCTATCACTGCCAGTTTATAATGTATGCGACCTCCATTTCGAAGCATGTATGGAGGAGCGGTGTAGATCTCATTAGGTTGGTTCTGATGCATGCCAGGTTCGACCTTGGCGGGTACGATATCCTTAAGAGGGATCGTCGAAAAGGTGGAATTAAGGGCATATAAAAGAAAGAACGCCTGTCTAGCGAGCGCAAAGTAGACAAAGGAGTATGCCAGACCTGAAGGTAGCAGACTTAGGTTCATGGAAGAAGCTGAACAACGTCTTGCTATGAAGGTTTCAACAATGAAAGGGGTGATGCGCGTTCTTTGCCCAAAAGAGAGTAAGCCTAAGTCCAAGGTATATTGCGACCATTTGAGGTACTTTAAAGCGAATAGGGGAGGTGGCTATGAATTAGCCTTGCCCCCCAGGGCTGTCCAGAGTTGCATCCGGTATTTCATGTGTCCATGTTGAAAAGATACCATGGAGTATGGGGAAACTACATTATCCGTTGGGATAACTCAGTGTATAGTGTTATGTTGGATGAGAACTTGACTTTGAAGAGCGAACCAGTTGATATATTAGATTAGAGGAAGGGTCGCAAGTGAGTCGCAGAGATGAGAGATGCACATCCATAAAAGTTCAATGAGAAGAATGACCGGTTGAAGCGGCTACTTGGGGAGAAGGAGGCGCATATACACGAAAAAATACCCAATGCGGTGTACAGATTAGGTACTCCTTTTTCGCCATTGTTTCTCTTCTTTTGATCCGTTCGCGGGCACGAACGATGGAGCGTGAAATATCGATCTCTATTGTAAAGACTGTTAGTCGTTTTGAGCACAGATTTTTATTTTTAGAAAAACTGGATGACTGTGCGGACGGCGGATTGGTTGTAATAAAGATCGGACCGTATAGCCACGACGGCCCCGTCTAGGATGTGGTGTCGTCCCATGACCACTTTCAGAATTTTGAAATAAATTAGCGTTAACTTGAAAATCGACTCTCATGTAAATTGTGACGCCCAACTGCCAGGACGTGCCCGTCACGATCCACGGACGAACGTACGTGAGTTTCGACTGAAAAACACTCCAACTTGAGAGATATGATACGAAGAAACGAGTCTAGCACGTCCATTGACGGAGGAACAGGAACGGGACCGCGCCACAACTGTGACGGAGCGTCACAGCTACGTGCTGTGAGTTCGAGGGAGCGGCCCGACGAAATGCTGTGAACGCCCAGAAAGTGTAGACATGTAGATAAGAAAGCGTCACGTAACCCAAGTTGCGCAGTACAAGGATCGAACTAAATCAGGATTCCTCTACACATATTTAGGGGTTCGTTTGGACTATTCATTTCCCTAATTATAAAGATTGAGGGTTAATATAATAGGTCTAATTTACTTGGCGAGACGGTAAAGAGAGGTCTGGTAACCTTAAGTTAATTAGATGGATTTTAATTGTCCCCTTTACCTTAATTCTACTTAATATAGAGGTAAAAGAAGGAGGGTGTTTTGAATAAAACAAAACAAAAAGCAGACAGAACAGAAAGAGAAGGAGACACGAACGAGTAGAGATAGGAGAAACGAAGAGGATAGCAAGATTTGAGAAGATAGCGTGTTGATCAATTCTTCGGTGGAGGTAGGTTATGGTTTATGTTACGATATTCGTAGTGAACTCTAATAGTGAATATTTGTGTTGGTAGATTGAAACCCTGCTAGTGTTAAGTGTATGCTTGACAGATTATGATTATGAAATGTGAGGAATTAAACAAGCATTGATGAAGACATATTGAATCCAAAATCTTGAAGGAAACCTAATCGCTTTGATATATTATATAATGGAATGAGGATTGACTTATATGAAAAGAAGGCTGCTAAATTAATAATGAGAATGAGATGCCTAGTTTTGTAAAAGCAGGCTTGATGAATTAGGGGATCGGCGTGCCACCGTTCGGGTACCAAGGATAGAATATGAAGGAGCGGAGTGTCACGTTCCACAACAGGATAGAATATGGACGGGTGCCACGTTCCGGTACCAGGATAGAATATGAGAGCGGAGTATAGGTGTCACGTTCCGACACAGGATAGAAAATTGGATGGGTGCAACCGTATCAGGTACCAGGATAGAAATGAGATCGGAGTGTCACGTTCCGAAACCAGGATAGAAAATGGATCGGGTGTCCAAGTTCCACGGTAACAGGATAAGAATGAGATCGGAGTGCCACGTTCGCGGGCACTAGGATAGAAATAGAGGATCGGAAGAGAAAGTGTCAACGTACCGACAAGAGAAAGAAGATAAGTGAATCTTGAAAGATAATGAATATACTCATCTAATGAACTTTAATTCCCAAATAGTATGTATTGAGGCTTGAGTTCTCATGTGTGAACTCGGTTGTTGTAGTATTGTGAATGCATGTTGTTATTGCTACATGTTGAGTATGTAGTTGATTAATTATTAGTGGTATATACTGTTCCTATGTTTGAGTTGGACGATGAAATAGACTCAGTAAGTGGGTTGTACTGACCCCCTACTTTCATGTTTTCCTCTTTGTTATTGTGTAATGCAGCAAACGTTCCGTCAACTTCAATCACACGATAGATCTAGCCAGTCATTCACTTCATCGGACTTCAGGGTGCGCTAATGAGTCAGCTTGGACTGGTCTTCTTCTTCAAGTCCCCAAACACCCGACCGATAAAGGGCAATTTGTCAGTTTCAAAGGGGCCGCGCACTAGCAGGGGACTGTTTTTTTTTTGATGTTGATGGTTTTTCTTAGTTTGAGCCTTGAAACTTCCGGCGTGGACTAGCTTTTTCGTTATTTTGTCTTAAGACAGTCCTAGTTAAGGAATTTGAGATAGATGGTATCCGTGATGATGACTCCAGAATAGATTTTGGGGATAATACTAATAGTATTGATTGTTCTTTTATTACGTAGTTCGTTTTAGTCTTACGCATTGCTTGAGTGATATTAAATTGAAATGATAAGGTTTAGATTGGTTGGTTCGCTCACATAGGAGGGTAAATGTGGGTGCCAGTCGCGGCCCGGATTTGGGTCGTGACAATTCTACAGTCCTCCACATCTTTTTACTCTCATACTCCATAGCCTCGATCCCTGACCCTCCAACCTTCACCTCGCCTAAAGTATTAATTTGTCAAAATATAAGTCAATATTTTTAATTTACATATCAAACACATAGACAAAAAAATGCACTTATTTTTTCTTAAAAAATATTTTCTATCGTACCGAACACATCGTAATGAATTACTCTCCTTAAATCCTTGTTTGCTACTCCTATTTGTCTATTAATTTGGTTAAACATGAGTAGAATGATGGATCCTGCATGATTTACTTGGTCACATAATAAACTTGCTGTGGGGGTCTTTATCTTGACACTTAATGGGGTGGCCTTGGCACATGGCTTGGATATATATATATATAGAAAGGATCTCTTTGATGTGATTACATTTCTCATAACAATTTTTTAGGGTTGAGGAATGTGGATGTGCCACTTTTGTAGTCACCCTCTACCTTGCCAAATTTCCACTAATCCAATGCATTGAAAGAGATTATTTTTTCTATTTATATAATATAGTTTGAATAGGCACAGATATTTAAGAAAGAAACTTTTTTGAAATTTTGGACCTCCAATAAAATATAGATTTATATATGATTAAATAAATATTTTAAAATTAAATTATTACTTAATATAATAAAAATATATTATTTTACTTTTAACAGATTAAAAAGAAAATTATATCGTATAAATTGAAATAAAAAAAAAACTTTCGTTGACTAGACTTTTTTTAAAAAGAGATAAGGATATTCCTATTTTTGGATGGCCATAACAAAAACGACTCTATAAATATACTATTATATTTACTAGTCAAGAATGAAGAATAAATTACTTTAGTCTAACGTCAAATTCATTGAATGTATTCTATTTCAACACCAATAAAAAAAAAGAGGATCAATTTGTTATCTCATCGTTTTTAGAATCCCATGTTGTGAAACATATTTTATTAGTTGAGTGAGAAAAATGAAACAAAGATAGGGATCAATTAATAATATTTTTCTGTTGGGAAACAACAATTTTGTAATCTAAACAAGGAAAAAGAATTGAAATTTTAATAAAAATGAATAAATAAATTAGCATTTTTGTAAAATATAAACGTAAATATACTGTAATTTCTTATAATATAAATAATATAAGTGTCTAACTTGCCATGTATATCCGACTTTTTTTTTATACCATGCATTTGTCACCATAATCTTTTAAATGATTCAAATTTTTTTTATATAAATTTAGAGTTGAACATTCTTTTATATATTTCCAAGACGTAAACTCATCTTTCACGTCTCACATCATATTTTTCTTGTGGGCTAGCACATGCATGCATGTTCACCCTATATATTATAATTCGACGTCTAATAAAAAAAAATTCTTAGACTATTTTAATTTCTTCGTATAATTTTTTTTTTAAAAAAAAAAAAGAGAAACACTACAATTCTAACTCCTATAGCTAATCCATTGTTTCTTCTATTGGGAATTCGTTTTATACTGTCCACACGTCAGATGTTATGTCCTAATTTCGTATCGATGAAAATATGATCTTTTAATATGGTCTCAGACAATCCTTGCCTTGTAAGCTAGTTCGGATTAAGTTAGATCCAAAATTGACCATTTAGCTTTCTCGTGGTATTATAGTCAGGCACAGTCTTTCTATTGTTAAGCCCCATCATCTTATATTGTCCACAATCCAAATATTCAGTCGTGCAGGTTCCATATAGATTGGCATTATTAAGAGAATTTAGTCGTCTGAATATGATCTTGAATAACCATTCCATCATTAACTAACTTTTGGGATTGAGTTACGTTCAAAATTTAAATCCATTTCTTTTGTCATAATAATTCAAAAACTAAGTTTTAGAAAAGTTAGAAGTGTCACTATCTTAGTGCCCTTGAGAGCATGCCAGGAGTCACAGAATCATATTCACAAGGCGGGGTTATATATATGTATATGCACATAGATTTGATGATTTTCTAGTCTTGCTTTTTGAAAATTGATGCATTTGACTATTGTCTTATTCTGTGTTTTTGGACCACCAAAAATATTGCATAATTTTCTATATTACAAAATAATACATGAAAATGCCGTTACACTGCACAAATACGTGCAATATAATTCAAAGATAGAATATACATATATACATATAAGAACCTTCTCACACTCTACACATATTTTTGTAAAATATAGTACAAAGTTAACAACATGCCGTAGTCATTTTATTTTTTAGATTATCGTATTGGATTTTGATATAGAAAGTAAAAGTATAAAAATTTAGGGGAAAAGGTCTTAATTATATCTGTACTTTGACGAAAATTGTTGTAATAATTTCAAACTTTGAGAAGAATCTATTTTCCTGCACTATTTAATAGCGTATTTTAAAGATATATAAGTTTTCACCTGGACAAGTTATTATTTATAATAATGCAATATTTATGATGTCCACGTAGACACCTATATATAATTTAAAATAAACTATTAAACAGTGTGAGAATAATAAATCATGTCATGTTCAAAGTATGAAATTATCACTAACAATTTCGATTAAAATTTGAATCTATTTCAAACTATTTTCCCTAAATTTTATATGATAGACATAATACATTGATATTGAAAAGCTCTTGGCAAAAATGTTGAGAGCAACAAGCACAACAAATGGTGGAGAGTTTTGGGTGGGACAAAAGACAATAACTTATTATTATTATTATTATTAGGCATTATATTGTTGTTCTCTCTATCCCTTTTTCTGATTTTCTTTCTTTAGGATATTAGATCTCTAGCACTACAAACACATATTTTCCTCTTAATTATCAAGAAAAAAAATCTTATTTTGGCTTTATCTCATTGAGAACAAATCCAAAGAGTGTGTGTATATATATATATATGAATGATTTGTACATCTTGTAGTAGAATCATTCATTGATAGGCATTAAAAAAATATTTAAAAAAAAAAAAAAAGGAGATGTGGTCAAAGATAATTTGGTGGAATTGAACTTTATTATATTGAAAATACAAATGCCCATAATAATAATAATTTCTTCAATAATAGGAGCTTCACGTAGAATTTGGATCATGGCACACCCAAAATTTAGGCATTTTCATATGGATAATCATCCGCCAATTTTGACGTAGTGTATAGAATAGTAATATCGAAATAACTCATTTTATGTATATTTTTTTATAGTAACTCAAAAGTATCTCTCAAACCTTCTGTTATACGTCACATTTACATCCATGTATATTTACATAATTTTTAATATTATTAGTAATAATATTCACAGCCTCGACTACTCGTTATTTTTATGATAATATATTTTTCTATTAAAAAATTATATTATATAAATATATTTCTTATTTGTCAATATATTATAAATTTAATTTATTCGTGTAAATTTTATATTTATTTCTATTTTGATTTCTCATAAAGAGCTGATTCACGATTGATACCTATTTTAATTAAATTCCTCCTCCACCAAATCATAAACTCCTCAAAGAAAGTTAGGAAGAGTGAAAACAATTTTTTTAGACAAAAATGATAAAAAAAAAAAAGGGTTGTTACATCTTAGGGCAATTCTATTCTCTATTTTACTCTCTAAATATAAAGTTCTCTGTTTTATTTTTTCAGATAATCAACTGCAACCGATTCTCTATTTACTCTCTAAAAATGAATCTTTTTTTTATATTGTATTATTATTTCTATTTCATTCTTATTTTTTTATTTTATAATATAAATATAATCTAAATTACATATTTAAAACGACCAAAAAAAATTTATAAATCAATAATATATTTTAGATGTTATATTACTTAGAAAATAATTACAAATATTTGAGACTTAATTAATAACCTTATATAATATAAATAATATTAAAATAACTTTAAGTTACATATTTAAAGTGATAGTTTTTTTAAAAGATGATTAATTTAACAAAAATAATAACTTGTTAAATGTTACATTGCATTATAATTACAAATGAGAAAGATTAAATTAGTAGTAATATAATAGAAATAATATTATAATAATTAAAAAGTAAAATACAAAGAATAGTAATTCTCGAAATTTGGAGAACTACTATTCACCTCTCTATAATTGAAATATAAAGTTAAATAAAAAGTAGTTGGAGAGGGCATTCTCTATTTTACTCTCCAAATATAGAGAATGGAGAGTAAACATAGAGGTGAGTTGGAGATGGTCGTACGCTGCGCAACTTCTCATCCTCAACTATTGCGCCATGATTTTGTTCCCTATCTAATTTATCAAACTATTGCGCCATGAATTTTTTTCCGGCATAATACATAAATGTGTCTTTTAAATTGGCTTCAAATCACATTTATGTCTTTCAACTTTAGGTGTGCACAAATAGACACTTAAACTTGTATAAAG
Source organism: Solanum habrochaites (assembly GCA_027704765.1). Classification (NCBI taxonomy): domain Eukaryota; kingdom Viridiplantae; phylum Streptophyta; class Magnoliopsida; order Solanales; family Solanaceae; genus Solanum; species Solanum habrochaites. Next base: position 6,487,746 of record JAKWJA010002499.1, read on the forward strand.
TTGAACAAACAGACACACATGTCCTACATGTCATCTTACATGTCATTTTTCTTATCTTACGTGTATTGTGCCAGGTAGAACTCATGTGTTTATTTATTTAAAAGTTGGATAAAGTGTTTGTTTGTTCATTATGAAAGTTGGAAGTCAAAGTTAAAATTTAAAGCCAAATTTAAAATTTAATATATATATTATGCCTTTTTTTTCCTATCTAATTTATCATTTTTGAAGTCTATATATTTTAATTATTTCTACTTAGACACAAATTTATTTCGATTTCAATAAAAGTCATCAAAGGTTTGATGTTATTATCAATGATAACTCGTTTGGCTATCAAAATATTTCACTTTATCAATATATATACATTTATTATTTAAAAATCAGCATTTGACCATGAATTTATATTTAGAATTTCGAAAATATCCAAAAAAAAAAAATTACTTTTATTATATTTTTCTTTTATTTACAAAAAAAAAATATTTTACTATAATAACCTTATCCAAATTATATTTCTTTCTTTTTTTACAAAAAGTACAATTATAACACACTATTATTTGCAAGAATTATAACCAAACACAACTAGGCCTTCGACTTCAATCTCAAAAAGTCCAAATAAAGTGAAAGCATTTTTAACAACATGTAGTACAAATAATTTGAGATCTAATCTATGACATTATATAATTATCTATTTGAGATATTACTTTTTAGCTCAATTTTTGATTATTTATTTCAGGTAAATTAAACATATTGATTATTTGCTAGTTTTTAGAGATTAGGGGTATATACTATTCCATATTAGAAAAAGTACATATAAATTCTAAATATTTTTTAAAAAAAAAAGTATGATCAATTACAACTTTTAACTTCAATTTATTTCAAATACAACTGAAACGTATTAAATTTTTCATTACGAAGCACCTACTAATAAATCGGAAACTAAGCACCAATAAAAATCGTGGTAGAGTGCTAAATAGTTTTTTATCCTTAACTACAAGTGTCAGGTTTAAGTTTCGAATTTCCTTAAATATGAAAACTCACTTTTATTTTATAAAAAAAAAACCTTACACCTCGATAATGCACAAGTACTCCCTCAATCTATACCCGAAATCTCAGAGATACATTTATACTATACTAAGGTCCTATTACCTCCTGAACTTATTCTATTATAATTTTCAACACTTTTTCGGCCTATGTAGCACTATCTTGTGGGTCTGGTTGACTTTTTTTCAAGCTAATGCCACATAGGCCGAAAAGGGGTAGAAAATTAGTTATAAAATAAGTTTAAGGGGTAATAGAACCTTAGTATAATATAAGTGTGTCTCTGAAATTTCGGACATAGGTTGAGGGGTACTGAAATACTTGTGCATTTTCCCCCTTACACCTCAATATTCAATTTTTCAACATAAATTTAAATTTAACAGAACTTTTATACAAATATAAATTATCGAAAGACAATAATATTAAGGTGTTTCATTACTCATCTTTTACTTGACTTGCCTTGTTAGGATTATGATTTAGGAGCTTATCCCAATACTCATTTTATTTTATTTTATTTATATTTAAATTAGTAGGGTCTCAGATATTGTAACTGTTGATAATGACAACAACAAAAGTAACATCTACAAATATGAGGCTCTTATATTAAGTCTCTAATTTTTGGCATTACTACTTTTGTATATTACTATCTTCAAATTATACTTTATGAACAAATATCTTCTTTTTATAAAAAAAAATAATCCATCCTATTATAATGGAGTAGTAATATTTGTATAGTTTATAATTAAGAAAAAAAAGGTAAAAGAAAATACTATTTAACTAGTTCAATTTTATCATCTATTTATTTAGAAAAGTTTTTACCCTTTGTCCGGAATGCTAAATGAAAGAAAACTTGACTCATTTGAATAGTTGAAAGGGAAAATTTGTTGAGCTATTTCGAATAGTCGAAAAGGATTTATTTTTTTGTATAAAATTTTTTGAAAATGTAATACTTTTTTCATCTCAATTTATGTGATTTTTTTTGTCTGTCTCAAAAAGAATAACGCATTCTATATTAAGTAACAGTTTAACTATAAAATATTTAATTTATTCTTAATGAAATGATTTACAACTATACAAATTTCATTTCTATCATTTATTTTGCACTGCAAATTTTAAGATCTTCATTTATCTTTTAAATTTTGTATCGAATCAAATTACCTCTCATACAATGAAACGAAACGGCTGAAGTAATAGAAAAGTTTGTGTTTAGTGAAGAAATAGGAGTAAAATAGCAAGGTGAGATAAGAGTGTTGACAGAGATGGTGAAGTAAGAGACACAGCAAAAGTATAAATAAAAGAACACAACACACAGTAAAAGAGAAACCCTGACTTTGACTCCTACACGATTTCCAACCAAATGCCTTTACAAATCATCAATCAACAATGTTGCCATTTCCATATATTGCTTTAACCGTCTCGACAGCCTTAAAAATATTATTTTGCTCGATTAATTGAATTTAAATATCTTTCAATTTCTGTAATACGAGTGAAATATATATTTCTCTCAATTTTTATATTTAAGAATTATCTATGATAAAATTGATGACTACTCATAAGTTATGTGACAGAGCAGAGATGTACCTAAATTTAAGGCTATCAAGAATGAAGCTAATAATTTGTACGAAGTTCAAAGTTGTTTTCAATACCCCTCTTGAAATCAAAAAGAAAAATAACCTATTATTTCACCTTTCATTTTTTACCCTATGTTTTATGATAACAAAAGAATTACTACCCTAACGACTTGTGTAGACACAAATATGTTATAAAGACAAGAGAGAGTTACTCGGATAAAGAAAGTAAAGAGGTCCTAAGAAGAAAGCAGTATTGAAAGAGAGAAATTATTTCCCAAACTAGTGGTACATAAAGGACAAGTCTAAGAAATAGAGTTGAGTGAAGGAACAATTTGACAAAACCATGCCAACTCCAAAACAGTAAAAAGTGAAGAAAGACAGACAAGTTAGGACCAGCAACAGAGCATCTACCTGCTTTCTCCTCTTTTCATATTAAAACTCCTTCAATGTAATGCCACTTTCTTTCACTCATATCAAAACAAAACAAAAGAACATGACACATTCAGTCAACTTTATTATAAACAAAAAAAATAACATGATCATTTTTTTTTATATATATATAGAGAGATGTATTTTTTTTTAATAAAATATATTCAAACTCCTGATCCTATGAGCTGTACACTTTTGATTATTCAAAGTCTTTTCCTCTCCCCACCACTCCAATCTTTTTTGAATCTCACTGAGAAAGAAGACTTGCTCAGTTTTCTATGCTCAAATAATCACTAAAACTAAAAACACAAAAAGAACTCATTTACCCCCCCAACCCTATGGAATATACAGAAGACTTGCACTCAACTCAACCAGTGGCTGATCCATAAAATTCAGCCACTAACAAACCCCAACCATGAACGAGGCCAAAAATGTCTTCGGCCGTGTACCACTGCAGCCAAAATGAATAATTTCTTCGATTATGATCACCGCGTGCTGCTGCTGCTGCCGCTCATTCCAGGCACTTTGCTTTACCAGTTGGGATTTTCTAGATTCAATGAAGAATCTCTATAATGTAACATCCTTTTTTGTTTTCTTGCCCTATCACCTGTCTTCAACAAAAATTCTGCCTATGAAATTCCGAAACCTCTTTGAATAGAGCTTTGGATCGACAGCTGAGATTGAGGCGGGGTCAACTTGCAACGATTTGTAAGCATGCTCAAGCTTCTTACTAATATCATAATCCTGCAGAATGTCAATGATACCAAAGTACAGGACTACTTCATAGACTTCCCCACGGGAAGGGGGTACATTACAGAAACCACCGGGGGTGTACTGATCAAAATCACTCCTTCGTGCCACTCGTTCAGCCCGTGCAGGCATGTTAGCTCCCAACTGAATCAAGGGTTTCCTGTAAAGATATAATTCAAGTAACTTCAAAGTCAGGTTTTTAGAAACGATACAAATTTAAAACACCCAAAAGTACTATGGGAACAAGGATAAATCAATGTTAATCAGCAAGCAATTAACTATGTCAAGAAAAAAACAATTGTCTTTGTGGCTGCAAAATCTTATTTTGTCATGTCAAAAGGGGATCTGCAAGAAATTGCTTTCCGAATTAACTTAATAGTGATCAAATAAATATTAGCTTCACTACTAAAATCAGTAGCACGCATCTATTCTGCCAAAAGAAAGAACTAGTAATTTTATTTACAACCGGGAAATAATAGCAGTTGGGAGAGCAATATAATCGGACCGGCTTTAATCATCCAGAGTCATTAATAAGACCTTGCTCCAGTTGTTCCCATCACAAGTGTTGTTTAATAAACTCCATCAAAAAGTTGCAGCAATAGACCAAGTGAAATCACTGCTTCCAACTACCAACCTCAAATTCATGGAGAATCGATTTACTTCCCAATGGGGTATACAAGCACAGATCTTAGGGAGCAATGGACTACTATTTTCCTTCCAAGGTGTCCTTAAAGTAAGGTCTTATCGCATTACTTGGCACTCTTTTTTAGTTTTAGTGTAGTTGTAAACCTCAACCAAAAAGGTGAAAGTCAAAGGATTTGCGAATGGGAAAAATAGAACTCACTAACAGCAGTAAAAAGAACAGGTCTTACCGCCCAGCAAGAATCCTATCCATGTCTTGTAGCTCAGCTTCAAGGAAACGACAGCCACGCATGAACTTCTCATTTTGGAATGAATCACTCTTCCCTGAAAGCAAGCAAAGCTTCCTTTTATATTTTTCTGGACCCTTCTACATTGTTATCCAGCTAAGAATGAAGTTGTTACAAATGTGTAACCTACCATTACGCAACAGGAATGGCGATAAACCCATCTTTTCACCCGTATTATCCTCTCGGAAGTGAAGACCAACCAAGAGACTGTAATCCATGATTCGCTCAGCTTCCAGAAATTCACAATCGCGATCAATTTGTCTGCAAAGAAGTTTAATCAATTTAGTAATGCAAAAATATATTGTGTGACAACTCTTGATTAGGAAAATAAACTAATGTTACAACAAATGAATTCATATACTTACTTGATCAGTTCTTCGTACCAGTTCCGCTGGAGACGGAACACAAAGTTCAGATCAAGGTCCTTGAGGGTAGTAGTTTCATCAATTTCTCCTTCGGGTTTATCCGTTGTGCGGCCATGTGAGGAACCTTTCAGGTCAAACCGTCTGTGAATACGATATTCTGAGCAGAACATGTTGCCCATAACAATGAACCGTGTCTGCATCCAATGAAAGAAAATAATATCAGACATGTTAAGCCTTGCATCAAATCTAAGATTCTAAGTTTGAAGTCAGACATACCTTGACACCACCAACCGGTTTGACGCAATGGACACCATAGAACTTTGTGACCAGGGTATTTTCATAACGACAAACATGTTGATAGTAACTTGGAAGCATCTTAATAAGCACCTGATTAACAGATTGCAAAAATTCAAACTCATTAGAAAATTAAGCATGTCATCAGTTTCTAATTGAAGCAAATATCTTATCTACCCAGGTCTGCAGTTAAACCCAACAACAGTAAAATAACCATTTTAGGAAATCAATTCAAGTGCAAGTCAAAGGTGAGGCAACTAACCTTGACTTCTGATTTTTTCACAGTTTTGATCATAAACCTATCATCTTGAGTCAAATAAAAGAAGCTTCCACTCTTCCCTGGAGAAGAAAGCTCTCTCAGAGCATCATTTCCACAAATTGCCAACATGTAATCCGCAGGATCAACTTGGAACAATTCTCTCAAATGTCTGGATAACCCAACAAACAACCAAACACTTTTAGAGTCTTTCATGGTGTGTAAAACAAAGATCGAGTCAATCAATATCAAATTAAACACTCAATCTCAACAGACAACTTATCATCTACATGTTATAGGAAATCAATACCTAAACACCACCGGACAATAATCCTTCCAACGGAAATCAGTAGATTGATGAGGGGGTGTAAGCTTAGACCCTTCTGGTGGAAACCTGGTCCAGAACTTCTCGTTAGGATCAAAATCATTGGTTTTAAGATCCCGTAATATCGAAGCATGCTTCCCAACCGAATACCTATAAAAACCATCATTGATTCAGCTATACAAACAATTGTAACTAACAGAAGTAATAATCAAATCTGAAAATAGAACTCCAATTACTGCGCATAAAACAATTTCTTCTATTCTATAGTACCGTGCCACTGGAGAGTGACATCAAATCGGTAATTTTTATCTTTGGATCAGTCCCCCCTGTACTGGCTGGCTTCTTTTCTTCTTTGCTAAAGCAACAAGGATTTCTCCTGAACTGCTTAAGTCCATCTCGACCAAACCCAAAGCCATCCCTGTAAATCATGGATGCCTCTACATTATCAATAATATCACAAGTAATGTCACCGGCTTCACCATCCGACTCCCAAATGCAAATTCTGGGAAAATTTCTTTCTGTCATACTTCCCCTTGATCCATCCACGGATGACCTCTTCTTCCCCATATTCATCACTAGCAACCCACAATCTTCATCAGCCATTAAAGGTGCAGCTAACTTGTGACCAAAAAATCCCCCCAAAACATCTTCTTTAGCACTGAAATCAACACTTTCTTTCTTAACAGAGCCGTGGCTGTTAGTTCTACTGTTTGCTGGATAAAAAGTACCATTAAGAATTTGGTTTTGATGTTGCTGATTCTTAGCATCTTTACTCCAACACCCAATATAACAACTCCCATCAGGCCAAGTGAAAACTCCATGACCTTTAGGACCACCAGCTTCCCAATTTCCATCATATCTATTTCCATTTGCCCAAATCAAAACACCTCTACCATGAATATCCCCAGTTTTCCATTCACCAACATACTCGTTTCCATTCTTCCAAACATATCTCCCTTGTCCATCTTGTAAATTCCTTTTCCATAGCCCTTCATAGTAATCCCCGTTGCTATAGTGTTTCTGCCCATACCCATGTTTCCGATCACCGGACCATGAACCTTTGTACATATCCCCATCGGATCCAATAAAGGTACCTGAACCCTCCATACGCCCCGACTTAAATTCACCTTCAAATGTAGCTCCAGATGGCCACGAAAACTTACCCTTACCAGATGCTTTACCTCTTTTCCACTCCCCTTCATACATACACCCATCTTTCCACAAATACTTTCCGGATCCGTGAGGCGAACTACCGGAGAAGCTACCTATGTACAGATCTCCATTCGGAAGGTGCTTTTCCACTACCCCAACGTTTGAGCTAGTACTAGTTGTACCAGACGCTGCACAAATTGTACCATCCGTCGGAATAACTCTCCTTGATGTTGCTTGTGATTTGCTCCGAGGAATGATGATAACTGACCTCGGGGTCGTCGTCGTCGTCGTCGTAGCTGATTCTAGAATCTTCTCTTTCTCCTCCTCATCCACTTCCTTCGTATTCTCCTTCCTTCTAGTCGATATTTCGGGAATCTGACTCGACAACAAAAGGGTTTCCGGCATTTCACTTTTTTTCACTCAATGATGTCAAAAATGTTCTTCTTTTACAAACAAACTCGTCCTGTTCCTTTGAATTATACCTGAAAATGGCTACACCGGAGCATATTCTCCGGCCAACTCCATTCTGGGTATTGATGTTTCTCTCTCTAGACTAGAAAAAATGGAAATAAGATAGAAGAGAGAGAGAAAGAGTCACAATTTGGCTTTGCTGTATTGGAAGAGAGTAAAGAGAAGTATGAATACAAACAGGAATTTGAGAGAAACACAAAGGAAGAGAGAGAAACAAAGATGAAAGGCATTTAAATGGAAAATAAATTAAAGTAAAAAAATATGAAAAAAAGCTTAAAAGAAAAAGTAGACACAGAGCCCTAAGAAAAATGTGAAACTATAATATAAGATATAATTAATTAATTTAATTATGTTTTTCAATGGGAAGGTTTGTTTTTGGTTATAATTTGATTGAATGTCAATTACACTTTCCCACCCTACTTCCTTGTGTCTTAAATGTCTATTTCATGTGTCTCAACTATGTTCTGATCATATGGGATGAAATTAGTGGCAATACATATTGTTGTTTTCAATAATATTTCTTCTTGCAAAATACACAAAAGTTATATATATATTCTATATGTGATATTGTATATATATATATCTATTTTTCTATCTCAATACTTACTAAACTTGGAAATTTTCATATTTAAGGTTGTAAGACAATCAGTATAATGGAATATTTCCATAAAATTTGGGATCGAGTAAGATTAGGGCAAGAGTTTACTCTGTCTTTGTGTATAGAAAAATTGTTCTTGATATATCATCGAGTCAAAAGCAAAGTTATAGCAAAATGATAGATAAATATCAAGATGTACGCAGTTTATATATTTTATTTTTTGTTTTAATTTTTTTTTATTTCTATTATTTTAAATTCTAAATTCTTTTTAAAAATTTTATATTTGGGAAAATTTCTAAAACTTTATTCTTTATTTTATATTATTTACATTTTATATTTTCTTCTCATTCTCGATTTTTACTTCATGTGATTTCATATTATTTATTTTTTTATGCCAAACTTTTTTTTATCATTAGCATAATTTTGTAAATAATCTATTTTTTTAAGTAAAGTAGAATTCATTGTTGATGATGTTATAAGACTTACATTTTTCTTTTTTGAAAAATCATATTTATCAATGTTGTGTTAAAATTTGACAAAAAAGGTATCTATTACATTTTTGTATTTTTGTCAATTTAGAAATTAGTTTAATATTATTGACTTGAGACTTCACATTGCAAGTCATTTATTTTTATGTTTTATAGTATTTTATTAATTTATGATATTTTATTTATAATATTAATCTTTTTGTCAAACATATGTTTCATGATGTTTCATAAAAATTTTGTACTTTTAGTTTTTGTGGTTAATTCAATTGAACATAACTATCTCCAAAGATCTAAAGCCATATCTTTTTCAGAATTTAGTAATAACGATAATTTATTAATAATCATTAATTTTCAAAAAATTAGTATATGTCTTAGATATTGAATTTAAGTTTATCATACTAGATTCTTATTTGTACTAATATTAAAATCCTTTAATTAATTCATATTTACCTAAAATTTAACAATCTTATTATTGCAGTTCTGCAACCAAATAATACATTGTGTCAAAAACAAACTGGTCAGTGTACTTACTATCTTAGTATTACAATCATTATAACAAACCCTATATAACGTTTTAAGTTTTGAGTCAGTTTACATTCTCCTCGGACAACTCATATATATTTTTTTTCATTGAAAAATTACATTGTCTGCATTAACGTCTGCATATATCCAACCTTCTTTACGTGTAGCATTATATTGAGTATGTTATAGTTATTCAATTTATATATGATAACTATAAAAACAAACTTCCCTGTAAATTTTGGTTTTAGGGCCCCAAATCTGATTATGTCTTGTGTGATCACCTCCCTAGTTTTTCTTTGGTCTATCTCTACCTTTTAAAAACTCTTGTCGTAGGGCCCGTATGTGTAATTGTGTTCTTCATAAAACAACACTTTAAAAAGTACTCCTTTGAAAGTGCTGAAAGTTAGTTTAATAATCATTTTGCGGTATGGATCAATTTGAGTTGCTCGGCGAAACGTGAAAAGGTAAATGAAGACATAGTACTCGTTAGGGCTTATGTGAGTAATTTGCGGGAGATTGTATAAAAATATTAAGGCGCAAACAGATAAAAATTATGGTCCACTTAAAACAGCTTATAAGCTTGAAAAAAAAAAAAACGCAACCCCTACCCCATCTTTTAACCTTTTGGCCTTAAAATAAGTTTGTTGTTAACTAAATAAGTGTATTTTGAGTATTGCCAAACACTAAATAGTCAAAATACCCGAAATTTTAATCAGTTGAACCAGCTTTTAAGCTGAGCCAACAGGCTCGTAGTCAACCTCTAGCCTTCTCTTAGTGTAGCCGGGCACCTCCTATTTACACATCCCGAGTTATTTCAGAGTACTCTCTCCCTCATCTTACCCACTAGCAAACATGTCATGTCCACCTTACTTATATAGCTTTTGTTCATATCATACTTATTCTAAGTGTCCCACATCTATCTATAATCTCTCATCTCGCACTAACATTACATATCGTTGAATCGGTGGATGTTTCATTGGATAGCCAACACTCTACACCTATATACCACAATGAGGTTGATCTAATAATCCTTTTAAACTTATCATTAATTCCTTGATCATATTTCTTATACGCACATTATCTTGAATTGAAGCTGAATTTAGTCCCACAATGCAATACATGTGTCGCACCATCATCATTAAAATCTCAATCCTTCCTTGATTATGCATCCAAGATATTGAAGATTTTTCGATAGACAACAAACATAGTGTTTATGTTGGTTTATCTAGCCGAAAGTTGATAAACCAGACTAAATTAATAAATTGAAGTAGACCTACTCATCCCATCCCCATTCGACTGATACTTGAAGAGAGTTATCTCTAGTCATCCATTGGCATAAAAAAACTCCCTTTTTTTTGTTCACAACCACTAAATCCGATATCCCGAAGCGCCAATACTGCGCATGCCGACCAAATTCCGAATCGTGCATCTCATAGTGCCCACTTCTAGGGTGACGCTCCCAACAAAATTTTCTCCATACCCAGTTTATCTCCCTTGTTTGTTATTTGCATCAAAGATTGATACAATTGACTTATGAAAAATGACTACCTCCTACTATTTACGTCACATAATTTGCATGAACATAAAATTCAAGATGTATTTAAAAATTTATAGCTCATTATATCATAATATGTGTAATCAAACCATGGATACAAAGTAATTTAACTTTATTAATTTTAAATGTAAAAAAAATGCATCTCATATTGCTAACAACTTAGTAAAAAAATCATATTATGTAAAATGAAATGAAAGGGAAAGATAAGAAACTATGATAAACAAGTTTGAAATTAGAAATAATTCTATTCCATGTAGTAAACCCTCACTAATCCTGGCCTTGTACTTGTAAATCTACCCTAGAGACCCCATATATATTTTGGAATTGCAAAAAAGCTTCCATGGTTGGTTGTTAGTATTGCCTCATTCAATGACCTGTATAGTTTTGTATTGTTTAGCCTAGACTATCTAATCATATCATTTTTTTCCTAAATTACAACTTTCTTCCCAAACTTGATATAGGAAGAATCAAATATGCTCAAAATAATGAAACTCAAGGAAATGCCAGGTTTGTTTTCTAATTAAAATATTGTTCTTTATTTATTGTATCATTACTCCTTTATAATTCAAAAAATAATAGAGAAACTTGATCACAGAAAATGGAGAACAACTATTGAAGTATGCTCGTTTTGGAAATTACATCAAAGTTACTTTTCACTTTGTCTTATATAGTTTGTTGATATTACAAATCTATTTAGCGATAGAAATGCAATATATATTGACCAAATATATTCCGATATCTGATTACAGCAATAGATGCCGTAATAAGATGCCTATATCACAACTAGGCTAATTATCATAAACCGAACCTATTCTATTTTCTCGAAGGGTCCACAAATACAACTATAAGCACTCCGACTAGCTACTTACGACATATCCTTACTTTCTCACCATATTACCCAGCCCTTGTCACATGGTACATTATATCAAACTTTCTAACTACCAATCACGAATCTCTTTCTCCAAGGTGGAATCTACCTAAGTATTCACATCACGTACACTACCTTCACTTTTCACCCTTGCAACATACAGACAACCCTTGTCTCTCAACATTAACACTCTTGAACCCTTGGCCCTTCCAGTTTCATTCAACAACGAGATATATAACATGTTAAATTAACGCAGTAAAACAAACATAAATAGGTCATCATAATCATTTACAATTTCGGGAAAACAACATCAAATATCACTTACGAACAACGTGCAACTTCACCATTACAAGATATACAATTAAGTCAAGTCATTGGTCCTTTCAAGGGACTTAAACCCTAATAGTTAGCATACCGGAACGTCATACCTGATCCAGTGTTTATGCCATAACGTGGCAATTGATCCCATATTTATGTCAAAACGTGGACCAACACCCGATCCATTCAAACAACCACTATCACAATCACAAGTATATTCTCAAAATCATATAATCAAGTCAAGATTCATGACCTCCAACATTCATCTCTCTCATTTACAAATAGTGTGATCAATAATGCAAATTTGAATAGTATTATAATGAAACAAGAACAATTATATATATCACACAATCATGAAATCACAACTATCACCTATGTAGTATTCGTCAACATATATCACTAAGACAGTATCTCGACCATACTTAACCCTAGTTCATCATTTAAGGATTCTTCATATGATTTAAATCATCTTTTGTTCGGTATGCAAATGTCTACACATAAATCCTACCATTGATTTACATTATATTACGTAGTGAGTACAAATTTATACCTACTCAATTAATAAACCTAATCTATTTGGACGCTAAACAGTTGCAAAGAGTTTTGGGCTCGATTCTTGTTTTCGAACTTCGTGACGGTGATTTTCTGAAATCTCTTTCTCCTTCATTTCGAAGCTTAGAGCAACTTTTTCGAGGGTTTCTTTGATGTTTTACGTCTAATTTAGGTAATTTAGGAAGAAAAAGAGAATAAGATTTCACATTATCAACGTTCTGTTTCGCCTATTTCGCTTTGGCTCCAACTTACCCCGTTGTGGTGCCGCCATCCTAATGGCATCTAGCCCGCTTGGACGGGACAGTGAAACAGTAATTTTTTTGAATTTTGTTTTTCCTAAATAACGACGGTTCAAATCGTTACAGAATATGACTCTAAATAAAAAACATAGAAAATTGAGGATTAGGATAAAAAGTTAACATAACTGAGAGAGATTTTTTTTGTAGGAGTGATAATTCTAGCTTGGAGCAACTTATTTGCTCCCACTTTTCCTTTTTAGTATTATTAAACATTTTAGTATCTTATTTTTACATTTTTATTACTATTTTCGCAGTCAATATTTTTCTATTTTATTATTTTGTGAGAGCTTCTTTCACTTATTTTTTTTCTCAAATTTATTTAAAAGATATACAGTAAAATAAAATTAATATTCGGATAAATCTAATAATCTCCCTAAAATAATATTTTCCTCGGGTTCTCCGCTTGGCCACTAAAATAATTAATTTCGATAGATAATAAAGAAGATATTTTCAGAACACCCTATATAATATATGGTCCCTATATCATAAATTATATTAATTTGATTACAAATATATCTAACGACAATTTAGTGAATATGAATTATATTGTCTGTTTCTGTTTTTTCTTAAAATTTAAAATATAGTTGAAGTTCATCTGTACCATTTCTATCTTATTGCGATCCATCGAGTTATGTGTTGTATCCTTTTTTTAAATTGCCCAAAAATTGTAAGAGTTCTAGATCTGTGATAAGTGTTTCTTACTCATATCTGGTTCCAAAGGTCAATATCAGCTTCAATTTCACTCATACTGTTGTTTTTTCTCTTTCTCATGGTATTACAATTTTCTTCTAAACTCTAAACCTCTGAACAAGTATTACTTTCACTAGCACAGCCAAAGCCAACAGAGGTTATTGACATTCATTTACTTTGGAACCGGATCATTATCATGATCTCAAGTTCATGAATGACGTTTTCACAATAAGGTTCATTCATATTCTCCGGGATTTCTTCTCCTGACGATTTTTCTACCGTATCGACAAACAATTTTATTGTCCTCTTAGCTGAACATTTGTTTTTCAACAAAAAGGAATTGCATAATTCGATCGCATCCAAAACATCTAATCTTTTTGTCTCGTTCTTGTTCCCACCTCTCCATAGCCTCTTATATCCTACTATACAATTAGATGTTCATACTACAGTCTTAAACCGCTCTTATTATCACACTTTTTATTGGGGGGGTTGAATTTGTGGCTGGTTTTTGAAATTAATAAGAGACAATAATTTGATGTGTCGTGGTACTTTGGTACTGATATTTTTATGTGAATTGATAAATATGAACATAACATTCGTAGATACAATGATTTTGAGATAGTTTAAAAACTAACCTCATCAAATCTCAACTATTTTTTTAAATTAAATAAATAGTAATTTATCGATTAAATAACATCTCTATAAATTAATAAGATTTCACGATTCCACCTATATTAATTTATAGAGGTTTTACTGTATGTTTTTTAAATCAAGAGTCTATTATAAATACTCTATCTGTCCACTTTTGATGTGATGATTTCTTGTTTTAAAGTTAGATGATAAGAATTTTAACTAATATTTTATGATACATTTATATCATATTATTGTATAAAAAATTATAATTTATTATATTTTTCATATAGTATAAAATATTAATATATTTTTATTTTATTTTAAAAACTAATTAAATTATTTTTAAAAAAATATAATTTTTTTGGAGTTGTGTAGTTTGTAGAATATAGTGATGTTTAAAATGTAGAGTAGGAAAACACTACTAGCAAGTTGCCTTGGGATTTCACCTTTTCTTCTCCTTTTTTATTTCCCCAAGTCCCAAGTGAGAGAAAAATGTACACAAAATTATGAGCTTTTTGTTCAGATAATATAGCTAACCTATAATAGTATAATATAGGCTGAATAATAGGTAACCTATAATTTTAAATTATTTAACATAAAAAATAGTAAACCATTACTGTAATAATGTTGGGAATAACAACAGTAGTGATTTATTTTATATTTGGAAAAATATTCCATAAATTATATGAGTAGAATTACTTATTTCCAATATTTAATTTGTCTTTCTATATTTTACTTTTTGTTTTACGGAAATTATGTTCCCAATAATTTGTCATATCAGTTGATAATCACAAGGATTATTCTTTATTGGCCATATAATTCAAATTTTTTAAATTTTTGTTTAACATCATCTTATGTTGCAATTATTGTTGTGAATAATCGTACTTGTTGGCATTTAAGAAAAGCAAGAAAGAATTTTGCTACTTTTTTAGTTGTAAATATGCTAATTTTATAATTGATATTAATTTATTAAAAGACTCAATTTTATTTAAACTATTCGAGTTTAATGATGGTACAATATGAAATAAGAATATCAAAAGTATTTAATAATACATGAATTCATAATTAAAAATAATAGAAGTTTCTTTTGACTCTTCAAATTTATATCTCTTTTTTATTTTAATTTTTCTAATATAAATAATAATAAAATTATTATTAATTTCTTCATTATTGTAGGACTTATCTAGGAGGCTGTTTGGTAGGAGGTTGATTAAAACTTCCACATCAAGAAAGGCTGTCCTTGGGTTTCCTTAAGCTAATTTTGAGATTTCAATTAAGCCTAAATTTAATTTAATATTGTATTAGATTCGAATATGATATAATTTTAGATCCCTCATAAAAATCTAATAATAGTGGGATAGAAATATCATACAACAAATCGAACAATGAAATTCCGTTATAAAAAGGAAGAAGAGTTTCTTAGATCTCTTATAATGTTTGGCATTTCCTTTAATTTAACTGATTTTTATTGTATAAGTTTAGATCTAACATATATATATATATATAATTATACTATATATATATCTATATATATATACATAATATATATTGAAATATTGATAGACTTTTATTACAAACATCTTTCTACTATACCCCAAAATTTAATTTACAATCCGTAAGTATTATTCCTTAGCAGAAACCTCCTTTAAATTATATCTGTCAAACTTAAACTACATCCTTAAAATATCATATTTTAGCAGAATAACTTCCTTTCAAATATTTAAAAGTAAACAATTTTCATCGTCTACTTGAATTACAGAAGAACGAATCGATATGTCACCAAAAATAAGTCGCCCCATCCTATTATTATTCTAAATTGTCAAAATATGATCCGACTTTTCGTACTTGAGTTAAGAATTATGCGAATCCTTTTAATTTGAGACCTTTTTTTTCATATCATTTTTCATGTATTTTCTAATTAAAAATATAATAGTTTAACATATGTTTTCTTCTCGATTGATTATGCTAGAACGACATTTTTTGTAGACTTCGCGCTATAATAGATGTAGAAATGAACTCAAATACGAGGCACATAATCAATATTTTTGTCATTTGATATATTGACCCAAAATCCGATCATCTTAATTGGTTAAGAAAAAGGGAAAATAATTAATCTCAATCAATCCAACTTTTTCACTTAACGAAAACGGTAAATCAATGTGCACGCCTCACACCTTCACATCGTTTTTAGTTTCCATGAGCAATAGTGTATACAGATTTAATTTTAAGAACCTTCTTGTCGAAATATTGGAAATTTTCCCAGGATAACTTTCTTGATAGTTACTTTACTCTATTCATTGTTTTTCGTCAGATTCCTTAATTTTGACATATCTAACAAAACGATGAAATTTGTTCACTTAAAAATTTTAAATGATTTTATTTCTTCTGCTAAAAATAGATACTTTTAAGGTGTAGTTTTTATTTTTGAAATATAATTAAAATATTTTTTACACCAAAAAAATACAACTATTTTATACGTACTTATTATAGATCTATTTTCTAGTATTTTTAATACGTTACATAAAGACGAATATGCCCTCAAACTTTTAGCTAGGGTACTTTTTTTTGTTACCAAAGAGGAGAGGAGAATCTAGTTTATCCTTCTGGTTTATATCGTTACATGACGGCATCACCTAGGGAGTGTAAGGATCTATTGACTAAAACACCCTCCCTTTTCATGTTAATTACTACTGATGCTTTTGCCTAATTAAAAGTAATTAATCAACATGTATAGCTAATACTATTTCTATTCAAATAATTATTGTTGTTCTTACTAAAAATATTTTATTCTTAGTATTAGTAATCCTCGAAGATTACAACTTTCTCAATGCATAAATATTTACTTCATTCGTCTTATGTTATTTGTTCATTTTGCTTTTTACTCATAAATATTGAAGGTTATTTTTATTATTTTATTCTCTCAATTTCATATTAGTTTATCACTTTCATTTTTATGCATATATTAAGAAATCATAAATAAGAAGATAATTTTTCTAATTTTTTCTTAAAAAAAATCTTAAAAATTTTATAAATAAATATGAATACTTTAAAAAAATAATTAATTGTAATGGTAATATAATTTTCAAAATTAAATAACAAGTAGATTAACAAACCTTATTTTTAGTAGATAATTAATCTAATATGAGACATTATTAATATGGAGACGATTTTTAATAAAAGAGTTCAAAATCATAAAGACACAACGAAATAAGCAAATAAGTTCACCCTCTACTCATATATACATAAAATTAAGAATTATATGGAATCTATGATACAGTGTAAACATAATTTTTCCATCAAATGAATTGGAATTGAATCCCCCCTTTTTAACCAATTGATTTATGTACCTTATTCATCATTCTGAAGATTAATAATGGAGGAACTTCACGATATTAATATGTTTTAAGAGAATAATAACTTAAGGATGTCATGTTTTTTAAAATTTAATTTCTCACAAGATATAATTTATTATATTCAAAAGATAATATAGTAAACTTATCATTTAATTAATTACTCGCTTCGTCCAATAGTAATTGTCCATTATACTATTTTTGGATGTCCAACAATGCTTGTCCAGTTGTCTTTTTATGAAATTGGGATGATAATTTTTTACATCTAATCTCCTAATTTCAACCTTTATCATATTAATTATCAGCCAGTTCTTATATGTTTCAAGACACTAGATATTTATTATGTTCAATAAGTGGTATAGTCAAATTATCCTTCTATATATAATTTCTTAAAAAGTGTGCATAGTCAACAGCGGACAACTATTATTGCGCAGAGAGACATACTTTCTTAAATAACATCTAAGAGTCTGTTTGCTCCCGATTAAAAGCATGGTCAAACTGACTTAAAAGTCTTTATTTTCCATCACGATATTCCCCCCTCCAGACGCTTATTTAGCTGTTTGACATACTCAAACTAGCTGCTTATTTTAAGTTAAAACAAAACTTATTTTAAGCCACAAGTTAAAAGCTGGGGTACATGTTTTTTTATTTTATTTTAGAATTATAAGCTGTTTTAAAGTTGACCCGACATTTTTTTATCTTTTTGCCCCTTATATCTTTTTATACAATCTCCCAAATTACACATAACCTAACATCTTCTTTCTTCCATTTTTCCTTTTCCACGTTTGACATAGCAAGCAACTTCAGCACTTTTTATCCAAACACGATAACTGCTGATTTTAAAAATAGTTCAGCAACTTTTCAAAATGTACTTTTTAAGTTTACTTTTTTAAGCCCATCCCAAAACGGGCCTTAATCAAACACTAAACAATACAAATCAGAAAAATATATTTTCCTTAATACTCATTAACGAATTAAAGCCAAATTTTCAACTTGTAACAGTATAAAGAGAGAATTCAAGATTCTAGAGTCTAAGAGAAAAACAAACAAAAAGAGAATTTCAAAGTAGAAAGACTAAGCGTCTCAATCTCAAAGAGAAAAAAAAGAGAACAATCCAAAAATTGTAGCTTTACTCTTGTTCAAATACACTAAACTTTGATATTATGATATAATTCGATGTGTTAGTGACTTATTATTTATTTAAATTAACTTATTTTAAGTAATCGCAGTAGCTTTAAAAATATTATTTTTATTGTAATAGTAATTAGTAAAATTTATTAAAAAGTACTTAATTTAAAAAGACAAAAGTAAACCAAAAATCATACATCAATTTTTTTTTTTGTAATCAGGAGTCCACAAAATTGCAACTAAATCAAATGTTATAATCAGATATAGATGCTGTCAACGATTAATGAACCTAATTAAAATTTTGACACCTAAAATTATGCCATTTGGCAAAGCTCAATTAAGGACACCTAATTATCATTAAAAACCTTGCTTTTATGATAAGTATAGGGAAAATTTTTATTTAACGTATATACTATAATAAAAAATATTATCATTTAATGTAATAACTTTTTTTTACTGATCATTTCCTAATTCCTTTAAATCAGTTTAATACTGATTACAAGAATAATTAATTAGTCACATATAAGTAGCAACAAATTTGAAGATGAAATGCAGTTATCACACATGTTAATACACTTATAATACACGATGACAATTTATTTATCAAACAAATATAAGATATTTCAAAAACCTATAATTCAGATATATTTGCATAGCATATTTCACTTTTAAACATATTACTGATTCTATCACAAGACTGCTATAAATGGGTATAATAAAATTATCTCTCAAATCAATAATTCTTTTAAAAAATATACATTATGCATGTAATTGTTCAATAATATTGTGTTGTATAATTCTTTAAATTCTTTATTTATGAGTATATAATATTCTGTTATTATATTTTTTTTTTTTTAAAACAAGAAGAGAAAGATAATTTTATACTATTTAATAACTTAAATATGAAAGTAGGATTTTCTCAACAACCAAAATAATAATAATAATAAAAAATAAAAATATGATTTTTATTTCACTAGTTGGTAACGAAATAATATTATCATCAAATTACTTCCTGGCTATAAAATCATTTTTCATCTTGTTTTTGTCCCAACAATTCTTTAGTGGCGGAGCTATTTTTGTCAAATAGATATTAATTAATACTTTTTAATTTTAAAAAAATATATAACATAGAAAAATATTTCTATTTCATATATATTACTATATTTCTAAACTCCCTCTTTTATATTTTATAATTATTAGATTGTTGATCTTTTATACTAATGAATTTTTGTAATAATATCTAAATTAATAAAATGTAACAGCATGTATATAGAATTCACCATTATTTTAAGAGTTTGTTTCACAAAATAATGGTTTGTACTTTGTAGTTTACAAGTAAAAGTGGAGTAATAATTATATTATACAATGTTTTTAAATTTTTTTATATTGTTGTTTTTTCTCTATTATTATCATTATTATTATTATTATTATTGCTTACAACTCAATCATTATTCAATTACATTTTCGGTGGGTCTCAATACAGGACTACATTATATTGTTTTTTTTCCCTTAAAAATAATAACTAATCAATTTGAAAATTGTATCCAATTGCCATAAATTTATAATCTTCTTGCAAAATATATAGTTAAACAAACATTAATAATCCAACAAATAATTGAATAGGATATATATACTTTTTCTAATACATTAATTATGAGTAAGAAGATTATCTATTATGACCTATAAACATTATAAAATACATTTATGGTGGTGGTCGGCTGGCCAGCCAAGAACTTGTGCCACATCTTGCTCACTATTGTCTTTTATGGCACCTGTTTTCATTTATTTATTATTTAATTTACACATATACAAATAAATAAATAAACACCAGTATATATTGTGGTGCACTAACAGTAGCGGAGCCACCAAACAATCAAGGTTCATCAGAATTCACTTCGACGAAAAATTATATGATTTATATATGATTAAAATAATTTTTTAGATATATATAGTACGATCTTTCCTAACTCCTTCACACTATTTCTCTGTTTATTTTTGTAGATGTTGAAGCGCCCATCGTTA
Source organism: Solanum habrochaites (assembly GCA_027704765.1). Classification (NCBI taxonomy): domain Eukaryota; kingdom Viridiplantae; phylum Streptophyta; class Magnoliopsida; order Solanales; family Solanaceae; genus Solanum; species Solanum habrochaites. The sequence goes on from JAKWJA010002499.1 coordinate 6,508,346, forward strand.
AATTTGGGCCACCTGGTGAAGTGACACCACGTAACTAAGGTTTTCGGGTTTTGATCTCTTAGGGTATGGAGAAAATCTGTTTAGAAACGTCACTCCTCGAATGGACACTATAGTGCACGTTTCGAATTTAATTGAGGCTTCAACGTGAACTCCAGACAACGAGTAGGAAAAAAATAAAAGAATATTTTATAATATTGATATGATTCTCTTAGAACGTTGACATGTTTTTTTTTTGATAATGTATGGCACTTTCTTAATCCAGCCATTCCTTCGTATCATTGGGATTCGATTTCTTAAAATTGTTCATTAATTATTTAATTAAATCTCTAACTCAATCTTACTCAATAAGCTTAACTATTTCATATACCAATAAAAATAAATAAACAATTACAACTTGTTTAAACTTTTTTGACATTATATTATTAGGATAATTAGATGTGTGGGAAGACATTTGGTCAAATATTTCAAAACGTATTTCTTGATAAGAGTTATAAAATAATAAAGTTACAAAAGCATTGTACTATACTCTAAATTTAGTTATTTTATCAAGTGACTTTCTTGAACTTTTTTAAGTTAGGCATATGATTTTTTGAACTTAAAAATGTTATAAAATTTAAATATGAGAAGACCATATGGGTAATTGCTATTCTCCACGAGTAAATTACATGTTTGATCTGTCTGATAAAATAATTATATTCATAGTCATAAATATATATAAAAAATTAAACAGTGTAATATAAAAATATTTGAATAGAAGGATATATAACGTAAAAATATGTATTGAATAAATTAAAGATTGTATGTGCGGCTATCTTATGATGCATATATATATATATTATTATATAATATATATATCAGATAATATAATATAGTATATATATAATGATATATATATAAATCTCATTTTGAATTTATCTTCCTTCTTTAAAAAATATTCTCGCCGCTTTTTTTTTCTCGTTCCGCCCTCCCTTCCGTCTTCCTTTTTTCGTTCTTCCGTCCTTTCCCCGCATCCTAACTGTCTAAGGTTGCTTTATAACCAGCCATTGTCTTGTTGGAATAAGTAATTTTTTCACTTGGTCCATCCTATCCTTCCCTTTTAGGTGTGGCCCAAGTCGTCCACTGTCCCCAATCTGTATCAGAAACAAATAGACACCGCCGTCCTCACGTAAATAATACAACGATAGAACGCCCATAAGGGCAATACCATTGTCATCTGAAATGCCGCGTAAGACGAATATGTCTATTTGTTCAAATTTATATACGTTTAATATTCTACTTGTACACAGTAAAATTAAAGGACATACATGTCAGCTGAAACCAAATTGAATGACACACTTATACATTATGCCTTCAATTTAAGTCTTACTTAAATTGAGAAGGAGGGAAGGAGCAGTGAAATAAATAGTGATGAGATAAAAAAAAGTGATGGTATAAATTTTTTATTTCTTGTTTAGTTGGCATGTTTGCAATAACTTATCTCACATTATATATAATAGCGGTGAAATAAATTATTCCATATACATAATGGTACAAACTATCACATGATAACTAATTCCAAAATAACTAATTTTACGATAACTTGTTATCTAACCCTAAATACTTGTAACACCACTAAAAGCATTGGAAATGGTGGTGCATCATGAATCACATAAAGGCAATCAATGAATGGACCTATCATTTTTGTGGGGAACTTTGTCCTTGTTTCTTTGAGTAGTAAGGACCCATTTTGGGTCCTACTTGAACCCCTTCATACAAGAAGTGGGTTGTCCAATATGGAAAAATAATTGCAATATTAGAACACAAGAAGCTCTAGTCTAACAATTTGTCATTTTCTAATATTTGATCATCATCATCACTTTTAAGTATAATGTCATTATCCTAGACTCTTTTTTTTCATGGAATTGGTTGAGTATAAGGCAGGATACTATGAACAATCCACATTTACATAGCCTTATTGGTAAATTAAGCACTTCACTTTTCTATTTTTAACCCCCACCTCCACCCCCACCCCCACCCCATGTTTTTATCTTAAAATCATTTTTATCAACTAATATCATATGTGCAATGAGCCAATGATATGAATCGAATTGAAATCCATAAGTCAAAGGAAAAAGGGTTTAACACAATCCAAATCTGATATATAGGTTGCGACATACTACGTACATGATAAACTACTAAGGTGAAACCTCTAAGCTATTATATGACATATTAACGAAGAATATATATATAAATATAAATATTTAGATAGATAGATAGATAGATAGACAGACAGATAGATAGATAGAGAGAGTACGAGTGCGAAAATGTCTAACATAGAATTAAAATTTGCCCATACAACCAAATGAACTAAGTCCAATGGAATCATTAATTAGATACGAAAATACAACGCAAACTCGAAAGCAAAGATACGAATTATAGTCAGTTTTATTTTAGGGATTCTAAATCTAAAAAACTTAACAAGATCAATGACAAGTCAATCTTGTCCAGTCCTAAAAATGTCATTAGAAGTAATCGGAAATCATACATCATAAATAAAATAGTGCTAGCATAAAAATAATACACAAAGTAAAGCAATTTATGTAGAGTCAAGAATACAAATAGTACATGTAGACATAACATGCCATTTGCTACAATAACTATGCAATATATATGATCTAAACTAGATACTTCAACCTATCCAACTATGCTTTACCACTTACACTAATTATATGTTTCAAATACACATATAACATGCTTTTATGAAAAAATAAGTTAACTAAGAGCTAAAGCCTCACTTGCTTAGAATTTGACAGTGCAAACTTTACTTAAATCGCAAAAATTAATTCAACCAAACTTTGATAAACTTGCTATATATATTAATAACCAATCCAAAATTAGTCTAGGTAACACATGAATCCTATAATTTTAGGACGCATCGCGGTCAAAGTTAAAAACACAAAATTAATTATGTGGACGCATTACCAATAAGATAATGAATTCAATACTATAGATAAAACGCTATTATGATATCAAAATCTAAGTCAAATCGATGATTTTCATTTCTTGGATCGAATTAGTTAGGGATTTTATTTCATACAAGAAATTGATGATATTTTACTATAGTTCATACCCTTTTTAAAAACATGCCAAATGATCTAGTCTAGAAGAAAATAGGTATAATGATCCATAAACCTTCAACCAATTTAAAGTGCAAAACAATATGTCTTGATTTTGTGCAACAATTTTAATTGAATTGATATGTGCCATCTAAGATAATATTTAATTGGCTCTTTCTAACTGGACAGTATAAATAATTGACAACAATAAGTTGATACCCAAGGAGAAAATGTCATTTTCCTATGTTTGTTAGGTTTGGGTAGAAAATTATGAAATGCAACACTAGGACTAAGTCAATAGTATTTGTGTCTTTAGACAAAGTATGAAATTATTATTTTTGCTTTTATTTTGTCTTCTCATCTTTGACAAATTGAACCTCTAAATAACTAAAAGTTCACTTGCAAGCTGGTTGAATTAATATTTGATTCATATTTAAGTTTCTATGATTCTCCCAGATAGCCACAACAAACATAGAACATGACAATAACTTTGGCAACCTTGACAAAATAAACAGCAAAATTAGGTTACCTTGTGACTCGTTTGTACCTTTATTTCCTATCATCTTCCTTGTACACCATGCTTTCTCACTATGTCCAAAATGAATGTGGCCCACAAGTGACGGCATTAGAATTTTCAATAAGGGTTTACAGTCTAAAAAAATAGACACATGAAGTAGTCGAAGGGGTACGACATCTACTATATATACCTAAAGAATTATTTTAACCATTCATAAATCATATAATTTTTCCGTCGAAGGGAGTTCGGATGAACCCCCTCGTTGTAAGGTGGCTCCACCACTGGGCCCCAAGGTCGATGTAGAGTTGATGGTATGATACGTAGCTTCGATACAAAATTTTCATATTTATTTTAAAATTTTATTAAATATTTATGAATTATTAATTCTGAACTCAGTAACTCAAAATAAATACTTCCAATAAATTTAAAATGTTGGATTGCCTTAGATTGCACCATCTATATATAAATAATTCGAATGTGATTGATTTATATTTAATTCTAACTTCTTAAAAATACGATGATTATAACTTCTTAAAAATATGATTTTATTTAGAGTTAATAGGTTCAAAATGGATACGGGCATACACATATATATACACATATATAGAGGAAGTGGATAGTGGGCTCAATCAACCCTGCTGCTAAAATTACTTTTAGGTTCTCCTTTGAATAAGTTATACGATAGATTCATATTTTAAAATATATTTTATTAAGTTTGGTAACTTTTATAATAATTTTATACTTCTTACATACGAATTATCTTCTCTTTTTTTTTCTTCCAGCTTTTCACCTTTTTCGTTGATTAAAAAAAAACAATAATTCGTTAATAATAAAGAAAGAAAAAGTGATCCATTCTCATAGAAAGTTCATTATTTCAATTTATTCTTTGTCACGTGTTTTAGAAAATTGAGTTTTATTTACGATAAAACTCAATTTTTTTGATAATTTTAGAGATTTACTTGTCTATTGTTCTATTTTAATCGTCTTCGTTTGAGTATGGCTATTACCCTTCATATCAAATACACATCTTGTTACGGTTAGTAAATTATAAGAATATGGCTTCTTAACCAAATAAAAAACAAAATAACATTACATTCTAGAGTATTTATTTTTCTTCTATGCAAAATTTTAATTATGATGTTTCATATGCTATATGTTAAGAAGTTTCACATTGGTAGAAAGATGAAAAATTAATCTTCTTATATGAACTTGGACAAACGATAAATATTATGTATTTTTATAAGTTATTTTTATGTATTTTCAAACGATAAATATTACTTCATTTCATTTTGTGTGTCATTTTTTTCCACACAAATTCATTAAATAAAATAGAATGACAATATTTTTACGTTGAATACACTTTATCTTCTTGTTATCCTTAATTAAGACACACTTTTATAATATTATATATACATCTATTGACAAGTTTAAGCATACAGTATTTTTTTAAAAAAAAAGATTTTTTCGATTCTTAATTTTCATATTCAATCCGACTATATACCACATAAATTAAAATTAAAAGAGGGTACTTAATAACAAAAAATATACTTTTACGCGTAAACATAGACATATAATGCACTTGATCAAATTCATTATTACAATTAAATTTATACAATAAATAATCATAGGATACTACTACACATAGTTACTTTATGTTTTTTCTTTTTTCAATCGGTGTTCAGTATTCATATTAGAATCCGATCAAATTCAAATTCGCGCTGTAAAGTCCCACCTTTAGAGGTAAAGCGCTTCCTGACAAATGCGACTCCGTACACAACAGACTCTGAGACCTCTTGATTGAGAATGAAAAAGTAGTTACCACTCCCCCACAATCCTCGTTGATTAGTTACTTTATGTTCAAGTGGTGTATATGTTAGCTAGTTTAGCAATGACAAAAGCTATATATCGTGTTGTATGGATGACCAAGTTTTGAAGAAACCAGTTGGTAGACCAATATATCCAACAATAAGTGTTTAATTTTGGGTAGACAAGTCCATTTTTCCAATATAAATAGTGGGGAGGAAAAATCATAAATTCTCTAGATGAGCTATGGCCCTAGATACATATACATAATTAATTCTAGTATTGTCAGATCTGTATATGATGTCCAATTGGCCATAATGTAAAATAATGAGGCTTTGATTATTTTTCCAACTACCCATTCTTCATCAATATGTACCAAACTTACATTAATTATAATTAGTGTAACTTATATAAATATATGTGCTATATATATAGTTTATATTATTGGTTACACCTTCTGAAAAAATTTTCTCTAATAAATGATGACTGAGAACAGAGTCAATTGTCAGTACTAAATCTATGTTCCCATCCATAAACAAAGAACACAGATAAAAATTACTTTATAAAAAATATTTTTTAGCTATAATTAATTAACGATAATAATTTAATTGTCATTAAATATGTATTTTTAGCAGCAATTATATTTTTTACATACATTATGGCAATTAACTATCTAATGTTGATAGAGATTTTAACAATCTTTCTTAATGTGTACATTCATTATCGCTAAAATTAAAGGTGTTTTTGTTGTACTAAATTGGGTTGTTTTAAGTACGTTTACGTGAGTTTATGTGAAATCCAACTCTTTTTTAGGACAAAATGACACAATTTCATCATCCTAAAGCTATTTAGAAGACATATTACCTTACGAGTCGTTTAGTGGATAGTTAGAATTATATATGTGTTAATAGTGTAAGGATAAAATATCAAAGAATTTATGTGTTGTTTAGGTAAGTTTTAGTTATGGAGGGTTAGTCATTTATGTTTTAATTATTTCATCTTCTATTAGTATAAAATTTTCTCATGTATTAGTTATGCAAGTTTCTGATTTACAAATCAAGTATCATGTTAAATTTATATATGAATAACTTACCTTTTATTTAGTTATCAAACATAATATTATAAAATTATTTATACATATATCTGATACATGCATAACTTACCTTCAAACTAACTGCCAAACCAGATATCTATATGTGACACCAAATCAAACCCAAAGTCAATCAGATCAAGGTATGGGTGAAGTTATATGGCATTATATACAAGTCAAATGAAACTTAATGGTTCAATGAACCCATAATTTTTCAATCTCGTCATTAAATTTTATTTAAATATATAAATTGTCATAATTTGTTTTGATTAAATGTCTGAATATATGATAAAATATTTTTATTAGACACTTCTAACTCGGATTAAAGGAATCAAAACCTTCCATGTATTAAAATGATACCCAACTCAATAATATCCATTTCATATTCAATTTGATTTAGATGCTAATAAACTCGCCAAACAATTATCTAAGATGATGGCGACCATATTTTTTGTTATTCACAGAGAGATCGTATGTGTTAGGTGAACATATATATTTTCCACGAAAAATATTTTTTTAGAAAATATTTAAAAAAAAATATATATGAGTCTGTTTCTTATTTTTTTATTATTTAATAAGTAAATAAGAAAATATATTATCTGAAAAGTATTTATATATTACCAAAGTAAAACTTTATGGAAACGGGTAGGGATGAGGACTGGGGCTTCCGCCTTCGGGCTGTGGTGGTATGGTGAAGGGGTGAGGATTGAGACTTGAGTAGGTTGGGAGGAGATAATAATTAAACGTATTAATTTACTAAATCAAGAAAAAATTAATTATTTATTTATTATTTATTACTATAATATTTTTTAATAGACCAAACAAGTTTATAAGTTACATTTTTTTTTCAAACTAGTAAATACAACATAAATTAGTAAATTTTTTTTTTATATTTTTCAAATAAAAATGAACATCTAATATATTACTTAAGGAGTATTTTTCGTCCCAATCTTGAAGTTCTTTCGTATTTCAAGATTTTCAAACTTCTACGTAAAAATAAATAAAATTATATAATAAAAACACATGAATAAAATAAAATTAGAATTTGTAACAGGATTGCTGGCCACCTTTTGACAACGAAAACTTTGACCAACCACCTATATTATGTGAAATATACGTAAAAATACAAAAATAAAATAAAAATTAGCACACATTATTGTCCTTTTCACCCCCCCAACTCTCATACTACTTAATTTAAATTATATTAAAATAGTTCTGATTTCCAAACACAATAGAAGTGCTGAGTTGTTTACATGATTCTCTTAAGAATAAAGTATTTAATTAATAGAATGCGTAGACCAAGAGTTTAAAATTATTCTCTACATAATATTAAACTCAACACGTGTAATTTCTATCCAAAAATATAAATAAATTAGAATATTACCTTGTGGTGTATAATGTTTTTATTTCCGTTGGTGACGTTTGCCTCAAGTTATTATATTGAGATTTCTTATATATAAAATTAAAAAAATAAAAAAATTGGATGTCTTATATACCACAAGAATAAATTTAGTTTGTATATTTAAATTTAAGTAAACTAATATAATTATGTATGTTCAATCAAATTGCATCACTGCATTTAAAAGTAATTAAGAGAAAATAACAATATCGTATACATAAGCTTTCTCCAATAAAAGCGCGACAAGTGTTTCAATTTCACTAATGACTTGATTAGTGTTGATGCTATAAGAATTAAGAGTTTTAAGGTTGATTATAAGCGGATTAATTTTGAATTGGACTCTTTAAGACAAAAACACAGATAACAAGAAGAACAACAAAAAACCAAAAAACCAAAAAATCAAAAAACAAAAAAACCAACACACAAAATAAACCACCAACAAAAAACACAACACCACAATAAACACAACAAACAAAAAAAACAAACCAAACAAACACAAAAATCAACTCAAAAAAAAACAACAAAACCACACAATAAACACAACAAACCACAAACAAAACCAAACAACCCACACCAACAACACCAAACCAAACACAAAAAAAAAAAAAAAATAAACAATAACAAACAAACAAAACAATAACAAAAAAAAACCAAACCAACCACACAAACAAACCCAAAACAATACACAAACAACCAATACAAAAAAAAACAAAAAACACAAAACCCAAAAAAAAAAACAACCAAAAAAAACCAAAACATAACGAATATTCTCACAATACAAAAAAAAAACGAAAAACAACATAAAAAATGACACAACAAATCACAACCATACAACAAAAAGAAACCCAGAAAAAAAAACAACACACGAAAAAAAAAAACCAACACACACAAAAAAAAGAAAGAAACACAAAAACAAGAAAGCAAACAACAACAAAACAAAAACAAAAAATAAAAAACCAAAAAAAAACACGACACAACCCAAAAAAAAACAACAGCACCACACGAACAAAACAACCAAACAGAATCTGTTTTTTTATCTCAAAAAGTAAAAATTGTTTATTCTATTCATTAAAAATTATATTAAATTGATCGATCGTCTCCGGCTTATTGTGTTTCAATTTATAAACACTAATATGCCAAGATATTTACTATGCTGATCTTTCATTTTGCTTTAGCTCAAAAAACAAAAACGCCACTACTTCTCTCCATCCATCAATCACTCCTGTCCCTGCAAACAGGGGGACCCATATTAGGGAGTCCGTTGGGGTTTTGGCGATTGGGTGCTCGGATCAGCACCTATAACTTCGTCTTGTCTTGATTGAAATATAGTATATAGATATGATAGAGATAAGAGTAGATACATATAAATATATAGAGAGAGAAATTAAGAGGTAACATAGTGAACCCAATGAACAAATGATTTGACTGGTCTATTGTCTTTTAAATGAGTTTTTAAGACGATAAAGTGGTTATTGAGCCCATGTTCAAATCTCACTGTTAACCATCATTTTTAAGCACCTACAAACTTAAAATCTAAAGCCGTCACTGTACGCTGTCAAAATATGTTTAAATTTACAAGTCTTATAAAACAAATTAAGGATATTTTATGCATTTTATAAAAAAAAAAAAAATTTATCAAATACATGCAACAATTTATCTATTCAGTTACATAATTAATTATTTAAAAAATTAAATATTACACTTAAAAATACTCTTCAACCCATAATATATCGTTACTATTTACTATCAACTAATTCAAACGAATTCTAAGTTGGTTGAAATAAAGTTGATTAAAAAAGTCTCAAAGTATGGACTAAATCACATGCCACATTTTCTCCCATTAATTGTGGAATCTTATACTAATATTTTGTCATTTCACACCCACATTATGTCATTTCTGCCTATTAATTAGGGTCCAATATCCATCTTAAGCCATCAACAACAATGCTTTCGATTCGATTGCCGTACGATATTTATGGATTTTTTTGCACAAAGGAAATCAAATCAACTATTTTCATCTTCTTTTTTTTTGGCACATTGACTATGATTTTTGTTGGTTTGAAATTATCTAACAAGAAATTAAATGAGACAAGATATTGTTATTGCTTAATAAATAAATTTGAGCTAGAAGTAGCAATTACCTAACTTGGTCATTAATTGATTGCCCTAATTTTAATTATTTCATCTTGCTAAATTGATTTCAAGTTAGAGCTTATTTGAATTGATTTTTACTTATAAGTCAAAAGTCATAAATTGAAAATTCTATTACAATTTCTGACTTATTTTTGGCATCTAGGATGTTATAAAATATGGATTATATTTAGCATAACTAGTAACAAAAACAACTTATTTTCGTGACATATAATAACATACTTTTGAATAATATTAGTAAAAATGTCAAAATGTCTTATGTTAAAAAAAAAATAATTATGACTGATTTATTAATTTTCGTTCGTAGTTAATCCTTTTTTTCTCTCTCTCATAGATTACACAGTTCCTATATGTGTAATTGGATAGATATTAATGTTATTTACTCTTTCTCTCTCTTTTCTCACGCCTTGATCAATTTCTACTACTCTTCTAACTTTCTTCTAATCAAATCCCACAAATTTCTTGTTCTACTTTTCTTATTCTTCTGTCAATTCCTCTTTCTTTAACATTTTTTACCAAATCAATTAACGAACCCAGATTTTCAATTCAAATATTAATATATTTATGTATTATTTCTCAATTTAATTTCGTTGCCAAGATTTGATTTGAAGATTAACATTGATTGGGTATTATGTTTATTCCTATCTCTTAGTTATTTACTTACTAATTTTGAGTGTTGTTTTTTAAATTTTTTTTTGTGTTTGTTGTTGTTCTTATCAAACATTTTTAGGGTTTGAGATACATAGTTCATCTCTTCTAATGGACGCTTTCAAAAGAGTACTAGAGCTATTGTTGACAAAATAATCAAAGTTCTTCCGATTTTTTGCATCATTTATTATTTTTTCACTAAAGAATTAAAAAACAATGGTAGGGTTCCGCTTCGTTAAATCTTAAAAGAGGATATTACGACGAAAAAAAAATATTTGAATTCGTTCGTATGTGCAAAATCCCACACAAATTCATAAACATGAAGTGAAGAAGAGCAATTTGTTGGGAGAAGAGTGGTATTTTTTTGCATGTTAGTGTCTTGCATGTTTAGTTTAATGTGTTTAGTAATTTTTAAGATTCAAAAAAATACAGTTAAATGCGTTTGGAAATTGATGTTAATGAATTTTTATTATGTGATAATTAATATATATTTGTGTATTTGTATATTGTGTTCTTTTTTTGTGATGTGTTAGTATGTCAATGTAACACATTTTATGAGTTTGATTGTGCTAGTTACCTATCTATCGATAGATTTGTAAGTGATATGAAATGTTCATATGTATAGTTATTATTTATTGTTTGGTATTTTCATAGTTTTAAGGTTTTTTAATTCATTATTAGTTAGCATTGTATTTGTGAATTATCATATATTTATTGTATTTTGTATTTGTTTTTTTTTTGTGTGTAAGTTATGTCAATGTAAACACATTTTATGTGTTTGATGGTGTAATTTATCAGTATCGAATATATTTCTAAGTGATATGAAATTGTTTCAATTCTGTTGTTGTATTTATTATTATTTTTGTATTCATAAGTTTTAATGTTTTTTGTATTCATTGCTTTGAAAGTGTAGTGTATATTGATTTTGTTGCTGTTTAGTAGTATGATATATTTTTGTATTCATAGTGTTATTGTATTTTGTTTCATTTTGTAATCGTTTTTTTTGTGATAGTTATGTCAATGTACAACCACAGTTAGTATTTATTTTGTGTATGTCATAGTTTTAATGTTTTTGTATTAAGATTTGAAGTGTATATTGAAGTTTGTGTTGTTTTAGTCGTATGCTATTTTGTATTTCATAGTTTTATCGTATTTTGTTTCATTTGTAATCTGGTTTTTGTGATAGCGTATGTCAATGTACCACAGTAGATATGTTAGTATTTATTTTTGATTTCATAGTTTTAATGTTTTTTGTATCTTTAATTTGAAAGTATATATAATTTTGAATTGTTTGAGTCCGATGTATTTTTAATTCATAGGTATATTGTAGTTGTATCTTAGACTTGGAATTGTATCTTATAGTTAATATTATCTAATGTATTTTGTATTCTATTTTTTTGTGTGATAATTATGTCAGCTTCCAGATATTAGTAACCATATGTGCTTTTTATTTATCACATTGATATTAGGCAGTTAAATTAATAATGATAATTGCATTGCTCAAAATACATAACAATTACAAAAACGCAGATAAATATTGCATAATAATTATATAAGCAAAAATCAGAAATAAATCACAATCAAATACAAAAAAAAAAGGATTAATTAACTAAAACATACTTGACTTTCGATTTTTCTATCCTTGTTTATTTTCCAAAGCTTTTTACCATATTATTTTGCAAAAACATAAACCTCACAAGATTTTTTTTTTTTTTTGTTATTGTCATTGATGAACATCATGATTAATGGACCAAATTTAGGTCTTATAAGTTGTAACTAGATGTGAGAGTTTGAAGCATCTGTACTTTTATAAATTTTCTATTCCTAAATAGATCCGTTGTTAGGAAATGAAATTCAGGTAGTCTTTTTATTTAACAAATAATTAAAAAATATAATTAAACATACATAAGAAGGGAAAATGGTCTCGTGTTTTAGACTCATCACGAAAGAGGGAAAGAGGGGACAAGAGCCAGGAAAGAGGAAAAAGAGGGAGAGGGGAAAAAAAAGTCCGGGAAAATTAATTATGATATACTTAAAACTATTCAAATAGGTCGATTCTAATGGCCTCTTAAGCCATTTAATATTGAGTGAGTTGTTAAGATATTGATGACTATAGCTAGATAAATCGCCTATCACACTACATAAAAAATGAGTTTTAATGGCAATTAATTAGCAAGCGTCGTTATATATATTTTTTGTGATAATTAACACTCTTTGTATGTGTCTCTAAAGGCTTTAGTGATATTAAATTTAATGACACTTAACTAATGCCGATAAAAACTTTATCACTCTTTATTAATATGTCTATTTAAATATCAAAAAAAATATTTTTATTGTTATGTCAAGTCTAATGTAATTTACCAATTGAAATTACACCTTGGTAAATAAAGTGTAAGCACCGACAACAATGCACCATAAGGTAGAAACGAAAGAATATCATTGAATTTTTTTCCTTCTATTTGTACTAAGAGAAGATCTCTAATACAAATTTTATTCTATTTTAATACTAAATTAAATCAAATTAAATCATAGTTAATTTTTTTTAAAAAAATTTATTCGAAGTATCAATTTGATATGATTTATCGATTTTCCTTGTACATCTTGATAAGGTCGATACTATATTAAAAAATGGAGTATAAAGACTTATCTTTTCCATTTCTCGAAAAGGAAGAAGTATTTATATTTTAGGTAACTTAAAATCTTTTTTCTTGTATGCAACAAGGCATTATCGAATTTTAGATGTAGGTTAATATCAACAAACAAATTTTCAAAATGAAATATAAATAACTGAAAAATTAAGAATTATGTTAAAAATAAAACTGAAAATTAAACTCTAACACAATAATTAAAATGTTATAATCATTAAAAAATAAAATCATGACATCGTGTCACTAAATCTTGGGTCACGGTGTACTATTAATAATTGTTCTCATAATATTCCATTATAATTACTATCTCCATTAATTTTTAGTTGTCATGATTTTTCTTTTTAGAGTCCACGATAGTATTTTTTATTAACATTTTATGATATTTTTTTATCATATTGATATGTAAAAAATTAAAATTTATAATACTTTACGTATAATTTTTTAATATCTAAATTTTATGTTTAATAAATCGAATTAAATTAATCTAATTTACATTGAAAATTAGTTGAATTAACTTTTGAAAAACATAATATGACAATTAAAAATGAACACAGAATATATATTTTACATCCTATACGTTCTTCAATTTTAGGCACCTCTTGATAATTAAAATTATGACCAACCAACTACATGTATGATGTATACTTGTTCAACAAAAATTTTAAAAAAAAAACAAAAAAAAAAAAACAGCCTATATACATTGTTTTTGTCGACCAAATGAATACTATTTAAGAACTAACTAACCTAATAAATTATACTTATAAACTCAAGCACTTGATTTCCAAAACATTATTACGTGCATAGCACATCTTGGTTTCTAATTAATATAAATTAATTGTCTAAATAAAATTAAACACTTGTCACATAAGAACAAAAACAACAAAAAGGAGATATAAATTATATTTGATTAAAAATATGAAACAACCGTCTAGTTTTTTTTTAGTTTTTTTTTTATTGTAGAAATAGTACCCACAAAGTATATTATTACATTGTATGAAAAATATCTAGATATAAATAACAAAATAACAAGTGGACTTGGTCATTAGTCGGTTAACAATATGTTATATGAAATTCTTGTATTTGTAGTGTGAAGAAGTTGCTTCATTATTAGTATAATCTTTTAAATAGTAGTAACTATTATATAATTTTTTTGATACAAGTGTTAGAAATATCTATTTATCTACTAGGTCCAAAATTTTGTATGATATAAAGTTAGTTAAATGAAGACATAATATATAAAAATATCTATAACTTCATTTCAATTAATTATTACTTTCTCCGTTCCATTTTATGTCACATTTCGAATTTTAAAAGTCAACAAGTTTATTATCAATTATTGTGACTCATAGTACTTTTTACGTAGTTTACAAATATATAAATTTTGATCAAATTTAAATTGTTTGACTCTCAAAACATAAAACGTGTCATATAAATTAGGACAGAGAGAACATGTCTTTTAGTTTTGAGTGTATGTAAGTAAACAATAAAATTTTGTATAAAATTGAACTGATTACACATTCATCCTAAAAGGTGTCTTACATGAACATTTTATTTTCTATGTGAATTATGGTGTCTAGCATATATTATATGTATGTATTTATTTAATTTTATAAAGAATTTAAACATTTAGTTATATACCATTAAAACTTAAAAAATGTAAATATTGATTGAAAAACAACAAATTAAAATGATATATTTATGTGTTATGTTTTAAATGAAACACCGAATAAAATAAAGTTATTTAAAATGTGTGTGTTGTTAATGGAATTAAAAATGTATATAATAAATATAAATAGGCGGCCAAACAGATTTCATAGTGCTGAGCTGGCGTCTCTTAAGAGTGTGTGGGGTCCATTTTAAGTTTAAAAGCCGGTGGTTTTGGCTGTGTTGGACCCACCTATTAATTTCTCGGTGCCACCTGGCCTTTTTAGCCGTCCAAATGGGTAATTTCACCACGTGGCATGTTCTCTTTGGTTTCTATGTCAATCACGCGACGGTAGTGAACGTGTCATACCACGCGCGTATTACGGTGAATGTGTGACACGATGACGTCATAATAACTGTTGAAACTGTAGTAACGTCAGTGGTGGTCTGTGTGCAACAGAAATTGAGAAAATCAAACCTAAACTTAAAATTCAACTAATTGGCGTGTTATTTGGTTTTGATATTTTCAATTTATTATAATAATAATATACTTCGTGAAATTTTACTTCAGTATTTTTTTAATAAAGAGATGATAATTTTATTAATCTTTCATTGAAGAGGATTTGACGTACTTCTTACCCTTATCGAGTTTCGTCTTTGATCTGAGAATGATATAATATACGTAAAGTCGCAAATCTTACTTTTAATGGCGTAGGCAGGAATTTCAGGGTGTCCAAAATTTTAATACTAAATTCCTTTTAAAAGAAAACAGTGATTTAACTTATATAAACATAATTGTACTCAACGATGTTATTATATGAGAACGAGAAGAAAAAATAGAAAGAATTATATAGATTGTATTTTTAATAATATCATGATATAGTTTGGGTAAATGAGTTTCCTATTTATAGGGAAAGAAAATTTTATTGCATAAGAAAAAAATATTAAAATTTAAGAAAGTTTTATTCCACAATAAAAATGTATTAAAATTTAAGAAAATAATTTAATTTTAATTTAAAAAAATCAAGGAAAAAATATTACATTTAAAGAAATCTTGATACTATTAACCACCAAGGTACTAAACTTTTATGTTAAAATTAAACATGTTTATTTACTTGATTGAATTCAAGAAGTCAAAATAATTACAGAAAAAAGAGAATATCCCTATTCGTATATAGCCTATGTGGCTCCAACATAGTCAGTTCAAATGCAAATTTGATGATTTAAAAATTAAGAAACCTCTACATCTGACTTCTTTTGAAAATTTTGATTATATACATTCGTGATCCTATTTTAGTGTAATGTTTAATATGACTGTTATAAACGACCTTTTTTCATATTAAATGATCGGCTGTTATGTGATTGCCCGACTACTTGTCAAATATCATGGAAATATTTCAATATTTTTTATAAGGTGGATCTAGGGTTGTCAGGGTGTTCATCTAAAATCTCCCGGACTTGTACATATATTTATGATGTTTTAATGTATATCTATAGAAGATTACAAATCTACTGAACACAGGATTAGCATAGTTTAGGAAACTCCCAATATTCACCATAGGTATTAAGATTTAACTAAATCTAGTTCCCTTTTTTTTCATTTATACCTGAACAATCAAACAAACAGACTTTCAGGCACACCTACTATTAAACTCGCATCCAATGTCGATGTCTGTCTTTATGCTGAAAGCAATGAGGAGTCTCGAGTCAGTTTCTATATGCAGAAAGGACAATCGACGAAAAAGAATGAAACCTTTATTACTTTTAAGGTATTCAAAGTACTACTTTACATGTCATAAACAATTTGCACCCTCTCCACTACTGTACTGTATAATGATGTGTAAAATATTTGTAAAGAAATGGAAGTAATAAGCTGGAAATTGATTAGAGTTTCACTCACTCTTTCTTTACATCTGATCACAAGGGATATGACCAAAAATATCAGGACATGCCTCCCACTTGCCCTTCTCCCTTGCTTCCCAATAACCACCAATGTAGTTGTAACTATCACCCCCTTTCTCCTTCTGCCAACCACTGGGCTTCACCCCGTTCTCAGTTGCCCGACCTTTGCAAATCACCAGCAATACTTCCACCTACTCAACTAGGAAATCTAATACTTTTTAGCTACGTTGATTGGACTCTCCAAAAATGTTGCTCAGATTGAGTTGCTTGGAGTTCTACGCGGATTATTTAAGAAAATTTTGTGTGAAAATCTGAAGCAACAATGCGGCCAGAGCAGGAAACAAACTGCAATACGGTTCTCTTCTCAAAAGTAAATCAACAAACAAGGACAGACGAATCTCCTCTCATTTCCTAGTCGGCTCATGACCTCGACTTTTAACCAGAATAAAAAAAAGGGCTGCAAAGATTACCTGTCGTTGCCGTTCCTCAAGACGCAGCTTTTCTGAATTAGCCCTGTCATACTCACCATTCTCCAAGCACCTCTGATCAGGTCTAAGTCTAGAATCTGTTGGTGGCAGCTTGTCCTATAAATGAAGTGATATTAAAACCAAGGTCATCCAGGACTACAGTGAATGTGTGAAGAATCGATATAAAGTTTTCTACTGAGGGTAAGAGCAAATGATATTTGCAGATACTTCATATAACTACTGCTTTTCATTCGAACATAATAAATCAACACATACCTTCAGTCCAGGTATGAGTTCATTCATTGTAATTGCGAACCGTGTCAGATTATATCTAGTAGGATCTTTGGGAGGTTTGCTCCGCTTCCATAGCAAATGAGCCTCAGAGAGAGAATCAAATCCTTTTCCTAAGGAGAAATCCCCATTCACATAATGCATACTCTCATCCCACTTCCCAAATAATGTAGCTACTGTCTTCCCACTTCTGTCTTGAACTATTCCCTGAACCTGCAAAAAGGAGATTCAGGAAGCAACATGCTCAGTCTGAAGCAAGACACTACCCCAGATTTTTACAATAAATGATTTCTCCAAAAAAAGAGGAAAACATCCTGAATTCCAATCACATAAAAATTGCACTATCACGGAACTGACGAAGACATCGAATACAAGGTGGAGATGCAACTGGGATCCAAGTACTTTCCCTACAGTTCCTTTAAATAACAATGCAAAGCCACAAAAAGATCATCTCACATAAGTTCTTTTTTATCTCCTCCCCTCTGTTGGTAAACAACATATTGGTTATTTCCAACTCTAGCTTTGAAAAAATAATTTGTGCATTGTGAACATTGAAATAGTTTCAGCTTTCCCCTACAGGCTTAATTTATGAAATCAGCATATACATCATAGCATTTTTGTGCTAGCACATCCTTCTACAAAATGTTAACAATTCAACAACCACAGGGTTTAGAGTACCCTAAGGGAATTTAACAAGGAATATTTTGCACCAACAAGCACGAAATCTGAATGAAACCACTTTTTATTATCAGATTTGACTCCAAAGACACATGAATTGCACCTAGACAAAATATGCTCGTCATCTCAGCTTTCCTGTGGCATACCCAGTTCACAATAACCTCAAGCTAAATAGAATTGTTCACTCTATTACGAACAGCATGTATTCTGCAATAACCGTTCCGTTCTCATATTAGTCTAATGCAGACTTCAACAAGTGGAAGCATTCAAAGATCGGGGTTTCTTGCATTTTCATGAAGGATATTGAGAATAGAGAGAGACCTGATGTGGATTCCGGTCTATTATTGATTGCTCCTTGAATTTCAGCTTACAAGAGTAATTACGATTTCCTTGTATGCGCATTGTACCATAGTGATCGCAATATAGTTTCCCCAAAATCAGATTGTATATGGATGTAGTTACCTTGTATAAGAAAATTCACACAAAAAAGAAAATATTAACTCATAAGAAATGATCAAAAGAAGGATAAATATTCAAGTGTCCTTACACAAATATACCTTGCTCCACTGATAGATTTCCCCATCATCAAATTCAAGAGTCAATATACCAACAGGATCCAACTGGATTGAGCGACCCCAAAATTTGCTTTTCAAATTGCTATCTCCCCAGAATTTCCATCCTGTACCCTCACAATGGCATGCTATTATCATGGGATGATGACTTACCTAAACAAGGAGATAGATACATCAGACATCAGCGACATGCTTGCAAGCAGCCTTGAAAATATTTTAAGCTACAGACTCTTGCTTGAGATTAATTGTCACCCAAAAATGGAGTCACTGGGAACGCCCGCTTTGACTCCCCTATTCTCCCAAATCTTTCTCTCATGTCCTCTCAACTCAAGACTGACAAAAGATACTTCTTAGTGACCACTTACCACAGAGAACTTCCAGTTACACAATGGCATCAAGAAATCACAAGCATGAGAAAGACTGGAAAAATAAAAGGCGTAAATAGAGACACAGTGATTCTGTAGAACAACAGTTCCATGACAAGTTGGAAGCTCGTAATGATCATTCATCTGTATATCCCTGCCATATTCCTTAGAAACTACAGAAGAGTGAAGACTACTCCAAAGAGCGAAAAAGTAATGACACCTTTTCTGAGAAAAACCGAAGGCCTTTATCTGGATACTCAGCCTCATAAGTCTCCCCTAACAACGGATTGAATGGTTTGCAAATCCTTCCTTCAGTAGAAGCATATGCAGATACGGCAAACGCTGCTACGTTGAGAATCCTCATAAGGTTGTCACCCTATCAGTAAGATAGAATTGAAATCAGAACTTCATGGATAGAAAAAAATGGTTAGCATAAAATGCTAATGCGGACAAAGGGAATTACGTCTGAAAAGCACTTGAAATTTTGTTAAAGAAAAGAATAATGATGAAGTATCTTTTCCTTTATTTTTGACAACCACCAATTAGGATGAACGTTGAAAACACAAGATCATATTGCAGACACAAGGATGAGGACAATGACACCTTGAAAACTGGTAAAAAGTTCTATTCTGCCAACTAAGTAGAAAGATGAAGAGAAAAGTGACGATCATTAGTGTTGCCAGATAAAAACAACTGAAACTGAGTCACTTAATTATAAGCATCAATATGGTTCAGATAGCATGATAGCTGTGTGAACACACCATCCAAAGAGCAAACTGCAATTGCTGCAAAGACCCCTACCTGATAGACCCAAAGGAACTGAGGACAAGTTCCGGTAACTCACTATGAGTACAAAGGAATTTACGAATACCAATTTGTCAAACCGGAGACCATGCAATGATCATGCTTGCATTTGTAGAAACGAAAAGGTCAGTCAGTTCATCCAATGAAAAAAAAAGAGAGGCAACAGAGGCCCCGTAAAAGAAAAGGAGGAAATGGCATATCGTGAAAATCCTAGTGTCAGATGTGACAAATCACCACCAACTAAGCTTTTCAAAGATATTGCAGTCATCCCCATACTCGTTTCAGAGTCAATTATGTCCATGGAAAAAGATATCTGAAGGTTCGAATAGATTATTCATAAGCTTAGGGAGCCGTGCATACTAATTGTTTCATGTACATGAACAAACATGGTCTTTGCAGATAAAAAAACATATCAATCAATTAACTATACCTCGATCCAAACAAGGCTGGATTAGTTCACACGAATCTTCTATTACGTTTCTGTTTTGAAAATACTTAAAAAGGAAAAGGGTCAATGCATTCAAACAGAAAGAGAAAGAGAAGATCCAGTGATTGGTTTGGGGGGGGGGGGTGAAGAAAAGTAGATTACTATGAACCACTTTGAATCGAAAATCAAAACGGATGACAAATGTCTAACAGAATATAAATTAGATAGGTAGGTGGTACCCAGTGGATAAATAGGCTTGAACTAGAGAAATTCTACCATTACACGTACAATAATAATACTAAAAGGATGTGACCTGAGCACACGCAATGGAACTGTAGACAGTCAAGTGAAAAACAAGAACATATGAAGCTTCACAAAAAGGCATGGCTTCAAATACCCCAAGATGCAGAGGGCCAAGGGAAAATCCCCTACACACCCACCCATGATTATTTCATCCTTTTTTTCATTGCAGGGTGTTGAAAAGTAAAATTTAAGTGTCTTCAAACTTTGAAGCAAAGCCATAGAACCCAGTAAAAACGGTACAGAGATTTTGCATGCAGTTTTCTAATATTAGCAGAAGAGATCATGACCAAAACTTGAATAATTTCAATCATTTAGCAAACCAAAATAGATAATATTATATGATATCTGTGCCATTTGTTTTAGTTCAGCCAATTTATGATGAAGCGTCAGAGGTGACTAAGGAACCTATCTTGATTATCCTGCACATCACAAAAATGCCCCAAATATACGTAACACGGTGAAGAGCACTAGCTTTATTATTGGGCAAATTACTGTAGATAATTCTTACAAATCTATCCAAAAGGTGAAGGGAACATGTCAGCTTACCCTTCTTCCCCATTCAGAAGCCCGATCAAGAAGGTATGAGTACTCCAAGTCTTCAAATGATTTTTGCAAAGAAGAAAGGGGTTCATTGAAGTAGACAGGGAGGCACACTTTCGTGAGATCCTTCCCAATATTGTCTTTGATCATCGACCATAAACTGACCCCTTTCTCTTTTTCAATGGGATTAGGCAATTTCTTACGACGCTTAACATAAGGAAACTTGGTTCCAGCAGATCTAATAATAGGATCGACACTTTCATCAGATGCATATGCATACAAATCATCATCATCCGAGGAGAAAGATGATGTTCGAAAATCAGAACCACTGCTTTTAAAAGAGCTTGATGAAAGAAAATCTTTAGTGTCAAAGAAAGTGTTCTCTTCATCATCAGTATCTTCCTCAGCAGCATCAACTCTTTCATTGTCATCCTCCGATTCACTTGCACTTGCTTCTGAAACAAACATCCAAAACAAACATCCAAGAGGATTTAAGGGTAATGATTACAATGGCGAACACAAAATGTATCCATGCCGAATACACCAAAATGATCCTCTTTGAGGGAGAAGTTCAATTCTAACAGATCAAAGAAACAAGACCAAATCACATAGGATATGGAACCCATCAAAATTGTTATTACTCCCTCCATTCATTTTGTATGGAAGTGTTTGACCATGCATTAAGTTCAAGAAAGAAAAGACTTTTGACAAATACCTAAAGTACCATAAAATGTGTGATCTTAACATGTCATGCCATTTCTATGGCTATGGCCTATAAGATCATGACATTAAGCATAAAATAGGAAGTTTCAAATATAGGAAGTTGTTTTACAGAATACACTAAAAGGACAGTGTGTCATATAAATGGGAACAAACAGAGTAGCACTTTCAGAATATTGAAAACAAAGAAATCTTAAGACAACAAATATATGATAATCTTGAGTTATACCACCACCAACAACAACCTACCCAGTGTAATCCCACATGTAGGGTGGATTGGCGGGGGAGGGGGATTTAGAGTGTACTAGACCTTACACCTACCTCTTGGAAGTAGAGAGGTTGTTCCCGAAAGACCCCTAGCTAAGTAAACGCATATCAAGGAACATACAGAAGTAAAGAAAATATAACATATAATAGAGGAAGCATTACATAACATTCAAGGAAAAAGAAACAAACGACAGCAAAATAATGTGATAACCCTCGCAAGAGACGAGTTAGTTATACCTACGGCAAAAGTTATTTCCATAGGTATATTTAGTTATATCAATGACAATACTTTTGAACACTCTGTAACAAAGTAAAACAAAGAAAAAAAAATTAGAGTCATACCACTGTATTTATCTTGCCTTATTTGAGCAGATGGTCCGACCTCTTTACACTGCCTTTGACTCTCATCAACCACAGTATTCTCTAAATCGACCTTTTCTGTCTGCAAAACAAAAATCAAGTACTTTATCACAAAGGGCAAAGAAAAGGAAGATAACAAATCAGATCTGGTCACACAAAATCAAAAGGACATGGAGCCTCTTTTTTTTGGCAAATAGTATTCTGGTATTCTTCCTTTATCTGTCTTATTTTTTAAAAACAAAATTATAACGTGAAGTGGTTACTGACTTACCAGTGCTGGGTTGGTGGTTCTCAGACTTGTTGACGTCATTTTAGTGTTCCAATGTACATAAAACAGTATTTGTTCCTTCTATTTCATTTTTTTGCAGAAAAATCTATCATCTTCAGTATTGGTTGAGAAGAATTTAATGCACCCAGCAAAATCGTGAAAAATAACAGCGGGATCATAACCACAAACATATGTGCCACTAAGTGCAAGTGAACAAACATATGTGCCACTTTTTGACTGATAAAGTAAGATGTTTAATTCACAAAAAGAGCATCAAGTAGATGCACAACTACAAGGAAAAGGCATTAACAACAGAACAAATGAATCCCTTTTCAGTGTCAATCTAAGAAAGGGGAACTAACAAAATCCAACAGCTGATCAGCTAATTACAATAGTCATATTAGTCCAGCAAAAAATATGAAGCACGCACTTTGTTTGCAGGAGTGATCTGGAGTTGAGATTCAATCAACTATGTGCCACTTATAATTGATCGAGTGAAAAATCATGATTGATGCATCCAAAATCCAAGACCCGAAACATAATGAACAAAATAAGTACATCCACAGTACTCCTAAAACGGAGTTCATTGAGAAGATTCCAAGTGGTTTCATATTTTGAATGACATAAGCAACTGAAGAAGAAAATGATGCTTTCTACAAGTCATGTTAGGTACCTCTAACTGTCTCAAGGTGTCCATAAGCATCCGATGCTTTTGCTTGAGTAGCATCAGTTGATTCTGCAAAGATGCAAACTCATTCCTCATTATCAGCTCACTCTCCTGAATAGCAGACTCACTCACACCCTCCTTCATCAGTTGTTGCCTCAACTTATCTGTTGAGACAGCTACATCGTCCACGGGAGCCATTAATTCACTGTTGGACATTCTGGGGAACATATCTTTCACAGCCTGTAATGCTTCCATCCATGCTATTCTGTCCTCTCTTGTCTCAGCCCTCAGGTGCAGCCTCTTTGTTCCAGTGAAAATCGAAAACCTCCTGTCATCTGATCTACTCTCACGGATGGATGAGACCTAGCAAAGACTACTCAATTGTTAAAAAGCTACATTACAGCAACAATAAAGTAAGCCGACCAGAGAATCACCATATCCAGAACAATTCAGCGAAGAACCAAACAAAACAATTTCACCACAAGACTGAAAAATGAACAGCACATACAGGAGGTATAAGGGGCAGACTTAAGGAAGAGAATTTTTTCCTCTCTTTTTTGTTTTAATAAGCCATGCTACTATTAACAATCTAGATTTTTACCCTTCATTCTAAAGAGAAATAAAAAAACATTGTATTACTATACCAAATCCTTATTTTGTCCTCCCCTCCGAGCAAATTCGGTGTCCATATCTAATATAAGTAGGACTACTGAAGCTCCTATTTCTTAAACTAAAACATATGAGAAGCAAATGAACCTTGCAACTTCATAATCCAATATCATCACTGCTTTTGTAATTGATCGAGCAAATATAGCTTTCAACAAAAATCATAGATAATGCCAGTAACTACCTAACTTTAAATCTAGTAAGCACTTGGAAATTGAATTCAACAGATGAAGAATTCAATACGGCAAACAGTAAAGAATAACCTTGAGATGAACTTCACCAAAAGGCTTGCGGCGAGCTTGAGAAGTTGCATTCGTCTTGTTCCTGGAGATTCTCCTAAGTGAGACTTCACCAATAACTTTAGATCCTTTCTCAGTCTCCGAATTGACAACAATCCTATCCGGTCCATGGATCTTATAATAGGATAAAACTCCATCCTGCAAGACGAACCACCTAGGTCTCCATCCCTTTCCATAGTTAACCCACTTGTGTAGAATTCCGGATATACCATTCCCAACGATGTCGTTGATCTTGACTTGATCGCCAGCGGATGCAGCACACGTCAACTGAATCACCTCCCTCATAGAAGTTGGCCGTGATAAAGAAGTGAAAATCGCCGGCGTTGACGAGGATGACTCGGTCAAACTGCGATGACGGTGATGATTGGAGTTACTTACAGTCCAATTATGATTGTAACTCCCGCTAGCAGAGCGGTTGAGTGAGTCAGCGGATCTAGTAAATTCCGGCGCCGGCGGCGGAGCCATCGGTAACGGTGAGGATTGGCAATTGTTGTTAATTGTTGGAACACAGCAAAATGGATGCATAGCATATCATACTAGTTTTTCAAAATTACTTTTTATGATATACAACTTTTCTTCTTCTTCTTCTTAATTTTTTTTTAAATCTTTTTATATATAATCTCTCTATATGAAACAATACAATAAAACCTCACTAAATAAATATTCAGTAAATTAATAATCAAAAAAAAAAAATTCTCCTCTCGATTTAAGTCAAGTTACAATAAATTAATTATTCGCAAACACCTAACAAGGGCACGAAATTATTAAACCGTAGATGAGAATATTTCCACAAAGATCCATATATAAAAGTATAATAGATCAATCTCATTAAGTATTATAAATAGAATAATTTTTAAAATATATTCAGAAATTATATTCTTTTGGTGTGTTCTTAAAGATATTGTATTATCTTTAATTTCATTGTCATCGTTATTTTTTTTGTATCTACAATTTCTTCTTGCTCTAAGCCACTGTATCATTTTCACTTAGATAATTTAATAGCCACATTTATATTGTTTCGCTAATCAAAATCATTAATCATGATCTCAAGTTCATAAATAACATTTTCACAAATTGATATGTTCATTCAAATTCTCTAAGATTTCACCTTCAAATATATTTTTCAATGTCGAAAATAATATCGTGTTGTCTTTTGTTGAAAATCTGTCACCCAAGCTGGGATACTAAACTCATAACATTCAAATATTAATTTTTTTTAATCGATTTCATGTCCCACTTTATAACCTTCTAATATTCTATAATATAACCTATTCTGATAATATATTTTGAAAGCTTTTATTATTCAAGTATCATAAGGTTGAATCTCAAAACACTCTATAAGTTAATTTTATTAATTTATCGATTAGATAAAAAATCTTTACAAAATAATAATATTTTATGGTTCCAATTACATTAATTTAGAAACTTTAATTTCTTAGTTAATATTTAGAAAATTATGATGATTAATGTTTAGTTATAAAGAATAATTTCAAATAATTAAAACTTAAAAGTGATAAATGAAAAAAAATGTTTAATTTATGTATTATTCTTTTCTTAAATGAGATTTGTTATTTTGAGATGAAGAAATTTTTTTAAAATTATTTTCTCTAAGCAGTTCTTAATTTAATATTTAAAAAATTAATCAAAAAAATAACTACTAAAATTTTTATTAATCTATCATGATAAAAAGCGTATAATTCAATAATTTAAAAGTTTCTTTTTAAGATCCTTTTTATCTGAAACTTTTCTATAAAAACTGCTATATGATGTATTATATAAATCAACTATTATTTTTTTTTATAATTATATTTTCTCACGAATATTTTCTATTTCAATTTATATAAAATAATTTAACTTAACGAGTCATTCAATTTTATTTTTTATTTTTACTAAGTTAGAAAAATATAATGGGATGTTGAATTTGAAGGCAAGTGTGAGTTGTAAATCACGCCGGCGGTTGAGTGAATGGTGGGTGATACAAGAACATGACACGTGGCCAATGGAAAATAGCTTCTTTCCTAACTTATCGATTTAACTTATCGATTATCAATTCATAAAATTTATTAAAAACTATTAAAATATTAAATTTATAAGTTATTAATTGTTGATATAATCATTAAGATTTAATTTAAGAAATAAATAAATATAAATCACTTTGAAATATGGTGCGAAACTGCAAATGAGTTGATAAATTGTGTTTTGCTTAAAAAAAACAGCAGTAACACATTACAGAATAAAAGAAAATTTGAAATTGTCAAAAGTAAAATTATGAGACCAAATGCTAAGTCAAAGATTTTATATACTCTATGACATAAATATAATTTATTCGGTTCTGGTTTACCCATTTTTTAAAAAAAACAAATAAAAAAATGACAACTTGATAAAGAAAAAATCTAAATAATTAAATTAATGACTTATTACCTAGAAATCAATAATTTCTTTGATTCACGCTATCAATTGCGATTCAATGTTTAACAATTTATTCCGCATATACGATTAATTTCACCGTTTAAAAGTTAAAATATCACTAAAAAATAATAGGAAAATTGTATATAATAGCAAATTAATAACCTTATAAAAATAAATTAAAGTAGCTAGGAGTTTGATTTATTGTGCTCCATTAGTAAACTTGCAAAAATATTGTCAAGACGCCTTCTCTCAAAAAGATTCTCGCCTCGCTTCCTCACTTTTTTATACAAAACACAAGTGGTATATAAAAAAATGTTTTCTAATTGTATAAAGCAAAAAGAAAATTGTTAAAATACATATATTTTTGCTTCGCATCTCTCCCCTCTTCCAGCGATCTCGCTCGCCACTTCTCCCAAAGTTCTCGTTCCGACCCACCCTAGCCTTTTCTCAACTTATACAAAAGAGCGAAATATATAAATTGCATTTCTGGGTTTGTATAAAGCGTTGAGAAAAATTGTAAAATACATGCATTTACATTATATTTTTCATCTTATACATTATAAATATACAATAAAAAATACTCCCCTGCCCAGTTCTTTTGCCTTCTCTCTTTCGCGTTTTATACAATTTTCAAATGATCTAAATTTTCTCTCCTTCTCGTTTTCTACAATCGATGTCAATTGTATATTCGTGTGCAAGTCTCTTTTGTCTTTCTCTCTTTCTCATTTTAGACAAATTCAAATTGTATATAATTCGTTCCATACACTCTATATACAATTCATTTTATACACTTGTTTTTATATAGTTCTCGTTGTTACAAAGTGTCTTCTCTTTCTTGTTTGATATCATCGTTTATATAATTGCTTCCAACTGTATATGTTATAGGCGGAATTACCGTTTTATGTTTGAATGAAGGCGTAATTATGACAAACTTTGCTATAGCATACAAATATGCATTTTTCATTTACTATATATGAAAGTTGCAGAAAAATAATTCACCAATATATATTTTTACTCTTATAATAATTTCTTTTACTATTATTATTATTATTATAAGTCCAAAGAAAGCTGAAGATACGTAACAGATTTGCTACTTTAGGTTTGCCTTTTTCGACCTCCTTTTTTGGAAATGACTCAATAGATTACATCACGCTTAAATTATTATTTTGTTATTTTAATTTATGTGCTAGTATTTTATCAAATAAATTTTAAAATTTTATGATTTAAATGTTTTTAATTACGAAAGGTGATACTTTATTTTAGAATCGAACAAAAAATATAGCCAAAAACTAAAATAATAAAAGAATATGATTTTTTTGAGTTTCATATCTTAATTATTGATATTTATATTACGATTTAAATAATTAGTACAAGTCATATATTTTTAAAACACGTTTTTGAGTTAGTCAAATACTTGGAATGACTTCTAAAATAGGTATGTGGGGCTATAAAAACCTATAAAGTGTCGTCTATTAAGGCTAACAATAATTGAATCGAACAAATTAAAAAAAAACTTTTAAATTTTTTTTCTTATATTTTTCTTAAAATATTTGTCGTTTTTTTTGTTTCTTCTACATTTCGTCATCAATATCTTACTAATAAGTAAAGTAATCAATACTCTCAAAATCCATAAATAAATTTTGAATCAATCTTCACACAAAATTAATATAAAAACAGTATAGTTAGTTAAATTATTAATGGATTAAAAATGACTATACAAAAATTAAAATAAGAGAGGTATATGCAATATTTTAAATCATAAGGAGGTGATTGTTATAGACTCGAAATTTAGAGGGGGTTTCTGAAATTATCTCTTATTAAAAAAAATGCATTACCTTTTTGTACTACTAGTACCTTGTTTAATACTCATTTTTAACTTATGTATAACTAATGCTTGCATTAAATACTCTATCGTGTATCAAAGCATGTATTACTAGTAGTGTAATACCATGAATTTCTACGTATTCGTAATGCAATGATTTTAATTGCCTCAAAATCTTTTTTTTTACATCTTTCCCATTATAATTGTATTATATACGTAAATATTTTTAAAGTATACTATTTTAATGCATCAAATCAAACAATGCATAAAAATAATTTATGTATAGTTAATATAAGCATAAGTAATACACTCTACCAAACGATAATAAAATAAGAACATTAAATTATAAAATCCGAAACTTACAAAAATATTTGATCGTCTGTATATCTCCTAATACCTATTCACCCTTTGGAAAACATATATAGTGCTCAAAGCGAAATCATTATTATGAATTTAGATATTCTAAATTTTATTTCCCTTTCGTATCATTGATTCGCCAATCATTTTTGTTAGGAGTTCATCAAATTGATTTCTTAATTTTTAAGTACAAATATAAAGTCTCCATAAAAATTATTAAATTAACAGGAACCCCATAATTCACCTAGCTCACGCCATGATCGTATTTGTTTTTAAAAATCTTGGATTGGATAGAAAAGCATTAAAAGCTTATGTCAAAGGGTTTAATGTATGTTGTGGTTATATAAATTGCGTGTTAAGCATGCTTTTTAATGGAGTTATATCGGTTCGGCGCCAAAGGACAAAAATATTAACAAAATTCCAAAACGGTATATAAAAATTTTATATTACCAAAAAGGGTAAAAATCGCTGCTAACAACAACGAATTACCCCCACCGGAAAAAGCAAAATCGCTGCAGAGGCAGGCATGTTACAAAAATATGGTTTTTTTAAATTAAAAAATAAAATCGATGCTTAAAAATTTTAAGCAGCGAGTTATAGAAATAATTTTTTTTTTTTACAAAAAATCGATGCCCCAAAATTTTTTTTTAACTAAACGCTGATGGGAGGCAGCGATTCTAATTTAAAAATAATTTTTTTTTTTGAAGAAAATCGCTGCCCCAGCGGATTTAAGAAAAATAAATTTTTTTTTCCCAAAATAGCTAATTTTTCGGTGGGATTTAAGGTCGTTGATGACAACAATTTTTAATTTTGGTTAATATAAAATTTTATATACCGTTTTAGAATTTTTATTAATATTTTATACCCTTTAAGCTCCGAACTCGTGTTTTGTACCTATATCACGTTAATTAATAAAATTATTTAGAAATATGAATCGGCATTCAAATCAATGATATACCTATCTATATCTAAAATAAACAACTTATATAGTTATAAAGTTTAATTTAAAAAAATATGAACCTCTTTCTTTAATATTTTTAATTCTTTAATTTATTCATTTTGTTTAACATGAGTTTATGCAAGATTTATATAAGATTGATTTTATGGTCATAAATTTAGAACTTAAAGTATAATTCAAATATGGAAAGATTTGAAGAGTAAAGTTATTCGATTTTGAATTATAAGATTAGGATTTCTTACCTATCACAAATAAATAAAAATTTAATAGCGTTATAGCTTTTAATTACAAAGTTTCAAATATTAAGATAAATTTAATAGCTAGTTCGGTGTACGTAATTGCTTGTGTACTTAAACTTAGAAGTTATAAATCTCAATCTTCTTTAAATAACGGACGAGATAAACCACGAAATCTGAATTCAAAATTGTTATTGATTACTAAAACATTAAAATACACTTATCATAAATGATCTTTTTACTTGTAACAATAACACAAAGTATTTGACAATACAATGTCAAATATTTAGGATGAACAAATTATTTGAGCTATTAAATATATAAAAGAAAAAAATATACGCTAGTTTTTACCATAGTAACAATAAAAATGATAGATCAATGATAATACATAAACAAAGTAAATGTTCAATTAATAAAGATTCTATCTCAAGACACAAATAAAGAAAAAATAGTCAAAACCCCCCTTACTAATTAATGTTTTTTTTTTTTTTTTGATAATTTGACCTTTAAGACTTGAAAATTGTAAAAAGTGAAAACAAAACGTAAATCTTTTTCTTAAAGTTTGGTTGAAATAATGACGTTTTCTTCAGTAAAGAAAATCAATATACTGCAATCTTAGTTCCTATTTTAAAATAAAATAAAATACAATTTAAAGAAATGACTTTATGTGCAACAGAATCAGCAAATAAAAAGAGAAACGTGAAGTAAAAGTAAAGAGAAAAGAGGATAAACTCATTTGATAAGAAGGCACCTACATGAATCTCTTTTCAGCTCATTTTTCTTTTGATAAGTCCTTTGAAGAAGTCAAAACTGCATCCATGGAATAAAAACAAATTGTTAAACTACTAATGATCCAAACAAACATAACCAAGACAATAAGATAGAACGAAAAACAGCACCCCATTGATAGTAGTTATTTGAATCAGAAACAATCAAAACCCCAGTAAGTAACGAAACAACAGCTCATCGTTGTTTTTCTTTACGTAAATTTCCTAAGATAAAGCACACAAGGAAAATAGCACCTTTTTGAAATGTATACGCATTCATCTCTCGTTAAGTAGATTAGATAGTTCATTGGTTATCCGTCTTTTTGCCTTCTATACTTTTTTTTTCTCTATGGCAAGTGGGCTAGAGAAATAGGAAATCCTTTTTGCAAATCCAAATTTTTACCCTTATCGACAAATACAACCTAATATATCAGCAACTATTACAGTTATTCTTTGGCCTGTGGGTGTGAATCACAGTTGTGGAACTAGCTCTGCCATGATGACTTCTGTACTTTTAGCTTTTTCTTGGGGTATAGAGGGCGTTGATCCTAGTCGAGGTAAATGAATCATACCCGATTCCAGGGAAAAGGCAAGGAACTTTCAACAGGCATGGTATGAGAAGAAACAGACCAGCCTTAGGCCTATTCAGCGACTCTATAGCTAGCAGGTAGATGATATAAATAAGTAATTAGTTATTCACCTCATGTATTTATAACTAAAAAGCCCTAGTGTTAACACAGCACTTTTAAGGCAAATGGGTGAACTGTATCATTGTAAAGATTGTCTCTCATCCAATCAGAAGGAAATAAGTAATTTTCAATTTTATTTCCCGGAATACTACTTTAAACTCTAATTTCTAAGACTTCATTGATTTCGGTTTCAATGAAGGGTCCACTTTTTGTCATTTGTATGTTATAAAACTATCCCCATGCCCAAATTAACTATCTTACTTGATTTGGCAATGGGCGGAATAAGGTGAAGACTACAAACTTAGAATGCAGATAGAAGGAGTCAAAAGTAGAGAATTAACTCCTTTTTTTTGAAATTTCGAACTTCGTAAAACTGAAGTGGACACGATTACATAAGAAGTTAAAATGACAAATTTACATCAGATCTAAATCTGTTGACAGTTGATGAAGTACTCAGGCAGATATTTTCCTCGAAGATAACTGGAATGAGCAGTTCAGGATTTGTAAAGATTGGGAGAGAGTAAATATTTAGAACTTTAACTACAGTGAGGCTCGCTGGAATTCAAAATAACTTTCTCTGGTTTGGGTGGCCTGAGGGATGGTAAATTCTCTAGAAGCTCATTGCTAGCAATCTTTACAAAGGGAAGCCTACTGGAGATGATCATAGAAGGCCTCAGAGACAGATTTAACAAACCAGAGCACCTAGCAAAGTAGCACGCTTTGAATGGAATGCCTCACAGAATGCATGTATGACTCGAGACAATTTACAGCAGAGAGGATATAAGCTTTGTAGTGAAGAGGCTACAGAGCATGTAAATCATATTCTTTTGCATCCCACTCTTTCCACCATCTCTACTGTTCTACATCTCTTCCAGCCTTTGTTTCTTGCTATCTTCTATGTTGATTATTGTTACTAGTGCTTAGAAGTAAGAAAAGAAGACAAAACAGTAGTTTCTAAACAATAAACAAGATTACAAAAACAGTCAGTGTTTGGTTATCAAGATTCAAGATTGCAAGCAAATCAGATTGGTATTCACTAATTAAGTATTCGTCAAAGACGCATTAAAAAATTGGTTGGAAATCAAACTCAACCCCCCCCCCCCCCCACCACCAGAAAGAAGCAACAAGCAAGCGAACCAGCGCGCAGAGTGCCATTTACTTCTTTTACCAAATATCGGGGAGATACTATTGGCAAAAGAATTGAAAAGATATGACAGGTTATGTTAAAGATGTTTAGCCTCGAGACAAACCTGTTGCCATCTGGGTGTAACTCACACATTTGACCATCATCTGTGATTCCTAATAAATACCCTGAGGATGTCAAACCCTGAAAGTACAATCATTTGTTTATGTAGCTAATTACAGGGATAAACAGTTTACAAGAGCAAGGACAACTAAGACAAGTATGAAAATTATATGGTACTAATCAAAACAGGAACTTAAATAAACTTCAGAGCGTATTCACTTCATGGGGAATGATGAGGGGTTCAGCTGAGTGATTATAAAAAGAAAAACAATCATCAAATATCACAAGCATAAACTAAAGGATGGCACATGTCACATCATGGAAGGGAAGAATCAACAATCAAGGATTCAGTAGTAACACAGATCTTCTACAGGTTCCTTACCCTCTTCACAAGAATAAGAAGTGGTAGCTATTCATGACCTCTCAATTATCTGTTCAGAGATCCTTCATTAAACTCATCCTAGATATCACTTCAGTTTCCTATACTTCACTCTAACTCCAAGACGTTGAACCCAGTTTAACTCATGGATAGCATATTGACAAAATCAAATTGAGAGGTTAAAGGGAAAAAAAGAAATATTTGGTAACTGGTACATCACACTATAACTCCATATTTTCTTAAGAGCACATTATTCCCTAATGTGTATTAGGAGAAAAGTCACCCTAACAACAACTAGGCCTCTATAGCAAGCAAGTCGGGATTGGCTATGAATCCTCATTGACCATGTAGTTCAATGTAAAGGGCTCGGGGTCCTTAAAAAATTTACCAACGTTTTGGAGGGATTCCGACAACACACCATCGGACATCAATTTTGTTTTGACGAGTCCGAGGCAAAAAAAAAAAAAAAAAAAAAAAAACAGAGTTCCATTGTGAAACTCATCTCAGACAGCTTGCACGACTGCAAACATAAACAATTAAATAGAAATAAAAAACACTAAAAGTTCTCTATTTTCTATTGCAAGAAAAATAAATGACAAGATTAAGAAGCTCCTAGAAGACGGCACTACCTAAAGTAATTGTATTGATTCTTCTCTCCATCGTAGCAGTAGGACCGTTATGCTCATTACTAAACTTGTTGAAGAAGTGAAATATAACCAAGGCATATATTTTTTATCAGATGCTGAATTAATCCTTTCCCAAATCCCAACTAACTGAATCAGCTATATCATCTTTCTCTTCCATTGTACTCTATTTTTTTTCAACTGATTTGCATGGCTTGTACTGGAAGAAAATTGATGTGTTTATTCATTTCTAATTCAAGTCTTTGGAAAAATTTTACGGAACTCATAGTGTGAATGGTTGTTATAAATGCTTTAACAGTTTCAAGTGCTTAAGTGGCCATTAAGGCTTTCAGTCTCCTATTCAGATAATCCTAAGAGAAAGATTGAATGGAACCCATCGACCTAAGTCCTAAACTCAAAAACATCCAAAAGCACTGCCTAAACCACCATCGCATCTTTCTGCAACACTCTTCCAAATTGATGAGTTCACAGTACTAATCTGGTGCACTCCTCTTTCCATGAATCTTAACATTTTATCCTGCAAAGTATATTATAAGATATACCTGTTGGAGTTTAAATAATACATCGCAGTCAAGAAGCAGCCTAACAAGAAATTGATCTCGGAGTTCAAAAAGACACCATATTATAACCAAAAATAAAGAGTGACGAGCAGTGATACTGAAAATTCAATAAGAATAATACTTTGTTTCTCAGGACTAGTAACCGAGATAGTCAACTCAAACCAACCTGAATGGTGACTACATTTTCAACGAATTGGTCCTGATCATCGCTTCTCTCCTGCACAATAACCCTCTGTCCACTGCATTTACATGAGAGGGCAGAATAATCACAGTTAATAACTGAATAGAAAACATCTTGTTAGACTTGAATTCAGCACTCAATAAGAAAATGCAGTACTTCACACCGACTTAACCTGTATAATGGTTGACCAGATTTAACAATAGGTAAGCAGTCTAAAGGAAGAACAAAAAGGTAAATAAATAAAATGAACCATGCGACAACCAGAAAGTTTACATGTTTCATCATTAGTTGGTTTTATGATAACACATGTAAAATATTTCTACATCTTAAATTAGGAATAAACATCATGGACAACCATGACATATCAGATTCAAATCTCAGCGAAGGCAAAAAGAGTTGGTAATTTCTTCCCATCTGTCCAAGCATTGGTGGACAGAGACACATAGTTATATGATACCTATACTGGTGAAAGTTAGCAGGTACCTGTGGAATTAGTCGAGGTGCACACAAGCTGACCCGGACTCTAGTCCTCTACGGTTAGCAATATTAAAAAATAGGGAATAAACGACATGGATCATACATTGATTATGTGATGTCAAGTGTAGCAGGTAATCAACTCCCTCCAGTTACATTGGGCTTGCTCAGAGGTTAGCTTTGCACCATCTTAATTTCTGGGTATGCGTTAGTATACAGTAAAGGATTCGAGCTCCATCCAACTTCCTCTTTACCTTTTTCTTTGGATATCTGAACTTGTTTTACTAGAAAAAAAATGATAACATTTTCACCAGAAGTCCAGAAGAGAGGAAAGAGAGAAAAAGAAGAGAGCCGAAGGCCAGTCGAGGAGGGAAAAGAATAACATATGACCAATTCTGGGAATTTGTAAATAAAACAAAAACATCTGGAGGGTCCCCAAGTATTGTCCTCCGTCCTTCTGCTCCATTTCATGTTAATTCACTCTTACAATACGAGGATCTACCTTTGCTGCGGCTACAACTTTAGCTCCACAGAAGTACAGAACAATTTTTTCTCTTCATGTCACAGTTTTTGGAGGGAGATTGCACTACCATTCACCTCACAGTCCACACGCTTTTGTCCATTTTATGCAGGATGAAGCTGTGCTAATTTTCTGTCATCTGATGGACAAGGAAGGTGGCATTTCTTGAAACAAGTAGTCCCATGCATCTTCAGCTTTGTCAAGGCTATCCATCAAACGTGATTCTACCATACAACCTTCCAGCCACCAAGAACCATGAGACCTAGGCGCGGACATCAGTCCAGTACAAGTACGTTGAAATCTTTGTGCATCATTACTGTGTTTGAATGATACAAGTGAACTACCAAGGCCTAGGTCCATTTTAATTTTGTTTAAAAGTCCCTTTGTGAACAGGACTCAGGAAAATGACACAATTCAGCGATCCACAAGTGTTATATCACACAAAGTTTTTCTTTACTCATCTAAGAGCAGTCTTGTCCTACCATATGACATGGTAAAAGAATTTGAGTTTTACCTACTTTCTCCCATCAAAAGCACATTCAAGCATAAAAAGAAGCACACGTGTGATTAGAAGTGAATAAAAGATCAACTTTACAGGATTTCTATAGCATAAAGTTCTCTGCTTGGTAAAAAGCTTCAAAGTGGAAGAGTAGCAGCATAACAGATATTGGAATCTGCAGTAACATATAACAGTTTCTACCTGTGTAACCAAGTCTGATAGTACAACTCTTCAAGAGCTTGAAATCCTGCATGCAAACAGCAAAATGTATCACTCTTTTCATTACCATACCACGATATGCAGAAGCTCTTCACCAAGAAATCACTCCATGATTTCCAGGCAGAACGGTTCTAAGATAATCACAAACAGCAAAATGAAGTTGATAATAAACCATAAAACTGAACTTTATGAATTCAAACATTGCACAAGAATCTAATACACAATGTCCCAGAATACCACCAACACTACAAAATTTCTGTGGATCTAAAAGCTGCATAAGCACCTAATAACCAGGATGGCAAGCTCAACATCAACAAACCCAATGCAAAATATAAAAAGACTATTCTCACTACTGAACCTCCAACTCATTTGCCGACACTGAAATATCATTATTCTCCTTATAAAAAATCATTATTCTCATTACTGAACCTCCATTTCATTTATTGACACTGAAATATCATCTTAATGGAAAACTAAGACACTGAAACAGGCCAACTTAGGAAAAGGCACAGGCAAGTGGAAATAGAGTCCAGCATATGATACATTCCGATATCTTTTTTTGAGAGAGGTAACAAAATGATAAGTTTTGATATTAGCATTGAACTATCAATGGGAAGAAACGCTGGTATTATTTGATAAACCATTTTTGGACATGTTTTACATACAACTGGTAAATTACAATCTCATCACCATCAACAAAAAGATATGCTTAAAATTTCTGAATCTTCCACCAAGAACCAAGTTAGTTTTGCCACTAAAAATATATAAACGGTTCATTTACAGAAACAACAAACAAGGACACCTCACATTCATATTGGAAGTTTGCGAACTTTCATTTCACTTTTTTGACATCATCCACCAAGAAGAAAAA
The DNA here is from genome assembly GCA_027704765.1 of Solanum habrochaites. Lineage (NCBI taxonomy): Eukaryota > Viridiplantae > Streptophyta > Magnoliopsida > Solanales > Solanaceae > Solanum > Solanum habrochaites. The sequence goes on from JAKWJA010002499.1 coordinate 6,545,768, forward strand.
GTAAGGTGAGGGGAGGAGAAAGCATTATCTTCCTAGAAACAATTAATGGATACCACTCAAATTACATGGTATGCAAACAACAATATGATATTTGTTTTATTTTTTTATTTATTTTATCTGAAAAATTTCCTATGAGTTAGCAAGCTAACACCACTTGGCCCATAGGTTTGATACTCAGAATATAGACCTACCCTTCTACTTTGCCCCAGTTAAATGCTAAGTTTCATGTCAGTAGTGGGGCAGACAACAACATCTTATAGAAAAATGACACTAAAGCACAACAGCAAAACCTAAAGCAAAAAATTGATACTCTGATATTATAACCTTGCTCATATGAACAGGTCTTGCAACACAGTAAGCTTCCGTATGAATAGCTCTCTGTCACTTTAACCCTGCTCATATATTTTTAAGATTACTCAATTCCATTGCTAAATTATATGATTAAAATCTCTAAATGAATTGATATAAAGGAGTAAGCTGACAAGTTGAAGACCTACTAGTTGGAGTTTTTTAAAACTGGGGTTTAAGGATTTCACAGATATTGAAGATTTTCCAATGTTTAACATGGCTCTCTTTTCGAGTTTAAGAAGTTGAGAGCTAGGTGAGTAAGCTACATTTAGCAGACATTGGCAAAGGCAGGACACAGTGTCTCTTATTGGTTGTCATGCACGACAACACTTTCTGCTGGAAATCTAACCAAAACTTTTCTTTTCTCTCTCTCTCATCCTTCGTTTCTATTTATCATTAGTCATTAGTGTTGAATTTATTTATCCAGGAGCTAAATCTATTTAATACTATCTTCATTTCTGAAAAGCTAACCACGTGCAACATCGTGTTTTGGTATGTAGAAACTCAGGACCACCTAGACAAACGTTGCTTAGGCTGAACAAAGGCAGAATTAAAGTAGGTTAATCTAAAACCCAAACCAAAGATGAAGTAACACAAAAATATGAAGCTAAATTGGAAGTACTTTGAACTTACACAAGGCTTCAATATTTTATGTTTCTCCCATGTTGATGAGTTAAAAACAAGAGTAAAGGCTATCATGTAAACTACAAAACCAGGAAACAGATAGAAAATGAATGGTTGTTCTTTTGATCTATGAATAACCATATTGATCAACTTGAACTAGCATGCTGAGCATTCCAGAACATCCATATTACTGACTAGTCCGTGGAGTTTGTATTTCAATAATTTGAAGTCAGCCAGTATATCCATGATGATTGAGTTGTTAAAAGGCAACTTACCTTGTTTTAAGAAAACATCATAAAGGTTCTCAAATTTATTGAAAAAGGCTGCAATGATATCTTCTCTTTTCAACTCACGTGAGAGAGGATTCACTCTCTTCAAAGTAGCATTTAAGCATGTAGTAGGCTTCTCGTTCCCCACATTCAATCCAACTCCTGCGAAGAATTTTTTATCAAAGCACTCCAATGTAATTTCTCCAAATCGATATAGAATGAGAGGAGAAAGAAACAAATACAGATGTTCATCAGTCGATTCAGAATGATTTGAAGAGGGTGCATGAAAGTTAGCTATGTTAATCAAGACTGCAAGAGTAAGAAAATTTGTTGACTAACTAAATTCATTAAGTTTGCAACATCTGAAACCCCGTCAGCTGGTAATAGCATGCAAAGTCTATAAATTAAAGGAAAAAGTCTGTTCTTTATTTCAAACAGGATGAGAAAATATAATGAACATCAGTGACAGTATTTCCTTTTTTCCTTTTTTCAAGTTAATGAGTGAGACAGTTTACCAGCACTAACATAGAACTTCTTTGACCTATATACCGATGTGCTTAGGATGCCTCCCACTTTAAGGCCACCTAAATATAGATCATTTGGCCACTTTATTCGAACATCGAGATGTGGCATGCCCTGTAACACATAATGGCAAGCACGAACAAAGAAGTAGGAAAAAAAATGTTAATTCAAATACCAACAGTTTATCTAAAAATAAAAGTAATGATCTACATGTACACAAAGCTTCTGATGCAAGCACCAATCTAGTTCAACAAAATACCTTTCTGTCAATCCTCTTTCTTTCATATCTATCCAGATAGAATTTGAAATTGTTCAGATACATACTACCTACAGTAATTATGGCATAATCAAAGCACTTAAGAGTATTATTTTGCCAAATAACAATAAGGTTTAGGAAATACTATATGTTCATCGATACACCACCAACACATGAAGATAGAAATTATTAATTATTTAGGCAAATCTAAACGAAAACAAAGTAATCAATAGAAAAGATTGACAGAGAATCTTGTAACTCAAGAAGAACCAAAAATCTAAAAGTGCTCCATCAAATAAAAAGTTGTATCATCTGAATCTACCTGAAATTTGATACAAGTGCACCCTACAGATCACTGACTAATTCAATGGACCCTGTTAATTATCCAAATTTTCCCAGTCACGGTTATCTCTTTCCTGAATACTTCCTAACAAAAATAACATTCTTTAGGAAATAGGACAATCTCTTTAGCAGACGAATAAGCACTGAGCAATAAATGTCGGCAAGTACTGTATACAATTATTCACAGACCATTCATCAGATAACTGCTTCAATTTCCAAGTATACAAACACAATGACAAAACCATAAAGTACATGAGTAAGAACTAATGTTTCAAGTGACAAAATCAGATAGAGCATATAAAACTTACAAAGATAAGTGAGAAAACTTTAATTCATTGTTTAAGCAATGTGGACACATAGTCACACTTACCTCCTTCTTACTTTTCCCATACATTGATCAAACATTTACCAATCTACTTTCAATTATATGACACCAGCCATTACACATTGTAATATAAGTACTTACCTTTTCCAAACAGAAGCGCTTAATGGTCCTCGTCATTAGCAAGACAGACTAAAATTTACGCAATGTGGCACACTCTGCCCGTCCTGCCATTGTAATTGAAACATGAAAAACAAAAGGCAACCCTTTGGTGATTGCCACAAATTACTCGAACGTCCTTCAAAGGTAAATAAATATATAATCAAATCAAAGTAAGATATGAATAAATTTGGGCAAATATGATAAGACCAAAAAATCTTCAATACACAAAATACAATAACTGCAGTTTTTAACTCCTAGTGCACAAGTCATGCATTTTATAAATTATTTTTGTGTATTGAACAAATAAATCCATAATGTTAAAGCAATAATGGAGAACGAGACCTTCCCTTCATTGTTAATGGAAAAAGTCATGCAAACCAAGTTACAAACATATCTAATGCTTTTCTCTGCAAAGCCATTTTTATAATTCCATAGTTGGCTGGGAGGGAACAAAAAACTTCATTGGTTCTGTCACAATCCACCTCTAGCCTATTCATTCAAAATTTAATCTTCTTGAATAGCTGCAGAAGCTATTATTTCTTTATTTCAAAGACAATCAACCAATTACAATTAGTAAGAGAGAGCATAATTGGTTGCACAAATTGCAGCAGATCGGTATGTGCTAATAAGCACTTAATTGAATTGTACCATATAAGTAAAGTGTAGTTCACTAGAACAAAATTAACAGTTCCCGAGCCCCCGATTAGAGAGGGCTGATCATTATGTGAAGTGTGTACAACTTAAAAACAAACATAAATCTTCATAAATCTTCATACCTCTCCCTTTCAGTTGCACATCAGCAACACACACTGTCCCAACTGGTAAGTCAGAGTTATTTCTGCATTATTCAAGTAATTAAAATGAACAAATTAACTAAAGTTTTGTTGTTTTTTTTCACAATATCAACAAAGTAGATACACATACTTAAGCATACTAATCTAAATTAAGGTATTGCTAACTGAATACAGGGATTGAACAATTACTGTGAAATAACATCATGAGTTGACGACAATTTGGGAGAATAAATGAGTAGTCTCCCAAAACGCTTAGTCGAAAGGGAGTTAAAGTATTCTCCAATTTGAAACGCGTCATCTTCAAATGGCGTTTCGACCTCGGAAGGAAGAATAACCTCAACTTCTTCACCATTTTTATGCAGTTGAAGAGTATTCTTATCCTTTAATACCTTTGCCACATCGTTCTCCTCATTTGATTTTCCGGCGAGTAGAAGAAGAGTCCGGTCAGGTGCTTCCGATTCCATTTTTCCTCCGAGTACTTGTGATGCTGAGAAAGCTTTGAGGTGTGGAAGAGGGAAAATTGATGGAAAATTGGGAAATTTTCGAAGAGAAGCGGTGAAGAAGATGTGTTTGAATTGAGAAATCATCAGACGGAGAAATTAATGCTGAGAATTTAGCTGAGCAACAACCCAAATTTTCAAATATTGTTTGGCCATATAACTTTGCTATTATTTGGCCAATATTTTTGAGAAATAATTTAAATTTTTAAATACTATAAAAAAGTTATTTTAAATTTTATATTTTGTAAAAATGTTCATCGTTTATAGTTTTGGATTAAATTTTAAACCTAATTTATTGTATAAAATTTATATGATTATATACATATTGTATATAGTTTGTATCTGAACTTATTCTACGAATTCACTTTGAATTGCAAATAGCAATTATAGTTTTTTCTTCTGCACAAATCAATTGTATTTTTTTAAAAAATTCGTATTAGTTCTGTTTGTTGTTTTATCTTATTTAATGTTTATAATAATATTAATAGTTTTTCTAGAATTTATTGATATAAATTATATTTTTTTTATAGAGTCATATTTTTCAACAAAATTTGTGATCAAACACATGATAAAACTTCACTAAAGAATGACTTGCCAATAATATTTAGAAATCTATGACCAAATACTAACTAAATTTATACATTTTAAAAATATACGACTATACATTATAAAGCCTTAGGTCCCAAACCACCCTCTTTATTGCATTAGGTTTTTAACAAGTGTTGATAGACGTTACTTAGGTTTATAAGTTAGGGGTTAATAAGTGATGACCTACGGGCATGCATTGGAGTGTATCCACGTGGTAGTATTATTTTGAAATTTCTTTCGGAGACACGAATGATTAGGTCTGCTCAAGGAAACCACAGCGGGTTACGGGGTTGAGTCACATTTATGCTCGCATGATATTAATCTATGAACGGTAAGGTCTTGTGACACACACACGCACTGCGAGGACAGAAAGACAGAGGCCTGTGACCACGCCGCGGGACCGATCCGTTCCCCTTGCCCACTGTATTGGACGCATCCGCCACATTTGGACCCCCCACGCGCGTGTTGGTATGGGTTTGTTGGGTCTGTCGCCCGCATGCTGGCATAGAGGGGAAGAGAGGAATTTGAAAAAGTTTAGGAACTGAAAGGTTTGGGAACTGAGAAAATCCTCTAATGCTTTAATGACAAAGGCAATAGTCCCTCATCGGTAATGGAACTGAAAAATAGGAGAGTTTAAATACATAAAACACCTCCTATTAAATTGTTAAAAGGGTGGGAAAGAGGGACCCCCTCGCGCACGTCGTCGCTCGCTCGATTCGGCTCTACGGCTTTGGCTTGGCTTTGGGCTTTGGCTTATGATCGAGGAGATAATTTTGGACAAATTTTTAATTATTTATTTAATTAATTTACATTTCAATAAGTAGTTGGATAAACAGAAGTTAAACAAAAATGTTAACCCGACCCGACTCAGGATCCTGTCTTTGTAACGACCTGTTAGTCGTTTGAGCAACCATAGGCGGAGGCGACGGACCCCACGAGGACCGTAAGGGGCGCGACGGACCGTTTCGCAGGTCTCGTTCAAAACACTTGGGAAAAATCTGAAATTGGGTTGCTGAAAACGACTCTCTGACCGCACGACGAAATGGCAGGACGGACGTCACAGTCGTGACGACCGTCACAGAACCTTATAGTGGAAATCGAGTCATGAACGGTTGCGACGAACTGCAGGACGGGACCGTCGCAGTCAAGAGGGCCGTCGCAGGTGAGCAATGTCCAGTCTGGGTGGGCTTCTTTACACGTTTTTAAGGACAGTTTGGACTATTCCTACTTTAATTATAAAGTTAGAGGTTAAGGTACGAAATTCTAATACTTGGGGGTAGAAGAGGAACCTTAAGTTAATAGGGGTTATTATTGCCCAATCTTTCATCTGTTAATTATTACAATTAGGTTAAAAGAAAGAGGGTTTGGAATAAGAAAAATAGAAAGACAAAGAGAGGACAGAAGAAAAAAGAAAGAAGAGACGAGGAGAGAGAGAAGAGACGAAGACGAAACGAGGATACAAGGAATTTGAGAAGATAGCTTGTTAATCGCCAATTATTCGGTGAGTAGGTAGGTGATGGTATTTACAATTCGTAGTAAACTCGTAATAGCGAATGTGATATTGTGTTGTGGAGTAGTATTATTTAAGTCTTCTATATGTTAATTGAGTTGTATGCATGATGTGATACTATATATATACATGATTGTGATAAAAATAAGCCATGATGAAGCTATTGAATCTTAAAGTCTGAAGAAGAACCCTAATTACTTTGTAATGATGATTCCTTGGTATATATAAAGGAAGCTTAATGAACGGGAACGTAGTGAAGATTAGGGGATGGGTGCCACGTTTTCCAGGTACAGGATAGATATTGAGGATCGGAAGTGTCCGTTCGAAACCAGGATAGAATATGAGGACGGAGTGTCACGTTCCGACACAAGGGATAGTATATGGAAAAATCGGGTGCACAGTTCCTGGTGAGACCAGGGATAGAATATGAGGATCGGAGAGGTCACGTTCCGACACCAGGATCGTATAGGGATCGGGGCCACGTTCCGGTACCAGGGAGGATAGGGAATATGGCGGATCGGAGAGTGTCACGTGCGACACCAGGATAGTAGATGGATCGGGTGCCACGTTCGGTACCAGGGATTAGAATGAGGAGCGGAGTGTCAGACCGACACGAGAGTAAAATATGATATGAATCTTTGAAAGATACTAATATATCAATCTAAAGAATAAACAATGTTTCCCAACGAGTATGAATTGAGGAGGCGTGAGTCCTCATTGATGTGGGGGGGCCCTTGGTGTTGAACCAAGGATTATGGTAATTGTAATGCTGGCATGCTAAGGCTTTAGTGAGTTTATGAGTTACTTGATATATTACTGTTTTCTATTTGAGTGGCAAGATATTACACTACTCGTAATGTGGGTGTACTGACCACCCTACTTGTTATGTTTTATTTTTGTATATCGTGGTATTGCAGCAAAATTGGCCATCATCTTCGACTCAACAGTCGTTCAAGCCCAGTCTTCGTCACACGGATCTCAGGGTGAGCTTACTGCTTCTGTTTTTATAGCTTGGACGGGATACCTCTCATGTCTTTGATGACTTGAAGTTTCGCGCAAGACTAGCTTTATTTGTTTAGCTTCTTAGAATACTCTTAGTTGAGTAAATGCATCTTTAGATGTTCTTGTGGTGAGAACTTCCAGATTTTGGGGAATTAAGAGATGTTGAAATTTTAGAAGTTATTGAATTGTCTTTCATTTATGAGTTTAAGTCTGCCTCAGGGCTTTATGTTGATATTAAATTGAAATGAGAAGGTTTAGATGGTTGGTTCGTCACATAGGAGGTAAAATGTGGGTGCCAAAGTCGCGGCTCGGGTGGGTAGTGACAAACTTGTTCAGAGCATTAGGTTGTTGGTCTCATTCACACAAGAACAGGTCTAGTAGAGTCTTAAAGAACGGTAGGGGGACGCCTTTACTTTTCTTTGAGAGGCTATAAGGACTTTAGGAAAAATCCATTCTTTCTTTCTTTCTTTCGGGGCTATTACTTGGATCATTGGTATCTAGGTTGATTAAATGGTATCTGACCATCTCACTCATTTCGCAGATGTAGAACTTAGAAGGCAAACGACTCGCCAACCTTCCAACATCAGCAGACAAGATGCTATGAAGCAAGCCACTGGGGCGTAGCTCGAAGTGGAACAGTGGCAAGAGGCCGCGGTGAGTCGTGGGAGGACGTCCTCTAGAGGAGAAGAGCACCTAGCCCATCTGGTGCTAGGGCGGGGTGACTTCCCCACCGGACTGAGGAAGTAGTAAGAGAAGGGGAGGATGGGGAGAATGAAACAAGTACAGAATGAGGAGAATGCACACCCCAACCACCCAGAATGATCAGAGATGATCAACAGGTTTCTCGCTTATCTTAGTGGGTTGTATGATCAGGGAAAGGAACCCACAATGTTTTCTGCACCAACACTCCGGTTTTCAGAGGTACAACATGCAAGCCACTAGGGCCCTCGTATGGATCCTCTTGGACATAGGCACGTTTCCACGCCTGATGACTACTGGGGCCTCTAATGACAAATTGATAAAGGCATTGGAACTTTTAGAAGTCTGAAATTAAAAACCTCCAATCTTCAAGGGTTTGCAGAATCTGCGGATTGCTTAGATTTCTGGTTGAATTTCATGAGCTGTACACAATGGGTATAGTAGAAACGGGTTTGGTGTTGAGTCGTGAGTTATCAGTTTCAAGGGAACGCCAAAAACTGTGGTGGCGGTGTACATGTTGAATGTCAACCAAACAGAGGCAACCACTATGACTTGGGACTCATTCTCTAGGTTTGTTTAGGGAGAAGTATATCCACCGGACTTTGAGGGGATAGGAAAAGGGATGAGTTCTTGAGCCTAGAGCAAGTAGGATGTCGGTCAATGCCTATGAGGCTAAAGTTTAGTTGCACTATCCAGATATTGCCACCCAAACTATGTTTTCAGTCCACAGAGCGAATTCGCCGTTTTGTGAGGGGTAGCGGCTACGGGTAGAGGAGACGGCAAAACCTCAAGAAGTGGTAGATTTTCGTGGTAGAGGTGGAAGGAGTGAAGCCAGATGAATTCACCATGGCATCGACATCAAAGAGGTTTCGAAAGGGAGGTGAGGTTTAAGGGTTCTTACTCTAGAGGAAGGGTTCCGGAGGTTACCTCAGTTCGACCCCATTCCGTCTTCACTACAGAACTGTAGTTGGGTGGTCCACCCTCAGAAGGTCAACATTTCTCTGAGAGACCTATGCGTGAAATATACGAGAGTGTTATGGGTGGGGGGAATTAATGGGCATATAAGAGGGTATTGTCCAAAACAGAGTTTATTAGACCCCCAAACAGCTAGAGGTAGAGGTGGGTCATGGCAAGAGGTCCGTTATTCTGAGGCGGGGTGGCCGAGGTTAAATGGTGGTCACCAAAACGGCCGGGGTGATGGGCAAACGGGGAGCCACTACATACAAATCCATGGATAGGGACAACGGACAAACAAACGAAAGGGCCCATGTTAGATTTCCCTGGGAGACTGGAGGCGGAGACATTGATGCTGTATCACAGGTAATCTTCTGGTTGTGATTGGCATGGCTCTGTATTGTTGATCCTGGATCCATTTTCTTTGGATCGTCCTCATTTTTAATGGTCTAAATTGACATTGTGAATTACTTGATACGCCTATTGTGTTTCTACCCGGTGGGTGAGTCGTGGTAGTTTGAAGTGAAAGGTATATAGGTCTTGTTTGGTTGAACTTTGTTGGGGAAGCAAAAACACTTATGTAGAGTTGGTTATCTTAGAAATGGTTGATTTTGATGTTAATTCTGGTATGGACTTGGCTTTCTCCGCAATTTGCGATCTTGGTTGTAATGCTAAAACGGTGACGTTGCCAAGCCGGGACAGATCCTTAGGGGGGAGGGTGGTGACTACACTTCCATCCGGTGCGTATAACTCCTTCTTCGTGCTAAGAAAATGGTTAGTAAAGGGTGTTTTTAGCTTCTTGGCAACATTCTCAAGGCTGACAATACTCAAGTTTACCTTCAATTGAGTCGGTTTCGGGGGTCGTGAGTTCTTGATGTGTCCGCCAGACTTCCTGGTATGCCACCAGATAGGATATGACTTCTGTATTGATCTTGACACCGGGTCACACGCCCCATTTCTTTTTTATACCCCCTTATAGAATGGCCCCGCGGACGTTAAGTTAAGAGAATTAAAAGCCCAACTTCAAGAATTGTGAGCAAAGCTTTATAGACCCCAAGTGCATATCTTGGGGTGTCGGTTTTGTTTGTGATGAAGAAGGAGGGAGTTTTCGGATGTGCATAGGACACGGCAGTTGAACAGGTAACCATAAAGAAACAATATCCTCTTCTCGAATTGCTGACTTGTTCCGATCAGCTACAAGGTGCTTGTGTCTTCTTAAGATTGATTGAGGTCCGGTTATCATCAATTGAAAAATTACGGGCAACGGATGTTGCCAAAGATGCTGTTAAGAACCAGGTACGGGCATTCCGAATTTGGAGTGATGTCTTTTGGTCTTACGAAGGCCCCTGTTGTTGCGTTCATTGAGTTGTGATGAAAGGGATTTTTAAGGCCATATTTGGATTCTCTTTGTGATCGTATTTATTGATGATATACTGATATACTCCAAGAAGAGTAAGAAAGGAACAGGAGGAGCATTGAGAATTGGTTGGAAATTGTGAGGGAGAAAAAAAGCTTTAGCCAAGTTCTCTAAGTGTGAGTTTTGGATAGATGCGTGTCCTTCTTGGGGCACGTGGGTTTCTAAGGATTGGAAGTGATGGTGGATCCTTCTAAGATGAAAGTAGTGAAGAATTGGGTAAGACCCTACTTAATGTGTCAGAAAGAAAATAAGGCGCTTATTGGGTTAGCTAGCTACTACCGCCGATTTGGTCAAGGGGATTATCTTCTATTGCTTTCCAACTGCCGAACTTGACTAAGAACATGTGCCATTTTGTATGGTCGGATGGTGTGAGAAAGCTTTCAGAAGCTCAAGCTCTGTTGACTACTGNAGAGCGTAATTTCACTTTTTCATGGGGAAATGATTAGGGGTTCACTTATTGATTATAAAAAAACAACAATCATCACATATCCAAATCAAAACTATCAGATTGCACATGTCACACATGGCAGGGAGAAATCAACAATCAAGGATGCAGTAGTTAACACAGATCTTCTACAGGTTCCTTACCCTCTTCACAGAATAATAAGTGGTATCTATTCAATGTACCTCTCATTACTGTTCATAGTCCTCATTAAAACTCATCCTAGATATCACTTCAGTTTCCTCTACTTCCTCCTAACTCCAAGACGTTGAACCCAGTTTAACTCAGTGATAGCATATTGCCAAAATCAAAATGAGAGGTTTAAGGGAAAAACAAGAATATTTGGTATAACTGTGTTACATCACCCTATAACTCCATATTTCTTAAGAGCACATTATTCCCTAATGTGTAGAGTAATAAAGTTCCCCCTCCAACACTAGGGCCCTCTATAGCAAGCAATCGGGATTGACTATGAATCCTCATTGACCTGTCGTTCCATCAAGTTCTCGGGTCCTTAAAAAATATACCACCGTTTTGGAGGATCCTACACACACCCCATATCATTTTTAAGAGTCCGAGCAACATAGGTTCATGTGAAACTCATCTCAGACAAGCATTGCAGCTTCTGCAACTAAACAATTAAATTAGACATAAAAACACTAAAGTTACCTCTTTTTTCTATGTGCAAGAAAATATAATGACAAAATTAAAAGCTCCTAGAAGACGGCCAATACCTAAAGTAATTGTATTTGATTCTGTCTCATCTCATAGCAGTAGACGTTATGCTCATTACAACTTGTGGAGAAGTGAAATAAACCAAGGCATTATTTTTGTATCAGATGCTGATTATCTTTCCCAAATCCCCACTAATGAATCCGCTATATCATCTTTTCCTATGTCCAGTTGACTCTATTTTTTTTCAACTGATTTTGCATGGCTTGTACTGGAAGAAAATTGTGTTTTATTCATTTCTAATTCAATTCTTTGGAAAAATTTACGGAACTCATGTGGAAGGGTTGTTATAAAATGCTTTAACAGTTTTTTCAGTGCTAAGTGCCATTAAGGCTTTCAGTCTCCTATTCAGGTACTCCTAAGAGAAGATTGAATGGAAACCCATAGACCTAAGTCCTACAACTCAAAAAAAACTCCAAAAGCACTGCCTAAACACACCCATCGGCATCTTCTGCAACACTCTTACCAAATTATTGAGTTCACAGTACTAATCTGGTGCACTCTCTTTCCAATATCTTAACAGTTTATCCTGCAAAGTATATTATAAGATATACCTGTTGGAGTTTAAATAATACAATCCGCCGTCCAGAAGCAGCCTAACAAACAGAGAAATTGAATCTCGGAGTTCAAAAAAGTAACAATATTATAACCAAAAATAAAGAGTGACGGCAAGTGATTACTGAAATTCAAAAGAATAATACTTTGGTTCTCATAGGACTAGTAACCGAGATAGTCAAAACTCAAACACTCGAATGGTGACTAATACATTTCAACGAATTGGTCCGATCATCGCTTCTCTCCTGCACAATACCCCTCTGTCCACTGCATTACATGAGGGGCGAATAATCACAGTTATAACTGAATAGAAAACATCTTGTTTAGACTTGAATTCAGCACTCAATAAGAAAATGCAGTACTTCACACCGACTTAACCTTATATAATGGTTGACCAGATTTATACAATTGTAACAGTCTAAAGAGAACAAAAGGTAAATAAATAAAATGAACCATGCGACAACCAGAAAGTTTACATGTTTCCATCATTAGTTGGTTTATGATAACACATTATAAATATTTCGACATCTTAATAGGAATAAACTCATGACAACATGACATATCGATTCAAATCTCAGCGAAGGCAAAAAGAGTTGGATTTCTTCCCATCTGTCCAAGCATTGGTGGACAAGACACATAGTTTATTATACCTATACTGGTGAAGTTAGCAGTACCTGTGGAATTAGTCGAGGTGCACACAAGCTGACACCACTACCTACTCCTCTACGTTAGCAATATTAAATAGGGAATAAACGACATGGATCACCATTGATTATGTGATTTCAAGTGTACAGGTAATCAACTCCCTCCAGTTACATGGGCTTGCTCAGAGGTTAGCTTTGCACCATTCTTAATTTCTGGGTATGCGTTAGTATACAGTAAAGGATTCCGAGCCTCCATCCAACTTCCTCTTTACCTTTTTCTTTGGATATCTGAACTTGTTTACTACTAGAAAAAAAATGATAACATTTTCACCAGAAGTCAGAAGAGAGAAAGAGAAAAAGAAGAGAGCCGAAGGCCGTCGAGGAGGGAAAGAATACATATGACCAATTTCTGGGAATTTGTAAATAAAACAAAAACATCTGGAGGGTCCCCAAGTATTTCCTCCGTCCTTCTGCTCCATTTCATGTTAATTCACTCTTACAATACAGGTTATCTACTTTGCTGCGGCTAAAACTTTAGCTCCAACAGAAGTACAGAAAACATTTTTTCTCTTCATGTCACAGTTTTTTTGGAGGGAGATTGCACTACACAATTCACCTCACAGTCCCCACGCTTTTTGTCCATTTTATGCAGGATGAAGCGGTGCTAATTTTCTGTCATCTGATGGACAAGGAAGGTGGCATTTCTTGAAACAAAGTAGTCCATGCATCTTCAGCTTTGTCAGGCTATCCATCAAACGTGATTCTACCATACAACCTTCCAGCCACCAAGAACCATGAGACCTAGCTCGGACCATCAGTCGGTACATTACGTTGAAATCTTTGTGCATCATTACTGTGTTTGAATGATACAAGTGAACTACCAAGGCCTAGGTCCATTTTAATTTTGTTTAAAAGTCCCTTTGTGAACAGGACTCAGAAAATGACACATCAGCGATCCACAAGTGTTATATCACACAACATTTTTCTGTTACTCATCTAAGAGCGTCTTGTCCTACCATAGGACATGGTAAAAGAATTTGAGTTTTACCTACTTTCTCCCATCAAAAGCACATTCAAGCATAAAAGAAGTCACACCACTTGGATTAGAAGTGAATAAAATCACAACTTTACAGGATTCCTATAGCATAAAGTTTCTCTTGCTTGGTAAAAAGGCTCAAAGTGGAAGAGGGCAGCATAACAATATTGGAATCTGCAGTAACATATAACCTTTTTTTCTACCTGTGTACCCAAGTCTGAAGTACAACTCTTCAAGAGCTGAAATCCTGCATGCAACAGCAAATTGTATCACTCTTTCATACCATACCACGATATGCAGAAGCCTCTTCACCAAGAAATCACTCCATGATTTCCGGCAGAACGGTTCTAGATATCACAAAACACAAAATGAAGTTGATAATAAACCATAAAACAACTTTAATGAGTCCAAACATGTGCACAAGAATCTAATACACAATGCCCAGATCCACCAACACTACAAAATTTTCTGTGGATCTAAAAAGCTGCATAAGCACCTAATAACCAGGATGCAAGCTCAACATCAACAACCCAATGCAAATATAAAAGACTATTCTCACTACTGAACCTCCAACTCATTTGCCGACACTGAAATATCATTATTCTCCTTATAAAAATCATTATTCTCATTACTGAACCTCCATTCATTTATTGACACTGAAATATCATCTTAATGGAAAACTAAGACACTGAACAGGGCCCAACTTAGGAAAAGGCACAGGCAAGTGGAAATAGAGTCCAGCATATGATATCCTATATCCTTTTTTGTGTAGAGAGGTAACAAAAATGATAGTTTTGATATTAGCATTGAACTATCAATGGAAGAAACGCTGGTATTATTGATAAAACCATTTTTGGACATGTTTTACATACAACTGGTAAACTTACAATCTCATCACATCACAAAAAGTATGCTAAAATTTCTGAATTCTTCCACCAAGAACCAAGTTAGTTTTGCCACTAAAAATATATAAACGGTTCATTTACAGAAACAACAAACAAGGACACCTCACTTCATTGGGAAGTTTGCGAACTTTCATTTCACTTTTTTGACATCATCCACCAAGAAGAAAATTAAGGTGAGGGGAGGAAAAGCATTATCTTCCTAGAACAATTAATGGATACACACTCAAATTACATGGTATGCAACAACAATATGATTTTGTTTTATTTTTTATTTTTTTTATCTGAAAAATTTCCTATGAGTTAGCACGCTAACACACCACTTGGCCCATAGGTGATACTCAGAATGATAGACCTACCCTCTACTTATCTTGCCCCAGTTAAATGCTAAGTTCATGTCAGTAGTGGGGCAGACAACAACATCTTATAGAAAAATGACACTAAAGCACAACAGCAAAACTAAAGCAAAAATTGATACTCTGATATATACCTTGCTCATATGAACAGTCTTGCAACACAGTAAATCTTCCGTATGAATACTCTCTGTCACTTTAACCCTGCTCATATATTTTAAGATTACTCAATTCCTGCATTATATGATTAAAATCTCTTAAATGAATTGACTAAAGGAGTAGCTGACCATTTTGAAGCCCTACTAGTTGGAGTTTTTTAAACTGGGGTTTTAAGGATTTCACAGATATTGAACGATTTTCCAATGTTTAACATGGCTCTCTTTTCGAGTTTAAGAAGTTAGAGCTAGGTGAGTAGCTATTTAGCAGCATTGAAAGTTCTCTTTATTGTTGTCATGCCCCAACACTTCTGCTGGGAATCAACCCCTATTCTTTTCTCTCTCTCTCATATCCTTCGTTCTATTTATCATTAGTCATTATGTTTGAATTTATTTATCCAGGAGCTAAACTATTTAATACTATCTTCATTTCTGAAAAGCTAACCACGTGCAACATCGGTTTTGGTATGTAGAAACTCACAGGACCACCTAGACAACGTTGCTTAGGCTGAACAAAGGCAGATTAAAGTAGGTTAATCTAAAACCCAAACCAAGTGAAGTAACACCAAAATTATGAAGCTAAATGGAAGTACTTTGAACTACACAAGGCTTCAATATTTTTATGTTTCTTCCCATGTTATGAGTTAAAAACAAGAGTAAAGGCTATCATGTAAACACAAACCAGGAAACGATAGAAAATGAATGTGTTTTGTTCTTTTGACATTAACCATATTGATCAACTTGAACAGCATGCTGAGGCATTTCCAGAACATCCAATTACTGACTAGTCCGTGGAGTTGTATTTTCAATATTTTTGAAGTCAGCCAGTATATTCCATGATGATTGAGTTGTTTAAAAGCAACTTACCTTTTTTTAAGAAAAACATCATAAAGGTTCTCAATTTATTGAAAGCTGCAATGATATCTTCTCTTTTCAACTCACGTGAGAGAGGATTCACTCTCTTCAAGTAGCATTTAAGCATGTATTAGGCTGTTCTCGTTCCCCACATTCAATCCAACTCCTGCGAAGATTTTTTTAGCAAAGCACTCCAATGTAATTTCTCCAAATGCGATATAGAATGAGAGGAGAAGAAACAAATACAAATGTTCATCAGTCGATTCAGAATGTGGAAGAGGGTGCATGAAAGTTAGCTAGGTTAATCAAGACTGCAAGAGTAAGAAAATTTTTTGACTACTAAATTCATTAAGTTTGCAACATCTGAAACCCCGTCAGCTGTATAGCAATGCAAAGTCTATAAATTAAAGGAAAAGTCTGTTCTTTATTTCAAACAGGATAGAAAATTAATGAACATCATGACGTATTTTTCCTTTTTCCTTGTTTCAGTTATGAGTGAGACAGTTTACAGCACTAACATAGAACTTCTTTGACCTATATAACCGATGTGTCTTAGGATGCCTCCCCACTTAAGGCCACTAACATATAGATCATTTGGCCACTTTATTCGAACATCGAGATGTGGCATGCCCTGTAACACATAATGCAGCCAAGAACAAGAAGGAAAAAAATGTCAACATACCAACAGTTATTCTAAATAAAGTATATGATCTACATGTTACACAAAGCTTCTATGCAGCACACATCTAGTTCCAACAAATCCTGTCCTGTCAATCCTCTTTCTTTCATATCTATCCAGATAGAATTTGAAATTGTTCAGATACATACTACCTACCGTAATTATGGCATAATCAAAGCACTTAAGAGTATTATTTGCCAAATAACCATAAGGTTTTAGGAAATCTATATGTTCATCATACACCACCCCAACACATGAAGATAGAAATTATTAATATTTTAGGCAAATCTAAACGAAAACAAGTAATCATAGAAAGATTGACAGAAATCTGTAACTGAAGATAACCAAAAATCTAAAGTGCTCCATCAATAAAAAGTTGTATCATCTGAATCTACCTGAAAATTGATACAGTGCCACACCCTACACATCACTGACTAATTCAATGGACCCTGTTAATTATCCAAATTTCCCAGTCACGTTTATCTCTTTCCTGAATACTTCCTAACAAAAATAACATCTTTAGGAAATAGGACAATCTCTTTAGCAGAACGAATAACCACTGGCAATAAAATGTCGGCAAGTACTGTATACAATTATCACAGACCATTCATCAGATTTAACGCGTTCAATTTCCAAGTATACAAACACAATGACAAAACCATAAAGTACATGAGTAAGACTAATGTTTCAGTGACAAATCAGATAGACCATATAAAACTTACAAAGATAAGTGAAAACTTTAATTCATTGTTTAAGAACATGTGGACACATATCACACTTCCTCCTGCTTACTTTTCCCATACATTGATCAAACATTTACCAATCTACTTTCAATTAATAGACCCAGCCTACCTTGTAAATTACTATAAACTTACCTTTGTCCAACAGAATCCTAATGGCCTCTGTCATAGCAAACAGACTACATACTGCAAATGTGGCACCACTCTCCTCCCTCCTTTGTATTGAAAATGAAAAACAAAAGCAACCCTTTGGTGATTGCCACAAATTATTCTCGAACGTCCTTCAAAAAGGAAATAATAAATATATATCAATCAAAGTAAGTATGAATAAATTTGGGCAATATGATAAGACCAAAAAATCTTCTATACAAAACAAATACAATAACTGCAGTTTTTAACTCCTAGTGCACAAGTCATGCATTTTATAAATTATTTTTGTGTATGAACAAATAAATCCATAATGTTAAAGCAATATGGAGAACGAGACCTTCCTTCTGTTTAATGGAAAAAGTCATGCAAACATGTCACACCATCTATGCTTTTCTATCTGAAAGCCATTTTATTAATCATAGTTGGGGGAGGGAACAAAACCTCTCTTTGGTGTCACAAATCCACCTCTAGCCTATTCATTCAAAATTTCAATCTTCTTGATAGCTGCAGAAGCTATTATTTCTTTATTTCAAGACAATCAACCAATTACAATTAGGGAGAGAGCAATATTGGTTGCCACAAGGCAGCAGATCGGTTTGTGCTAATAAGCACTTAATTGAATTGTACCATATAAGTAAAGTGTAGTTCACTGAAAAAATTACAGTTCCCCGACCCCGATTAGAGAGGGCTGATCATATTTGAAGTGTGTCAACTTAAAACAAACATAAATCTTCATAAATCTTCATACTCTCCCTTTCAGTGCACATCAGCACACCAACTGTCCCAACTGGTAAGTCAGAGTATTTCTGCATTATTCAAGTAATTAAAATGAACAAATTAACTAAAGTTTTGTTTGTTTTTTTTCACACTATCAACAAAGTATACCCATACTTACGCATACTAATCTAAATTAAGTATGCTAACTGAATACAGGGATTGAACAATTACTGTGAAATAACATCATGAGTTGGACGACAATGTGGGAGATATGAGTAGTCTCCCAAAACGCTTAGTCGAAAGGGAGTTAAAGTATTCTCCAATTTGAAACGCGTCATCTTCAATGGCGTTTTCGACCTCGGAAGGAAGATAACCTCAACTTTGCTTCACCATTTATAGGCAGTTGAAGAGTATTCTTACCTTTAATTACCTTTGCCACATACCTATCTCCTCATTGATTTTCCGGCGAGTAGAAAAGAGTCCGGTCAGGTGCTTCCGATTCCATTTTTTCCTCCGAGTACTTGTGATCTGAGAAAGCTTGAGGTGTGGAAGAGGGAAAATTTGAGGAGAAAATTGGGAAATTTTCGAAGAGAAGCGGTGTAAGAAGATGGTGTTTGATTGAGAAATCATCCCGGGAAATTAATGCTGAGAATTTAGCTGAGCAACAACCCCAATTTTCAAATATTGTTTGGGCCATAGTAACTTGCTATTAGTTTGGCCAATATTTTTGAGAATAATTTTATTTTTAAATACTATAAAAAAGTTATTTTAAATTTTATATTTTGTAAAATGTTCATCGTTTATATGTTTTGGATTAAATTTTAAACCTATTTATTGTATAAAATTTATATGATTAATATCTACTATGTATATAGTTTGTATCTGAACTTATTCTAACGAATTTCACTTTGATTGCCAAATAGCAATTATCGTTTTTTCTTCTGCACAAATCATTGTATTTTTTTAAAAATCGTATTAGTTTCGGTTTGTTGTTTTATATCTTATTTAATGTTTATAATAATATTAATATTTTTTTCTAGAATTTATTGATATAAATTATATTTTTTTTATAGAGTCATATTTTTCAACAAATTTGTGATCAAACACATGATAAAACTTCACTAAAGAATGACTTGCCAATAATATTTAGAAATCTATGACCAAATCCTAACTAAATTTATACTTTTTTTAAAAATATACGACTATACATTATAAAGCCTTAGGTCCCAAACCACCCTCTTTATTGCATTAGGTTTTTAACAAGTGTTGATAGACGTACTATAAGGTTTATAAGTTTAGGGGTAATAGTGATGAACTAAGGGCATGCATTGAGTGTCATCCAAGTTGGTAGTAGTTATTTTTGAAATTTCCTTTAGGAGACAGAATGATTAGGTATGATAAAGGAACAAAGCGGGTAAGGGGTTAGAGTCAAATATGCTAGCATGATATTAATATATGAAACGGTAAGGGCATGAAAAATATAAAGGTGGAGGAGCGATCAGTCTTATTGCTTATTTTTTGCTAACGATTTACTTTTGATGTTGTTTGTATTGTGGTTTGTTGGTGAATGTAGCAAGAATGGACTGGAAATAGAGGACGCAGAATTTGAAAAGTTTAGACCTTGAAAGGTTGGGAACTTGAAAAGTCCTCTAATTGCTTTAATGAAAAAGCAATAGTCCCTCATCGTAATGGAAATGAAAATAGGAGAGTTTAAATAAATAAACACTCCTATTAATTGTTAAAAGGGTTGGAAAGAGGGACCCCCCTCGCGCACGTCGTCGCTCGCTTCGGCTACGGCTTTGGCTTTGGCTTTGGCTTTGGCTTATGATCGAGAGATAATTTTTTGGACAAATTTATTTTAATTATTTATTTAATTAATTAAATTTCAATTAATTAGTTGATAACAGAAGTTAACCAAAATGTTAACCCGACCCGACTCGGATCCTGTAACGACCTGTTTAGTCGTTTTGAGCAACATAGGCTGAGGCGACGGACCCCACGACGGACCGTCATGGGCGCGACGGACCGTCGCAGGGTCTCGTTTCAAAACACTTGGAAAATCTGAAATTGGGGTGCTGAAAATCGACTCTCTGACCCCACGACGAAATGGCAGACGGACCGTCACAGTCGTGACGGACCGTCACAAAGCCCTATAGTGGAAATCGAGTCCTCTGACGGTTGCGACGAACTGGCAGGACGGACGTCGCAGTCACGACGGGCCGTCGCGTTGCGCAATCCAGTCTGTGTCGATTTCTTTACACGTTTTAAGGGACGTTTTGGACTATTCCTATTTAATTATAAAGTTAGAGGGTTAAGGTTAATAAATCTAATACTTGGGGGTTAGAAGAGGTAACCTTAAGTTATTAGTGGGTTATTATTGCCATCTTTCATTCTTAATTATATATAATAGGGTAAAAAGAAAGAGGGTTTGAATAAGAAAATAGAAAGAACAAAGAGAGACAGAAAAAAGAAGAAGAAGAACGAGTAGAGAGAGAGAGAGAACGAAGAGGATAGCAAGATTTGAAAGAATAGTCTTGTTAAATCGCAATCTTCGGTGGAGTAGTATTGTATTTACACTATTCGTAGTAACTCTTAATAGCGAATGATATGTGTTGAGTAGTAATATTAGGTCTTCTATATGCTTAATTGCGTGTATGCATGATGTGATCTTATATATATACATGATGTGATAAAATGCATGATGAACTATTGAATCTTAATCTTGAAGAAACCCTAATCTACTTTGTATGATGTGATCCTTGGTATAAAAGAAGGCTTAATGAACGAAGTAGTGAGATTAGGGGATCGGGTGCCACGTTCCGGTACCAGGATAGAATATGAGGATCGGAGTGTCACGTTCCGACACCAGGATAGAATATGAGGATCGATGTCACGTTCCGACACCAGGATAGTATATGATCGGGTGCCACGTTCCGGTTACCAGGATATAAATATGAGGATCGAGTGTCACGTTCCGACACCAGGATAGTAATGGATCGGGTGCCACGTTCCGTACCAGGATAGAATATGAGGATCGGAGTGTCACGTTCCGACACCAGGATAGTATATGGATCGGGTGCCACGTTCCGGTACCAGGATAGAATGAGGAGCGGAGTGTCACGTACCGACACGAGAGTAAATAATATAATGAATCTTGAAAGATACTAATATACTCAATCTAAAGAACATGTTTCCCAAACGATATGATGAGGAGGCGTGAGTCCTCATTGATGTGCTTGGTGTTGTAACCAAGGTTATGGTAATTGTAAATGCTGCATGCTAAGGATATTAGTTGATTTTATGATGTTACTTGATATATACTGTTGTTTCTATTTTGAGTTGGCCGATGATACCTACTCAGTACTTGTGGTTGTACTGACCCCCTACTTTTATGTTTTCTTTTTGTATATCGTGGTATGCAGCAAACGTGCCTCATCTTCGACTCAACAGTAGTTCAAGCCAGTCTTCGTCACACCGGATCTTCAGGGTGAGCTAATGCTTCTAGCTTGACTGGATCTCCTTCCTCATGTCTTGATGCCTTGAAGTTTCGTGGCATAGACTAGCTTTATTTGTTTTAGCTTCTTAGAATACTCTTAGTTTAGTAAATTGATCATAGATGTTCTTGTGGTGATCTTCCAGATTTGGGGAATTAATAGATGTTGAATTTTA
Organism: Solanum habrochaites; assembly: GCA_027704765.1. Taxonomy (NCBI): domain Eukaryota; kingdom Viridiplantae; phylum Streptophyta; class Magnoliopsida; order Solanales; family Solanaceae; genus Solanum; species Solanum habrochaites. Next base: position 6,567,706 of record JAKWJA010002499.1, read on the forward strand.
GAAGTTATTGAATTGTCTTTCATTTATGAGTTTAAGTCTTCCGCATTGCTTTATGTTGATATTAAATTGAAATGATAAGGTTTAGATTGGTTGGTTCGCTCACATAGGAGGGTAAATGTGGGTGCCAGTCGCGGCTCGGTTTTGGGTCGTGACAAACTTGGTATCAAGATTAGTGTTCGTTGGTCTCATCACACAAGAACAGGTCTAGTAGTAGTCTGTTAAAGAACGGTAGGGGGACGCCTTTACTTTCTTTGAGAGGCTATAAGACTTTTAGGAAAAATTCCATTCTTTCTTTCTTTTCTTTCGTGCTATTACTTGGATCCAATTGGTATCTAGGTGATTCAAATGGTATCTGACCATCTTCACTCTATTTCGCAGATGGTTAGAACAGAGCAACGACTACGCCAACATCAACATCAGCAAGACAAGATGCATCTGAGCCAGCCACTGGGGCTGTTAGCTCGAAGTGGAACAGTGGCAAGAGGCCGCGTAGAGGTCGTGGGAGGACGTCCTCTAGAGGGAGAGGAGAGTCACCTAGCCCATCTGGTGCTAGGGCGGTGACTCCTCCACCGACTGTGAGGAAGTAGAAGAGAAGGGAGGATGGGAGAATGAATTACAAGTACGATAATAGGAAATGCCACCCCCAACCTACCCAGAGATGATCAATCAGTTCTCGCTTATCTTAGTGGGGTTGTCTGATCAGGGACAGGCAACCACATGTTTTCTGCACCAAACCCTCGGTTTTCAGAGGTAAACAGCAGCCAAGGGCCCTCGTATGGATGCCTCATTGACTAGGCACGTTTCCATCCCCCTGACTACTGGGCCTATATGTACAAATGATCAGCATGAACTTTTCAGTAGTTCTTGAAATAAACCTCCAATCTTCAAGGGTGCAGAATCTGAGGATGCTTCGATTTTCTGGTTGACTTTCATGATGCTACACAAGATGGGTATAGTAGAACGGTTTGGTGTTGAGTTCGTGAGTTATCAGTTCAAGGGAACGCCAAAATGTGGTGGCGGTCACATGTTGAATGTCAACCAACAGAGGCACCACCTATGACTGGCCCATTCTGTAGTTGTTATGGGAGAGTATAATCCCCCGGACTTGAGGGATAGGAAAAAGGGATGAGTTTTGAGCCTAGAGCAAGGTAGGATGTCGTCAATGCATATGAGGCTAAGTTTTGTGCACTATCCAGATGATTGCCACCCAACTATGTTTCAGTCCACCAAGAGCGAATTCGCCGGTTTTTGTGAAGTGGTAGCGGCTACGTAGCGGCTAACGGCAAAAATCCTTCCAAGAAGTGGTAGATTTCTTGGTAGAGGTGGAAGGATGAAGCCAGATGAATTCACCATGGCATCGACATCAAGAGGTTTCGAAAGGGGAGGTGAGTTTAATGGTTCTTACTCTAGAGGACAGGGTTCCGGAGGTTTACTCAGTTCGACCCATTCAGTCTTTCACTACAGACTGTAGTTGGGGGTCCACCTCAGACCGGTCAACATTTCTCTGAGGAGACCTATGCGTGAATCTAGAGAGTGTTATGGGTGTGGGGATACTGGGCTATCAAGAGGTATGTCCAAAACAGAGTTATAGACCCCCAACAGGAGAGGTAGAGGTGGTCATGGCAAGGCCGTTATTCTGGAGGGCGGTGGACGAGTTTTGTGGTCACCAAAACGCCGGGGTGATGGGCAAACGGAGCCACTATCAAACATGGTAGGACAACGGACAAACAAACGAAAGGGCCCATTGTTATGCTTTCCCTGGGGAGATCGGAGGCGAGACATCTGATGCTGTCATCACAGTAATCTTCTTGGTTGTGATTGCATGGCTTCTGTATTGTTTGATCCTGGATCACATTTCTTATGTATCTCCTCTTTTCTAATGGTCTAAATTTTACATTGTGAATTACTTGATACGCCTATTCGTGTTTCTACTCCGGTGGTGAGTCTGTGGTAGTTGAAAAGTATATAGGTCTTGTTTGGGTGAACTTTGTGGGGAGCAACACTTATGTAGATTTGGTATCTTAGAAATGGTTGATTTTGATGTAATTCTGGGTATGACTTGGCTTTCTCCGCAATTTGCGATCTTGGATTGTAATGCTAAAACGGTGACGTTAGCCAAGCCTGGGACAGATCCGTTAGTGTGGGAGGGTGACTAGCCATTCCAATCCGTGCGTATAATCTCCTTTCTTCGTGCTAAGAAATGGTTAGTAAGGTGTTTAGCTTTCTTTGCACAATCTCAGGATGCACTACTCAGTACCTGCATTGAGTCGGTTTCGGTGGTCCGTGAGTTTCTTGATGTGTTCCTGCAGATCTTCCTGGTATGCACACAGATAGGGATATTACTTCTGTATTGATTGAACGGGTACACGCCCCATTTCTATACCCCTATAGAATGGCCCCCGGAGTTAAGAGAATTAAAAGCCCAACTTCAAGATTGTTGAGCAAAGGCTTTATTAGACCAAGTGCATCTCCTTGGGGTGCTCCGGTTTTGTTTGTGATGAAGAAGGATGGAGTTTCGGATGCAATGACTACCGGCAGTTGAACAAGGTAACCATAAAGAACAAGTACCTTTCCTCGCATTGATGACTTGTTCGATCAGCTACAAGTGCTTGTGTCTTCTTAAGATTGACTTGAGGTCCGGTTATCATCAATTGAAATACGGGCAACGGTGTGCCAAAGACGCTTTTTAGAACCAGGTACGGGCTTAACGAATTTGTATGATGTCTTTTGGTCTACGAATGCCCCTGTTGCGTTCATGAGTTTGATGAAAGGGATTTTTAAGCCATATTTGGATCTCTTTGTGATCGTATTTATTGATGATTTACTGATATACTCCAAGAGTAAGAAGGAACATAGGAGCATTTGAGAATTGTGTTGGAAATGTTGAGGGAGAAAAAGCTCTTTATGCCAAGTTCTCTAAGTGGAGTTTTGGCTAGATGCAGTGTCCCTTCTTAGGGCACGTGGTTTCTAAGGATGAGGTGGTTGGATCCTTCTAAATCGAAGTAGTGAAGAATTGGTTAAGACCTACTAATGTGCAGAAATAGAGCTTTATTGGGTTAAGCTAGCTACTACCTACGCCGATTTGTCAAGGGATTCTCTTCTTATTGCTTCCCAACTGACGAACTTGACTAAGCAAAATGTGCCATTTGTATGGTCGGATGAGTGTAGGAAAGCTTCAAAGCTCAGACTCTGTTGACTACTGCACCAATTCTCACCTGCCATGGAAGGTAAGAATTTCATTGTCTATTGTGATGCATCCTATTCGGGTTTGGGTGCGGTGCTAATGCAAGAGAAGAATGTGATTGCTTATGCTTCAAGACAATTAAAGGTGGCATGAACGTAACTATCCGAACCCATGATTTAGAGTTGGCTGCAGTGGTGTTTGCATAAAAGCAATGGAGACACTATTTATATGGGGTTAAGTGGTGAGGTCTCATACGGATCATCGTAGTTCTACATTGTCTTCACTCAGAGAATTGAATTTGAGACAGAGGAATGGATGGAACTACTGAAGGACTACGACATCACTATTTTGTATCATCCGGGGAACGGCAAATGTTGTAGCGATGCTTTAAGCAGAAAGGCGGGAAGCATGGGAAGTCTAGCTCACTTGCAAGTTTCTAGACGCCCATTGGCTAGGGAGGTTCAGATTCTGGCTAACGACCTTATGAGATTAGAGTAAATGAGAAGGGAGGATTTTTAGCTTGTGTAGAGGCAAGATCTTCCTTCCTTGACAAGATTAAGGGAAAGCATTTAATGATGAAAAAAAAATGATCCGGATCCGAGATAAAGTGTTGCAAGGAGAGGCTAAAGAAGCGAAATCGATGAGGAAGGTGTTTTGAGGATTAAGGGAAGGGTATGTTGTACCCCGCGTCGATGATTTGATCAACACTATTCTGCAGAGGCTCATAGTTCAAGGTATCTATACATCCGGGTGCAACCAAGATGTACCGTGACCTAAAGCAACACTTTTGGTGGAGAAGAATGAAGCTGATATCGTGGATTTTATTGCCAAATGTCCAAATTGTCAACAGTAAAGTATGAACACCAGAGCCCGGAGGAACACTTCAGAGATGCCCATTCCTAATGGAAGTGGGAGAGAATTGCAATGACTTCGTGGTTGGTCCTCCAAGACATTGGTAAGTTTGATTTCCATTTGGGCGATTGTGGATAGGTTTACTAAGTCTCTCATTTCATTCCGGTTAGTGACTTACAATGCAGAGAGTTAGCCAAACTTTACATCTCAGAAGTTGTTTCGATTGCATGGAGTTCCACTATCCATCATATCAGATAGAGGTACGCAGTTTACTTCTAAGTTTTGGAAAACGTTGCATGCGGAATTGGGTACTAGGTTGGATCTCTAGTACTCGCGTTCCATCCTCAGACCGACGTGTCAGTCTGAGCGAACGATCAAGTTGTGGAGGATATGCTTCGAGCATTGTGATAGAATTTCGGTGGCTATTGGGATAGCTTCTTACCCTAGCGGAGTTTCATACAATAAGACTATCACTCAAGTATTGACATGGGCCCCATTTGAAGCATTGTGGTAGGAGATGTAGGTCTCCCATGGTTGGTTTGATGCATCGAGGTTAGGCCTTGGGGTACTGATCTTTTGAGGGATTCGATAGAGAAAGTGAAGTCCATTCAAGAAAAACTTTTAGCGGCGCAAAGTAGGCAAAAAGAATATGCAGATCGAAAGGTTAGAGACTTAGAGTTCATGGAGGGTGAACAAGTCTTGTTGAAAGTTTCGCCAATAAAGGGTATGCGGTTTGGTAAAAGAGGAAAGCTAAGCCCAGGTACATTGGTCCCTTTGAAGTACTTAAGCGAGTAGGGGAGGTGGCTTTGAGTTAGCCCTGCCTCCAGGGCTGTCCGGAGTGCATCCGGTATTCATGTGTCCATGTTGAAAAGGTACCATGGGGATGGAAACTACATTATCCGTTGGGATTCAGTTTTGTGCTTGATGAGAATTTGTCTTATGAGGAGGAGCCTGTTGCCATTTTAGATAGAGAAATTCGCAAGTTGAGGTCAAGGGAGATTGCATCTATCAAAGTTCAATGGAAGAATCGACCCGTTGAAGAAGCCACTTGGGAAGGAGGCAGATATGCGAGAAAGATACCCCATCTGTTTACAATTCAGGTACTCCTTTTCGCCCTTGTTTTCCTTCTTGTGATCGTTCGGGGACGAACGATGGGTAAATTGGTATCTATTGTAATGACCTTTTTAGTCGTTTTGAGCAACAGATTTTATTTCTGGAAAAATAGGCTGAGGCGACGGACCGTCATGGGCGCGACGGACCGTCGCAGGGTCTCGTTTCAAAACACTTGGAAAAATCTGAAATTGGGTGCTGAAAATCGACTCTCTGACCGCCACGACGAAATGGCAGGACGGACCGTCACAGTCGTGACGGACCGTCACAGACCCTATAGTGGAAATCGAGTCTCTGACGGTTGCGACGAACTGCAGGACGGACCGTCGCAGTCACGACGGGCCGTCGCAGGTTGCGCAATCCCAGTCTGGGTCGGATTTCTTTACACGTTTTAAGGGACGTTTTGGACTATTCCTACTTTAATTATAAAGTTAGAGGGTTAAGGTTAATAAATCTAATTACTTGGGGGTTAGAAGAGGTAACCTTAAGTTAATTAGTGGGTTATTATTGCCATCTTCACTTCTTAATTATATACTAATTAGGGTAAAAGAAAGAGGGTTTGAATAAGTAAAAATAGAAAGAACAAAGAGAGACAGAAAAAGAAGAAGAGAACGAGTAGAGAGAGAGAAACGAAGAGATAGCAAGGAATTTGAGAAGATAGCTTGTTAATCCGCAATTCTTCGGTGGAGGTAGGTTATGGTTTTACACTTTCGTAGTAAACTCTTATAGCGAATGATATGTGTTGAGTAGTATTATTAAGTCTTCTATATGCTTAATTGCGTGTATGCATGATGTGATCTTATATATTACATGATTGTTGATAAAATAAGCATGATGAAGCTATTGAATCTTAAATCTTGAAGAACCCTAATCTACTTTGTTAATGATGATGCCTTGTATAAAAGAAGGCTTAATGAACGAAAGTAGTGAGATTAGGGGATCGGATGCCACGTTCCGGTACCAGGATAAATATGAGGATCGGAGTGTCACGTTCCGACACCAGGATAGAATATGAGGATCGGAGAGTCACGTTCCGACACCAGGATAATATATGATCGGGTGCCACGTTCCGGTACCAGGATCGAATATGAGGATCAGAGTGTCACGTTCGCGACACCAGGATAGTATATGATCGGGTGCCACGTTCCAGTACCAGGATAGAATATGAGGATCGGAGTGTCACGTTCCGACACCAGGATAGTATATGGATCGGGTGCCACGTTCCGGTACCAGGATAGAATGAGGAGCGAGTGTCCAGTACCGACACGAGAGTAAATAATATAATGAATCTTGAAAATACTAATATACTCAATCTAAAGCTAAATAACATGTTTCCCAACAGTTGATGAGGGCGTGAGTCCCTCATTGATTGCGTGGGTTGTACCAAGGATATGGTTATTGTAAAATGCTGCATGCTAAGCGATATTATTTGAGTTTATGATGTTACTTGATATATACTGTTTCTATTTTGAGTTGGCGCTGATCCCTACTCATTACTTTGTTGTACGACCCCCTACTTTTATGTTTTCTTTTTGTATATCGTGGTATGCAAGGCAAACGTTCCGTCATCTTCGACTCAACGTAGTTTCATAGCCAGTCTTCGTCCACACCGGATCTTCAGGGTGAGCTAATGCTTCAGCTTGGACTGGATCTCCTTCCTCATGTCTTGATGCCTTGAGTTTTTGGCATAGACTAGCTTTTATTTGTTTTTTAGCTTCTTAGAATACCTCTTAGTTTAGTATTGAATCATATATGTTCTTGTTGGTGTAACTTCCAGATTTTGGGGAATTAATAATTGTTGAATTTTAGAAGTTTATTGAAGTTGTCTTTCATTAGTGAGTTTTAAGTCCTTCCCATTGCTTTTATTTGTATTACATTGAAATGATAAGTATTATAGATTGGTTGGTTCCTCACATGGAGGGTAAATATGGTGTGTGCCAGTCGCGACTCGGTTTTGGGTCGTGACAGATCCGCGCGCGTGAACCCATTTAAATTCGTTAATAGTTTAAATTCCCGCCACTGTTCCTGAAAGGTTTGCAACTTTCATGACCATTTGCAACCTTTCTTAATGGTCGTGTCAAGTCTGAAAGGGTTGCAACCTTCAGAATATATTCTATTGCCTAATAACTACCTTGCCTATAAATACCATTCATTTCCTTTCAGAATATTACATACCGATTTTTCTGATGTTCTTCTTCGTAAACAAAATATTTCTTCGTGTATTTCCTGCTGTGGATTGGTGTATCGCTGACAGTAGAGTTTTTTTGGTATCTATCCTACTTATTAAGATCATTTTACCCTGGAGATTAGTATTCCAAATCAAACCTCGGATACTAGAGGGGAATAATTTCCTTCAGGGGACACCGTGATTCGTGGCCTTGATTTTCTTCCTAAATTATCAAAAAGAGTATCCAGACTTCTGGTAAGTTCTTACAGATTCCAATTTGTTTGTTTTTACAAATAACTTTTTGTTCATCTTATTTACTGGTTCTAAAAACATCATTACTTTTCGTGTTTCTGAATGATTTTATTTACAACCAGTAATTTTTGATTTCATAACACAAATTGACAGCAATCTTCAAGGAATTATTATAAATCTGTGTTTTTTTAGTGGGAGACAAAATCTTTGTATTTTAATACTCCTTTAAGTCGGCAATTATAAGTTATTGCTTACTTAGATTGTATACAATTTGTTTATCAGAATGGAAAAAACACGGTGTTTACAGTGGCTGTTGTTGCACACCCGAACTCTGTATCACAAGCAGAGAAACCGTGTAAATTCACATGTGTGAATTTCAAAGGATGGCAGCAACGAGTATTTATATCTGGCTTTACCACTGTTTGGTCTGCGAAATTTAACAAGTGAGATGATCCAGTACCTGCTGATGATATGCAGACAGGGGAAAAATTTTATATTGTTTGAAGCAATGGAAACATTCAGACTATCCTATTAAAGGTTACATTTTGAGTGCTTTAGAGGATGACTTATATAATGCCTATAGTTCAATAACAACTTTAAAGAAGTTGTTAAATGCCTTGAGAAGAAATATAAGACAGAGAATGCATGCCTTTAAAAAGTTGTGGTCGCAAAATTTTTAAGACTATAAAATGGTAGCTAGTAAAACTGTTGGTCACAATTGCAGGAACTTCAACTTATTCTCCATGTCTGATTGCTGAAGATATGGTGTAATGAAGTTTTTTCAAGTGGCTGCAAATGAGCGAAATTTCCCTCCTTAGTGGAATGATTTTCAAGAATTATCACCTAAAGACAAGCGTAAAGTAAATGACCTGAAGATCTTGTGATTCTCCTCAAGATTGTGGAAGATAACAAAATGGCCGAAAATATAAGTCGCGTAAGAGTTCAACAATCATTGGAGTTTAATTTGTTGAAAATGCTCCTACCAAATACCAAAAGAGAAAGAAGTCCAACGGGAGAAGTCGAACAGGCCAAAAGAAATTCAAAGGGCAACTGTTATATTGTGGGCCCGGCCTGGTCTAGATCTGCTGATTGTCATGTCCAGAAAGGACAAAAACCAAGGCAAAGGCAAGTCAAGCCAACATCGTGGAAAAATGAAAGATCAGCTGAAACTTTGTGTGCAATGATATCAGAGTGTAAACTTAGTTGGAATCCCAAGGAGTCGTTTCTCGACTCAGGTTTCCTACTAGCCATATTTGCTCTGCAAAAGAAGCCTTTTTTGCAACTACACTTCTGCTGGAGTACGATAAAGATTTATTCATGTGTAAACCCAGCAACACAGGAGTGCAGGAACTGGTAAAGATATATTGAAAATGGGACAATCCTGCAAAAGTGTTGACTTTAACCATGTATCCCCTGCAGTCCCTACTATTAGGAAGAATTTAGTTTCTGCTGCACTAGCTCGTTAGAACGGGTTTGAATGTGTCCATTAGTGATAAAACTGTAATAAGTCAGAATGAAAAATGTTCATAGGAAAGGGCTACCTCAATGGGGACTTTTCAACTCAATGTTAATGGTTTTGACAGTATTAATAAAAATTTCTGCTTTCCTGTTTACTTATTGGAGTTACTTGATTTATGGCATGCCCCGTTTTGGGACATGTAAATCACAAAGCCTTGCGAAAATATGGTTAATCTAGAAGTATTGCCTGAGTTTCATGCGATTAATCGAATGTGAATTTTTGTGTGAAAGTAAGTTTGTAACATCCCTTTTACAAGTCTGTTGAAAGAATTTAAAACTTTAGACTTCAATTCACACAGTATATGCGATATGAAGTCAACACCATCCTCGTGGTGAAAAAGTATTTTATAACTTTTAATTGATGACTGCACCTCGATTTTTAAGGTCTATGTATTTTGGCTTAATAGTAAGGTAACAATTGATGCATTTAGCAAAAAATTAAAGTTTGAAAACCAATTGCATCTAAGAATAAATGGATTCGGAGTGATAGGGGTGGAGAATATGACTCTCCTTTGCAGAGATATGTTTGGATATATGGTATTATTCATCAAACTACTGCCAACCTTATACACCACATCACATGGTTTTTTGGCAGAACGGAAGAATAGAACAGTAAAGGAAATATGAATGCCTTATGAATCAATTCTGTTTCCACCGCGAAATCTTTGGGTGAAGCCATCCTTACAGCTAATAGAAATACTCAATAGAGTACCCCATCGAAAAACACACTCATTCCATATGAGTTGTTGAAAGGAAGAAACCCCACTTGAATTTTTCAAAGTGGGTGGGGTGTTTATCCAAGGTAAGAGGTTCCTTTACTGAACGAGTGTTAAAATTGAAACCCCAAAACAATCGTTTGGTGTCTTATTGGGTAGTTGTGATATAAGCCTGTTCGATTTTTGGTTTCACAAAATCTAGATACTCCTAGATTCATGGTAATACGATATTGAATCAATAATGCAGAGTTTTTGAAATATTTATCGTATAAAACTGACAAGTGAGTCAACAATGAAAGACCTAAACGACCACGAGAATGAATCAATGAAAATATTCTAACTAGTGAGGAACCTAGGCGAGTACTCGACCACGAAAATCTGTTTCTTCTGCCCATACTTTTGTAGCACTATTGGCCTTGAAAATGAGTTCTCAAACATTTAGCATATGTCTTCGCAGAGTCAACTTATTGGAAAGAAGCAGTAAATAGTGAGATTAATAGAATCACAATGTTTTAAGCAATCTCCCTTGGGAATTGGACTGTTAATCTTCCCTCTAGGCATAACGCCTTTAGTATCAAAAATGGATCTTTAAAAGGAATGAAATCTGATGGGACTAACATTGACAAATATAAGGCGAGACTGTCGTCAAAGGGTAACAGACAAAAGACAAGGTCTGGACTACTTTGACACATACTCTCCATAACAGGATAACACACATTAGGATGTTTTAATAGCACCTAGCACAGTGGCAGATCTTAAAATCCCACCAAATGGATGTAAAAAAAACTTCTAAATGTAGAGTTTAGAGGAAGATTTAGCATGGAAAACCTGAAAGGTTTATTGTCCTTGTAAGAAAAAAGAAAGTGCAGAACTTGTGAGAGTCACTTTTGACTCAAGCAGCAGCACCAAAATGGCATGCTAAATTCGATCAAATAATGTTGGCAAATGGATTCAAGATTAACGAATGTGATAATGTGTTTACATTAAAACGTTATAAAATCATGTAAGTCATTGTTTGGTTTGTAGTTGCTGACATTTCTAATAGTAAAAATTGACGATATAAATGCTACTAGCGCTGTTGTCCAGCATTTTCGATATAAAGAACTTGGAATTGCTGATTTGATCTTAGGGCAGGATTATCAAAACTCCCCATGGACTAGCAATTATCTCATCTCATATATTGAAAGTATGTGGATAAGTTTCAATTACTTGAATTTCCACTGTAGTCAAAACTCCAATTGATTTAAGTTGTACATTTAAAAAGAATGAAGGTCAAAGTTACTCTCATTGGAATATGCCAGAGTGTTGGGAAGTTTGATGTAACTTTTGCAATTGCACGCGACAGATATAGCATGTGCTATTAGTAAACTGAGTCGGTACACTAGTAATCGCCGAATCAAACTCACTGGATGACTATGAACCGTGTGTTGGGTTATCTAAATGGACACAACATTTGCTTTGCATTATATAAATTATCCTGTTTGTGATTTGAAGGATTATAGTGATTCAAATTGGTCACCGGTCAAATTGATGTAAAATCCACGAGTGGGTTCTGTATTGCATACTTTGTGGAGAGCTGTACCTCTTGAAATCTTCCCAACAGACCTGTATGCTCGCCTCCACAATGGAATCTGATTCATTGCTTTGGATAAGGCTGGGGAAGAAGCGGATGGCTCCGGAATTTCCTAAGAGGATATTCCATTCTGTCCGCAAACCTGGTGGCCATTTGCAAACATTGTGGATGTCAAGCAGGAATAGGTAGGACATGGCGCGTTATGTACAACGGACGTCCTCGCATAATACGACGTAGACATGCACCATAAGACAACGCTCTCTAGTGGAATTATCACAATTGACTAGTAAGTCAGCGATAATTGGGAAGATCCACTAACGAAAGCGATTGAGAGAGGCAGTTGACAGATCATCTAAGGGAAATGGTTTTTTTACGGCTTAGGACAAGTCCAGCTGACGGTAACTCTAATATAGCGACTGAGATTCCAGAGCTAGATCAAGGAGAACACAAGTTGTGGCTGGACGGTTCGACATTGTCAGAACTCAATCCAGTCTCATTATAAGACATGTTTAGGGAAAAGGTTAAGCTTTAAGGCTTAGGTTACATGGGTAATAAAGCTTAAAAGTTTTTAATGAATTTGCTAAGTTTGGTAAGATTTGGACCAAATAGTGTATCTACGAGATGTCCCGGTTAGAAATCACCTATGTGAGTGTGATTGGAAGCACTTCAAAGAAATTTTATGTCAAAAGCCTATTCCTCTATAACTCAGAAAACCAGGAGGTGTTCATGCTGAAATGAACACAACCGTAAGAATCATAACAGTAAATGGTAATTGTGTGACATATGGGGTTTTCTAGGTATACACCAAAGTTTCGACGTTCAAAGATATCCATCTACCGATTGACGGTAATATCCGACATATGGTTTCACTACGGAAAGTCAGGGGAACATACTTATCCAGAATTTGCAATTAATCCTTCTTGTAAAGTAACATTGTCTGTGCATTCCTAGGTTATAACTATTCCCCATAAATGTGGGGGATTGTTGGGTGATGTAGCAGATTGATGGGGAATAGAGGGAAGAGAGGAATTTACAAGTTTAGACATTGAAAAGGTTGGGAACTGTGAAAATTCCTTTTAATGCTTCAATGAAAAAGGCAAATAGTCCCTCGTCGGTAAATGAAAAGTGACAATAGTAGAGTTTAATAATAAACATTCCCCTATTAATGGTTTAAAAGGGTTGGGAATAGCGGACCCCCCCTCCACCGTCTTCGCACTCCTCTCATCGCTTCGGCTTCGGCTTCGGCTTTTCTTTGGCAATGTCGAATTCGAAGATAAGTTTTTGGATAAATTTAATTTTATTATTTATTTAATTAATTGTAAAAAATGTCAAAATTATTTTCAATTAATTGAGTTGATCCAGAAGTTACCGCATGTTAACCCGACCCGACTCGGACCGCGCGCGTGCCCGATTTTAAATTTCGTTAAATATTTACAAATTCCTTGCCATTGTTGCTTGAAATGGTTCAACTTTCAGGAACAGTCAATACCATTGAAAGTTTGCCAACTTTCATTAATGGTCCGTGTCAATTCTTGAAAGGTTTCAACCTTTCAGAATGATATACTCTTGCCATATAAATTACCATTCAGTCTTCCGAATCTTATCTGAATGTTTCTTCTTCTTAAACAAATATTTCTTCGTGTACTTTTTCTGCTGTGGATTTGATTCGCTGAGAGTAAGTTTTTGGGTATATCTTTCTCTACTGATTCAGATTCATTTTACCCTGGAAGATTATATTCCAAATCAACCTCGGATACTAGAGGGGGAATAATTTCCTTAAGGGGACCTGTGAATCAGTGGGACTTTGATTTTCATTCCTAAATTCATCAAACAGCGTATTCCCAGATTCTGGTAAGTTTTTTACAGATTCAATTATTTTTTTACAAATAAATTTCTGTTCATCTTATTTACTGGTTCTAAAAATCTCAGTTACTTCGTGTTTCTGAATTATTTATTACAACCAGTAATTTCTGATTTCCATAACACAGATTGGCAATAGGATTGACCAATGATGTCTACCAGCACGTGTGGTTGTACTGAGGGACGGAGCTATCTTCATACAAGGGGGTTCATCAGAATATTCTTCGGCGGAAAATTATATTAGTCATACTTGGTTAAAATAAGTTTACATGTATACATAGTAGATGTTGAACCCCTTTAGCCTATCTATTTCTATAGATTTTGAACCCCCTTATTGAAAATTCTGGTTCCGCTTCTGGTTGTACTGATACTACTCTTGCTACGCCTTTTTGGGCATAGTACTCATACACTCTTAATTATATTGTAGGGGTTGAGAATCATACTTCACTATGGATAGCTTGCATTTCTAATCTAGTACACTTGTAAGGATAAAAAATTTTATGGTCTTAGTTTTGGTTTAGAACTATTTAATGGTAGCTAGGATAGGGCACTTGTACATTTCCCCTAGAATGTTGGATTTTGCATGATAGAGTGCCCCTTCCAAGGTAGTAGCTTAGCTTAACCCTAGTTTATAATAGAAAATAATAAAGCATGTGTTTAGACTATTAGGGTTATTCATTTGATATTTTTGGCTAGTATGGTATATTCCCCCTCCATGGTAGCTTGACGTAGATCATAATGTTTCATAGTGAAGACGAATGCAAATTTTTTTTTTTTTTTTTTTTTTGTTTTTTTTTTTTTTTTTTTGTTTTTTTTTTTTTTTTTTTTTTTTTTTGGTTTTTTTTTTTTTTTTTCAATTTTTCAACAGCTTCTATTTTTTTCTTTTGCGGTGTGGAACTGTATCATTTATAATTTTGTTATACCTTGTACTCTTAGTAGCTCTTGTGTCTGTATAGACCAGATCCTCGAGATGTAAGTACTTTAACCAGTCCTTAGCTCAATCTGTGTTTTAACTCTCCATTTTTGTTTTAAACGAATCCTTATTGAAATGTTAACTTCTTTTTTCTTAGTCTTCCGCATGTCTTAAAATGGTTTGGGAATTGAGAAAATCCCTACTTAGGCGTTAGATTAGGTGCCCGCGCGGCCCGATAGATTGGATCGTGATTCTATTTCTCAAAGTTGAAGAAATAAAATTAGATAGTATAAATAGTTTTCACTCAATTCAAATTATCATCACGCAAACGCACACACACACACACATACACATATATATAAAAGAAAATCCTAAATCCGCCTACATGGTGTCACCACAAATCAAGATTCCCTTTAAATTTATTTATCACAAAAATAGTCTTCCTCTTTCATGAAAATTTGTGACATTTATGAAGAGTTGCGACTTTTATGAAAAATTGCAACTTTTAAGTAAGGTTGTGACCATTTCGTAGGATTGTAACTTTTTCAAAAAGTTGTGACCTTTATGATAAGGCACAATAAGTATTTGTTCACACTACTCTTTGTTGTCTATTAATAGAGGGATTCCTCTCATTTTAAAATGATGAAAATTCTGAACTTTTTCCTCTTCTTCTGTACAATTAAATATTTGTTTACTTTGCTCCTGTTGAATGACTCACTGACACCATTATTTTTGTATCAATACACTGGATAATAGAATCGTTCCAGATCATAAGAGGATCTATTCCTTTAAACCTCGAGTACTAGAGAACAATAATATCCTTAAGAAGACACGGTACATTCAGTGGACTGAGTTTTTTTCTTTTTGTTTCATTCTATTGTTACTGATCGTGGTATGATTTTTTACAGTCATTAATTTATGTTTATGATATTAATTGTTCATGCAAATTTTCTCTACTGAAATTGTTGAAGGCACAATATAAAATCTCCTAAAGATTTATACTACCATTTATTGAAGACAAAATTCATATTTGGTATGTCATTGTAAGGACATAAAGATCTTAAAAACATCATCACACCTTGATGTGCGAAGGGAACTAGGGAAAGAGGTCAGAATAAATTTTTTACATGGGTTCGAGGATGTGTCAGATGAACTATAGAGAAATATGACTAGACTGGAGCCTCTTTATTACCAAAGACATGGATAACTAGACAATAAATTAATTGTTCATATTCAATATGATGTATAGATAGATTGTCAAGTTTAGTGCATGTAGTAAATACTTTTTGTGAAATAATAAATGTGTTTCTCGACACTGCGATTAAAATAAAAGTGTAGTTTCAAACTGATTCTATCACTCCGGTATTGATTTTTAAAAAACACCAAAATAATAAATTAATAGATTGGAGCCTCTTTTAGTCTCAAATATAGAGATAACTACACGATAAATTAATTGTTCATATTCAATAATCAATATGAAGTGTGGACAAATTGTCAAGTTTAGTGCATGTAGCAAATACTTTTCTTGAAGTAATAAATGTGTTTCTCGACATTGCGATTAGAATAAAAGTGTAGTTTCAAGTTGAACTACATTATTGATTTTTTAAAAACACCCAAACAAACTGAACAATTTTGTGTAATATTTTTCCTTTTCAAATATATATAATAAGTTGAATTGTTGTCCAATATGATACATTCTTCCTTTAATTTTCAGTTTTAATAATTACTTATGATACATTTAAATAGAAAACTTTAAAATGATATATGTAAAGCAAAAGGTAGTGCTGAACTTTCTACATATTAGAATTAGAATATTTGTTCGTTTTTTTTTACCTTTTAAAATTTGTTTATCCCTTCACCAACGATTATTTATTTATTAAAAGTATTTCACTATCTCAGTTAATGTTCATTTGTTCACAAAACATATAATGTAAAACCTTCCTCGAAGAAAGGAATAAATTATAAAATCAAATTAAAGTTAATTAATTGAGAATAAATAATAAAATATTATAGTAATCATTTTCCTGTACATTAATAATATTCATTACTACATGATCTTGTATGTAAGATAATATAATGTTATAGTTTTAAGTATTATTTTATAAATTTTATAATATTAAATTTCCGTACAAAACGTAAATAATTTTACTAGTATAACAAATAAAAATAAACGGAGCAATAATAAAACATACCTGTTTATTTTGTGTGTGAGTGCTAATTGGCATGCCATATGAGATATTCTCAAGTTTTGTCCAAGTAATAATAAAAAGAATTTTGTATTTAGTTAATTTTTAACTTCCCTTGACATAATTTTTTTTAAAAGTGATTTCCATTTTACCTCAATATAGTTGATATTTTATCATTTTGTAAGATCTACTAGATGGAGATTCCTTGACTTTTTTCTTTTATGTCTTAATTTGTCCTTGTATAGGTATCTTATAATTTGATTGCTACACTTTTTTCCATTACATTACTTAGAATAAAGCCATTTCAAAGAATGCCAACAGCGACTCATTAATTAATTATATAACAAATTTCAGTTCCCTTTCCACAAGTTAACAAATCAAAAATATATATTTGAATAACATCTCAAATCAATATTCTATATATCATATATACTATATATATTCAAAACTGTGTCAAACTTAGTGTACAAATAGTACTATTAGGCCTACTTCTTAGGCTAAGTCCAGTCTACACCCTTTTTCACCCTCAACACATACACAATTAAACCAAAAAAAAAATGAGTACCTAGAGAACTGAAACTTTCTCTAATCTTAATAGTTCACAATCTTAAATAATTTATTTTCATAAAAATATCCCAAGATTGTATAGTAACATTGGAAAAAACAACAGAATTTGAGAACAATAATGGTTAAAGAGACCATCAACTGTGTAGACACAGTAGTAATTTAACTAATAACAACAATAACACATTCAACGTAATATCACTAATAAAGTTAAAGAAAAGAGTATGATATAGATGGACTTTACCAGTGAAAAAAAGAGCTAGTAAAATACAAACACATGAACACTTTAAGTTTTGCATGTCTTGGCTTTTTCAAGACACCTAAAATCATTAGACTACAATACATTACTGTGTTAAGAATGTCCAGAATATGTTATTTAACCACTTTGCTTATCATTTTGCTTTTATATACAGTATAATTTTTTCGATGAAAGATGTCCAATTAATGTAGCTCCGGCCCTGAACTTCATGTTGGGTTCTCGGTTCTGAAGAGGTGATTAAAGTGTCATACAGAAGCTTATAACTTGCAAATTATATAGTTGATAAATCAGATGACAAAAACTTATACTAAAAACATAATATTATTAAATGAAAAAGCTAATATAAAGAAAAACATTGAAACCGTAGAGAGAACAAATTTCCCCGTAAACAAAAGTCTCTAATTGATTATATTGTGGGTTCTATTGTTATGTCGTGTAAGAAGAAACAAACTTATATTTATACAGTCCTAAAACCTTTTCTTACTAGAAAAGAATTAACTACTCCAAAATTTCAAACAATTATGGTAATGCTTTAATTTTCTTCAAGGTAAAAATAAAATTTAAATATGATAAGAAAATCAGGGCATTACTCTAATAAATTATCTCTAACTTTTTATACGATATATAGATTATTTTCGATAGATCGAAGAAATGGTTAGCAGTAATAATTAATAAGCTAAGGTCCACAAAACCACAATTCAGAATTCTGCATAACAAGAAAAGGACTCTTCCCTCTTTTTACTCCACACTCTACTCCCCCACCTGTTTTCACATTTCATTATTCCAAAGCACACACACATAAAAAAATTAAAGCCCACTCTGGCTGGCTCTGAGACTTAAAAAAAAAAAGTAAAAAAGAGAGATGCTCATCTATTTTATTTTTTTTTTACTTATAAAAACCAACACATTACCCTATTATCTCTTATTTTTATTTGTCATGGCCAAAAAAAGCAGAGGAAATCCCAGTATCAAACACACCAAAACCAGTAAAACAAAAGAAGAAAAACCACATTCATGGGCAGTTGTAAGAAGCCTATTTACTTGCAAACATCTACAAGTAATTGCAAGACCAGATCATAGCCAACAACAAGTAATACTAAAAGAAGAGAAAAACTCAAAAGTTCAACATGAAGGTGAAAACAATAACAACAAGTGCAAGAAATTGAAGTGTTCTGGCTCTATATGTAGCAACACAAAGGTCATGCATAGGTCTGAGCCATCGCCATCGCCTCCCAAAGGGCGTAAATTAAATGGCACTAGTAGTTTTTCTTCTGCTTCTTCGTCTTCGTTACTCTCAACTACTTCACCAGCTACATCGTCCTCGATTAGAGGAATGCCATTTAGGAAACTTTCAGGTTGTTATGAATGTAGAATGGTTGTTGATCCAATAGCTAGGGATCCTTCTTTGAGATCAAATATTTGTGGTGAATGTGGACACATTTTTATGAAAGTTGAAAATTTGGAACTTCATCAAGCTGTTAGACATGCTGGTATGTTACTATTCTCTCTCTGTCCACTTTTATTTGTCATATTGCATTTTTTAAAGTCAATTTAACTAATTTAAACAAAAAATTTGGATATTCAAAAACTATATGAAAAGTACTATAAATTGCATTTTTTTTTGCATATGAAAAATAACATTTTAAAATGTTAATCAAAGTTCTTATAGTTTGACTCTAAAAAATGAAACTACGTACAACAAACAATATTGAACGGAAAAAGTACTTACTACTACTCTCTTCGTTCCATATTAGTTCATCATCTTACTAATAACAGTTATTCCATATTAGCTGTCCATCTTATTAACATAAGATGGATTAGTAAAATTATCTGGTTATTTATGATTTTTGACGAACTAATATGAGATATAGGGAGTATTTTGTTACTAAATTTTTATTTTATTTTAATTTCTCTGTTTCATCAATATTGGTTATTACTTTATTTTTAAAAAGGAATCTCTTTTTCCTCAATTCTTTGGTCAGACTTTTCCATGTAGCCTCGAACTTCATGACCCTTGTCTCCCTCTGGCTGATTGAAATATTTTATATTTAGTACAATTTTTTGGGTAGGGAGTGAAGTCTAGTCACAATTATTGTTACTAAATATTTCAAATAATATAATGTATAGTACTCATTTCATAGTGTTTAATACAATATAATATCAAATATGTACTTATAATATCATTTCTTCAAAAAATTTAAGTCATTGTTATAAAATATAATTAAATAATAAAAGTTTGTTTTCTCTTGTCGTTTAAATTTTTAGATGAAATATCACATATTTTAACAGTTTTATCACCAGATTCCTAGGACATCCCTATTAATTACTCCCTAAGTTCACTTTTAATTTTCTGTTATTTCAAAAATATATTTTCACTTTTACCTTTATTTTCAACATATCAAGAACAACCTTTTTCCATGTTTTACCTCGGTGTTAATTTTTATTTTCAAGGCATAATATATAAATGTACCTTTTAACTTGACCTCATTTTACGTTTATGTCTTGCAACTTTGGATATGTACAAGTAGACACTTAAACTTGTATAAAATTGAACAAGTAAACACATAAGTCGTACATGACATAATACATGTAGGACACCACGTAGGAAAAAAATGACATGTAGAACATAAAAGACATGTGTGTCTATTTGTTCAACTTTATACAAATTTAAGTATTTACTTATAACATAAATATGATTTGAAGTCAATTTAAATGACATTTATATATTATACTTACTTTCAATTCATTTTCCAAAACCTGATAAATACTATACATCATTTGATAAGGTGAGTGTAATGAAATAGTCATGTTAATCACTATATTCTTAATAAGTATTCTAACTCGAAATGTTACAAGTAAAAGTGAGACACTACCATCCACTTAATTCCATATCTCTCATGCTACCCTATTTCTTTTCTTCTTTTTCATTTTAGATGTACTCATCTATAATTTCTCAACTAATGAAAGTTTGAATGTCTTTTGAAAATAATCTTAATAAAGTTCAGACTCTATTTGTGATATTTCACTGAATATATATAATTGTTGTTATGATATATACAATGGAAAATCATGTTACTAATAATATGAATTTACAGTATCTGAATTAGGTCCAGAGGACACAAGTAGAAACATAGTGGAAATCATATTTCAATCAAGTTGGTTAAACAAAAAGACCCCAGTATGCAAGATAGACAGAATCTTGAAAATCCACAATACTCCAACAACAATTTCAAGATTTGAGGAATATAGAGAGGCTATTAAGGTTAAGGCAACTAACCTTGTCAAAAAACACCCACGTTGTATTGCTGATGGGAATGAATTATTAAGGTTCCATTGCACAACATTCATGTGTTCACTTGGCCTAAATGGTTCCTCAAATTTGTGCACTAGTATACCTAATTGTAATGTATGCAATCTCATCAAAAATGGATTCAAGCTCTCTACTACAACTCATCATGGCACAAAGAAAGGTAATTAACTACTTATTGTTCGAAATCGATCGACTTTCTTTTTAGGTATAATAATACATAAGTATGCCATTTAACTTGCTTTTGAATCATATTTATGTCCTTCAACTTTTGGATGTACAGAAGTAGACACTTAATTTTGTATAAAGTTGAACAAATAAACATACATGTCCTACATTGACATCCTACATGTCATTTTTCATCGCACGTGGTGTCATACATGTATTTTGTCATGTAGGATTCAGGTGTCTACTTGTTCAACTTTATACAAGTTTAAGGGTCTGCTTGTGCATATCCAAAGTTGAAGAACATAAACGTAAAATGAGGCCAAGTTAAAGGGTGCATTTATGTATTATGCCTTTTTTTTATATATATACTTTTGAGTTTTAATGGTCAAAATCACACCTATACTATCTTGCAAGATTCATACATCAATTATTCATAGTTGCATACTTCAACCATCACTCCCTTTGTATTATGATTAACCTTGATGCTGAGTTGACCTACATGCATCTGGTAATAATTAGGAACAAATATTAGATCAACTCAGTCTCGGGGTGTGTTTTATTGCAAAGGGAATGATAGAGACAAATGGATAGTTTGAAGTATGCAACTCACAAAAAAATGGATATTTCAGACGTGTTTTTGACCATTAACTCTATATTTTTACTACTTTTGGATCGCGTAAAAAATAATGATTTCGTATAGGTATATTGACGACCGCGACGAGCGGGAAGGCGCATGACAACGCAAGAGTTGTGGAGGAGGAGATGGTGGAGGAGGAGGAGGAGAAGAGGGCAATGTTAGTTTGCAGGGTAATTGCAGGAAGAGTGAAGAAAAATTTGGATGGAAATAATAATAATAATAACAATAGTAATAATTTGGAGGAATATGATTCTATTGGTGGAGCTGCTGGACTTTATTCCAATTTGGATGAGTTGTATGTGTTTAATCCTAAGGCTATATTGCCTTGTTTTGTTGTAATTTACAAAAGTTTCTAGTCACAATGTAGTAATTAATAATTAGGATGTTATCATTTTCCTTGATATTCTTGTTATGTCACAACAATATTTTTCATTTGTTTTGTTCAAATGAATGAAAATGCATGTGTCAATTTGAAATGTATAGAGTTTAATTTGATTATGCTTACTCTACCAAGATAATACTCGTTCGGTTTCAATTTACGTGACATTTTTTGTTTTTCAAGAGTCAAACTGGAAATCTTCAATTTTCTTGAAATGAAATCTATATATTTGTAAACTATATAAAAAATATTATACATCGCAAGAATTGACAACTCACACAATTAAAAGCCATATGAAAAATTTACGATAAAAATTAAACTTGTTTAGATTTAAAATATGAAACGTGTCATATAAATTGAAACGAAGAACGTAGTTATGTTTTATATAAGAATAACTTTTGGAATATACTAAAGTATCGTTAAATCAAGTGAATTGGGTAATGCTGAAGGACAATATATAACACTTCTGTTCTCTAACGAAATAAATGATAAATTTGACTCTAATTTACAAAGAAAGAAAAGAAAATAATTTCAACGATAATGTGAATTAATTATGTTTAAAAATGAATTGTAAAGTGTCCAATTAAAATATAATATATGTCTGTATTTTTCATTTTTTAATTAAATATGTTTCGCTTCTTTTATATCTTTAAGAGAATAAACACACTCTCTATACTATCTCGATATTTTATAATATTTTTATTTCATTTTAAAATAATTCAAAAAATAGATATAGAACCGTCAGATATGATTATATTTCAAGAGGCACTCATGAATTTTTCCTTTAAGAAACACACATACATATATACATTAGTTTGTAGCATCACAAAAATTCAAAAAAAATAAAAAAGGAGCAAATGGCTAACTCTGGTATTACAAGCATGCTCCCTGTGGTGCAGTACAATCAATATATATAGGTCACAAAGTACACCCCTTTATATTTTCACAAGCATTCTCTTTTAGTTCTTTCTTTATTACCGATTTGAAATATATTCTTTTACGTTATCTCAATTAATATTTATTTCATTTGATTTTAAATATGTATAAATAGATATTTGAATTTGTATAAAGTTAAACAAACAGACATGTATATCCTGCGTGACATTCTACATGTGTTATGTCACATTGGACGTACATATCTATTTATTCAAATTTAAGTATCTACTTGTGTGCATACTAGCTAAAAGTTAAAAATAAAAATATATGTCAGTTCAGATCAAGCAGACGTAATATGTAAACATGATCCATAACTTGACGTTAACTGACAGCTATAAATGAATTATGTCACGTAGAACAGGTGTGCAGGTTAAAATGGGACATACATTACATCAATGATGGGCAGACAATTGGTATCATTTGAGTTCCTTAACTTAAAAGAGAGAGTGTTTTATGCTCTTTGCTTGTCTTTTAGCCTGAACTCATGGTCGCGCGTGGCTTCTTTGATTTTTGTTACGTTCCCATCCTCGATTCTTTTTTGGGACTAGAAATTTTATTTTTTACTCGATTTTTATCTAAATCAAATTATATAAATTTTAATTTATATTTTATGATATTTTTCTTTTATATGTAAAAAAAATAATTAAAATTTATAATATTTTTCGTATATTTTTTGAATATTAGATTTTTACTCTTTCGTCCATAATTATTTGTCATGTTAAGGTCATGTGCACCCCTCGAAGAAAATTTAATACAAGGTATAATTTAACTAATATAACTCTACTATACCAAGAAAAATAAAAAATCTACATAACTTTTCAATTGAATTACACTATCATTAAGGCCAAATTTGGAAAAAAGTGACTAAATATTTCTTGATTATTTAAATTGACAATTAATTTTGGATATTTATTTTTATTATACCTCCCAAACAATAGTGGACAGATAGAATATTATTTAAAATATCGAATTAATATAATTTAATGTTACTTTAAAAGTTAGTTAAATTAGCGTTAAAAATACGACATGACAACTAAAAATAAACGGAAGGAGAATACTTATTTTCTTACTATATTAAAAATATTTTGACTCTTGTTTTGTACTACTCATTAGCTCATAATTTGGACATAATGACTTGTTTGACTAAAGTTGAGCAATGTAGCATGGGCACTCTCAAAATCTACGCTTACTTATTATCGAATTTAGCTACTAACTTCCTTGTTATGTGAATCTATTTATTATTTCCAATATTTTAGGTTCATAGGGAAGTGAAGAATTTTTTGGGTTCAAACTTCATCAATAATGCACTAACCCTTTATCAAATGTGATAAAGAAAATAAAAAGATTAATTTTTTAATATAAAGTCAAGCAAACATTTTAATAGAGGTAAGTATATATATTTGTAGGGGTTTGGACATTGAATCGATTGATATTTTTCTTTTTACTTATCACTTTTGATATATCAAGAAAAGATAAAAAAAAAAAATTTATGTTTAACCCTCACTATTAATTAAATTCCTATTCTCCATATCATAATTCAATATCCAAAACTAAAAATCATTTAATAGAGATCGTTTGTTAAAATATTGATATCATTAATTATTTTCTTAATGAGTGTGTCAAGTCAATACTGACGAGTAAAAGTGAATGGAGGAAGTACTATGTAAAATTCCATGAGGCCTTATTTGTATAGTGACGCTGATTGTTCCGAAGGAAATAAAATCTCTTGGTCATTAATAAATTGAATATAATTTTTTTAATTTTTTTTTAGGTACCGAAGTCTAAAGGGTACAAAATATTAACAAAAATTTCAAAACGGTATATAAAATTTTATATTAACCAAAACGGCAAAAATTTCCCTGAGAACAACATCGATTTACCTCCACACCGCAAAAAGCGATTCTGCAAAATGATTTTTTTTAAAAGCAATTAAATGCTACCCTGAATAGGAGCGATTTTCAACTTTTGTTGTCAACACATATACTTTTTCAACACTCCCGCTGCTTAGGCAAGCGCTTTTATGAATTTTTTTTTAATTAGAAAATTCAATCAATTTAACAAGTAAAAGTGTCCCACATTCTGAGTGACACTATTTCACATGAATTGTATTCAAATCATTTATCACAAAATAAAAATATACTATTTAATGTGAAATCCAAGTCAATTAATTTCAACAAAATACAATGCAATATGTGGACTTTTGACACTATTTGCATGTAATTGACAAATTTTTTATAAATGCATTGAATTTTTTTTAAAAAATTTGAATATTTTTGTAAGAATTTGACAATGTCCAATCCTTTTTTTTTAAGTCAGAAGTAGGCTTGGACAGGAGCGGAAGAGAAATAAATTAAAAAAAAAATATAAAAAAAAAAAGAAAAGAAAATAAGCAAGAAAAAAAAAGAAAAAAAAAAAAATAAAAAAAAAAAAAAATATAAAATAAAACATCGGATAAAAAAAAAAAAAATGTTT
Organism: Solanum habrochaites; assembly: GCA_027704765.1. Taxonomy (NCBI): domain Eukaryota; kingdom Viridiplantae; phylum Streptophyta; class Magnoliopsida; order Solanales; family Solanaceae; genus Solanum; species Solanum habrochaites. The sequence continues at coordinate 6,592,759 of JAKWJA010002499.1, forward strand.
AAAATATTTTTTAAAAACCCCCTCACACAATCTACTCCGTACGGGTACTCGAGGATAAGGACATACACTCTCCCTCATATCTGTCTCCCAAAAAAAGACCGAAACACTAACTACAATCTATAGATCAGGTCTATAGTAAGCTAAATACTCATATCGCTTCATCGACTATAGTATAGGTAGTATATTACTCTTATCCCTGACCAATCGCTGGCGGCATAGCCCTGAATTTAATCAAAATCAAAACTCGCTGCTAGGGCGCAGTGTGGCATTTTTTCTTTAAAAAAAATTTCAATTATTTGCCGTAGAATTCTCTGTACTCAAACAACCATTTAGGAAGATCCATATACTATCTTTTTGTTAGAAAGAATAAGTTTTGGAAAAATGAGTACGGCTTACTTATTCTAGTTTTTTGAAATAACATATGTTCTTAGAAGCTATATATTGAATTTCAAAAATAATATAATAGAAAAAGACTATTTTGGTTATAAATCGCTGTTGTAAAGTTGTATTTTGGAGTTTTAGAAATCGCGAGGGCGATTTTGCATCAATAAATTGTAAAAAAAGTAGGTTTTGTTTTAATGTCGCGGCTAGTCCAAAGGGGGACAAAAAAGAATGCAAAACGGGGAAACAAGAATGCAGGAAAAGAACAACAAAGAAACAGGGGTAGGCAGCGGATTGTCACATACAAGTTTTTTGTATGAGCACACTCAGCTGCTGCCTAGGCAGGATTTAAGGGTGTTGAAAAAAAAACACGGCAGTTGGGGTTTGTGGAAAAAAAACAATTTGTGGTTGATTATCAAAACGCTGCCTATGCAGGGACCGGATCTAAAAATGTTTGTATAAAAAATAAATTCGTGGCCGTTTTGAAAATAACAAACCAACACTCGCTGCCATATGTAGCGATAGTCAAAACATTTTTAAGTTAAAAAACAGCGACAGTAGTTGCGATCCACTGACTAATCCGGGAAAATTGGCATCGTTATTTATTCTTTTTAGTGGGCGATGGAGTAAATCGTTGTTCCAAAAATATTGCCGAGCAATTAGCCGATAAGAGGGGGGAAAAAAAGAACCCTTTTGAATATACGTACAATTTATATGCACTGGCTCATTTGTAAAATTTTTATTATTATTGGGGACCCGTTAAACTCTAGGACCATCAAAAATGGTTATCCTATTCATCGCTCATTGATAACTAAAAGAAAAAGATAAAAGGTAATATATAATAATAAAAGAAAGGAAATTGGAATGTCCTATAAAATCGAATTTTGCGGTGTGTAAATTTGAAAAGACGAATTAAGAAAGCCGTCAGGAGGTGACTCCACAATCTATGAAGTCTGGGCGTGAATGTGTTTAAGGACGGGGCCATTTGTTATTGAAAAAAAAAGAGAAGAAAAAAAAAAAAAAAAAAGGCGCCCCTGTTTCATATGTTATCATCAATCATTACAAGAAAACAGCACCAAAAAGGGAGGGGGGGAAACAGGGGGCAAAAAATAGACATGACTCAATTTACTTAGATTTTTAGTATTTATTACTATGATTAACTAATGTAAATATCCGTATCCGTAACATAAAAAAAAAAACATAAGCACCAAAGTGCCCTACGTATCAAATATCATACTTACCTTTTGTTGGTTTACTTTATTTAGGATGTTTTTATGAGTGGAGTCTGAAGGTGTACCGGTCACATAGATTAGAGTCATAAGGGACACGTACAAAGGAGACAAAATTCGAGAGGAAATTGACACGATTTAAAATCACAAATCGTGATGGCAACTATGTTTTCAATCGATAGGTAAGTCAACCCAATAAATTTAACAATTCAACTTATATGTGCACAATATGAAATCAATAAAAAAGGAATGATGTAGCATCTCAATAAATCAAATGTTACTATGACATACAATCACCTCAATTATCACAATTATACGGATTCGTTAAGGAAAAACAACCATACAAAAGAAATCAAGTCACTAAGTACATCAGCTAATGCCGATATGCTTTGGCATTCTCCCAGTACATCTATATCAGGTTTCATGGTATAGTAATGGGAAACTTTTTTTTCGCTTTTAATAGACGAGGCGGGGAACTCGGTGAGGTGGAGTGGATCACACACTGGGGCCATTCACCGGAAAAATCATGTGGTACAAGACCCCCATCTCTCATCCTTCCAATGTTATTTTCATTTTGTAATGTATCCTTGATTAAAAGAAAAACAAACTTGCACGAAGGTCTAAAATTCTTAACATAAACAAAAAAAACCTGATGTTGAAACCATCGTTTCATAAATCCTCAAGATTTTGCCTCTTCTTTCGTAAGAATCATAAGGTCAGGCGTCACAATCTATCACATAGGTGCATTATGTGGAATCACTGGCGAATTTTGTAGGCACCCATAATTTATTATATGGGGGTTATCTAGACCCAAACTCCTCAGCTCTAATCAGATCGCTAATTTTATATATAATTTATACATTAAAACAAATCGGATATTTTGCTAAAATTTCAATCCGTACGATGAAGCCGCAATCTCGCCAAATAACACTCAGAATTCAGTTAATCATATGGAATATACACCTACTAATTTAATTGCCTATCCTCAATAATATAAAAAAAAAAGAGTTGATTACACTTCAATATACTAATAATCGTGAAATAGTCCATTTTTTCAACTAATGGTTATAACCCTAATCCCAGAGACTCTAATACGGCGCTGACTTCAGCTGAGTGTGCGCGCTGGCCCGGGACAAAAACAACGTTTAACCGGGAAGGTGCATTGAAATCTTGATACTATTAAGGGGGAGGGGGGGGGCTGAGTCTTTACCGGCGGCATTAGTGCTAGGTGTGCAATAGAAAAATGTCGCTAAGACTTTAGCACATAATACAAAGGTGGAAACAAAATTGGCCGGACCAAAATGCATATTTAAATCGACAATTAAGAGTGTGAAGAGAAGCGCCTACCATATACATTTATTTTTACATTCATAGTGTAGTTCTCTATTAAAATGCTAAGAAAAATTCACTGCATCTTCTACCTATGTCAACATTAACAAATTTCTTGGCAGTTCATAATTACATAAAAACTAACCCTAGCAATCATTAGCAATTTAATGTAAACAAACCTACTGTTAGGAATTCACACGGAGTACCCAATTACAAATACTTCTTATATCTCCATATTCCCGTATAATTTAAAGCTAACAAATTTAGATTTATTGATTTTACCTTTTTGAAGATTCAAATTTTATTGCTTTTGTCCTTCATGTTTGTGCCGCTGGAGAGTTTTCTCCTCTATTCTTAGTTCTTCTTTTTGTTTTTTCCTCCTTTTTCCCCATAAATTATAATTAGATATTAAAGTTTAATTCTCCTTAACTGAAATCATACTATATCAGGGTAACGAGTACATTACGGATGTTACTCACTAAACTATTCAACTATAATCCATGAATGAAATAAGATTTTCAACTGGATACTTTAGTTGATCGAATAGTTAACAAATAATATCATGTTTATGGTGTGTATGTTTGTGAGAAGGTCAAACACTAATAAATCTTAATTCTCATAACGATCTAGCGGGTCGTTACAAAAATACTGGAAGGAGATTCATAACATTTTCCAATTGAGATTGGGTTACACCAGAGATCAATTGTTAGCCCATTTTTATTTGTTTTGGTGTTAGATGAATCATTGACACAACAAATTTAAATGGAAACACCGTGGTATTTGTAAATGACATAATATTATTTATTAACGATACATGCAATTGAGTTAATAATAGATTGGAGGTTCAAAAACAGACCCTAAAATGTAAAAATTTCAGATGTGGAAGTGACAATTGATAGTTCATCCCCAAAAGAGGGAGATTCTAGTATCTGGATCAATAAGCTAAGAAAATAAAGAGAATGAAGATGATATCATGTATTAGATGAAACAAAGGGTCACATATGGTGTGTCCTATGTGAAGAAAATATACCACAAGGATTTAAAGGTAAGCTCTATAGAGGCGTTAAATCAAGTATGTTATGTAGGGCAAGAGTATTAAGCAGTCAAGAAAGACGAGAATACTTAGATAGATGTGGGGAGATAATCTGAGAGATAAAATTAGGAATGAAGACATACAAAATAAGGTGGGGTAGTCTCGGTGTTGGATAAGATACGGAAATTAAATACAATTAAAATAGTCCAGACATATAAAAAAGAGGAATACAGATGTCCTAGTGAGGAAGTACAGGAGGTTGACAATGATAGGTCTAACGAGAGGTAGAGGTAGATCGAAAAAGATTTCAGAGAGATGATTAGGCATGACATGACATGACAAATCTCCGATTACTACTACTACGGAGCTATAATGGATAAATCTATTCTTTATTGATCAACCGTATGATGCAAATTCTTTTATTTTTCTTAGGTATCACCTTGTCTCAATCAGTTTCTTAAAAGGCGAGAACAAAAAATAGAGCATTTCATTTAAACCTTGAAGCATGAGGTTAAAGCCACATGGATCTCTAATTTTTAAATTTATAATATAGTCAATAAAATAAAGTAAGAATTACAATGTTAAAGTACACAATCTATGTAAAAATTATCAGGCACATCTGAGTATTAAACGTGTTTAGAGCTAAGTAAGCCCCACACTTGAGCGTCAAAGGTATTTTGCATGAGTCCCAGAATTGTCTTATTAAACACTGGTCCCAACTTAGTGAAGCTATTGAAGAACATATGGTGTTGCATTTTCCAACTGAAGAAATCCATTAAAAAAAACACAAACCTTGGAATCCAACTGAATAGAGCATCACTTCTTCAAGAAAAGATAATCGTTGAGAACATAGAAATCCTAGCACCATCAACAGGGAAGAGATCACAATTTTCTTAGGTAGAAAGACAAAAAAATTATAGTAATCATTAGATGAAAATGGCATTATACATCTCCAAGGACATCTTACCAACTCTTGCACATGCATAGGGGTCCTCTTTCTTAGGCAAAGTTACAACACTTCTTCACCTATTATCTGCAAGCCACTTTAAGAAAACAAAACCAGGTGGCAATGCCCACTTCGTTTTGAGTAGTTTTAGTATACACATCAGTAACTTGGCAGAAGACTTTAAAGATGGAGACAGACATGTAACTGCCCAATATCTTAAAGAACCTACTGAAGAATGCTAAAATATATAAATCATCTTTTAACATTACATCTTTGTTCCTCTTTCTGAGTTACCCAACTGTTCTTGGAGTTGAAGACAGAGGGCAGAGACATCACCAAGCAACTTCTGGTATTGGCTTACAGGTAATGCCTCGTGCGATATTTGACTGGGCTGCACTAGTAAATTTTGGAGTTTCATACATAGAGTTGATGTCTTTCCATCGTTTTCACATGATTTAGCAATTAATTGAAGCAGTGTACAGGATTGCTCAACTGGAGCAGGTAACTGTGGTGGAACAGGGGGAACGAGGAATGGATGTTGGAGTAGCTCAGGAATTCTCCATCTTTCATTTCGGTCCCATGCAAGACACTTCTTCATAAGATCAAGTAGCCAGGGGTTGGACAAAGGTTCATATGTGATTGCATGGTTTGGATTTGTTATAACTTTGAATTTCGCCCAGAAAGTTTTGAATTCTGAAAACGGTGTTCTCCCGTAAACCATTTGGTAAAGGATGCATCCCAATGACCAGATATCTGACGGCCGACCACACTTTATAGTATTGCCATTTGCATCTGTCTCATTACACATAAAAGCTTCAGGGGACATGTAGCTTAAAGTACCCACCTGTATAAGAATTAACATCCACTAAGAAAACAGGGAAGAAGTTGACATTGCTGATGATTATATCTTTTATCTTCTTTTGGCAGAACACCTCTTTTCTTTAGATGTCGGGTGGGGACAATCATATGCATTCCATGTACTTGTAAGAAAAAGAGTGAACTACCTGTGAATCACGTTGAATGTTGGTTGTGTCACACATTATAGCCTTTGCTATACCAAAATCAATCAGCTTTAACGAGCCTCTGACAAGAAGGAAATTAGCTGGCTTTAGGTCAGAGTGGACTATCCGTTCCTCGTGTATGGTGTTAACAGCAAGAAGTATTTGCTGCAAAGTATTTAGAACTTTTGAGTACAATTCAAATATATAATAAATTTACCAGATTTTAATCTGGATAATGTACAACATACAATAGTATTCTTGGATGGAAAGAAACCAAAGGGGTCCTTAAGTTCTTCCCTCGACAGAAGTTTATAATTCAAAAAAAAAAATATTTACAACCAAATGAGCCGTTTACCAGTTATCAAAACGAACTACAAAAACACAACATAATTAAAATGGTTGGTGGCTACATACACTAATAATAACAATAACCAATAATAATCAGATGACAATCATGGTATCGAGCGTGGGTACCAGGGGGGGGACGATTTTTTCTTTAACTGGACTATCCCTAATATTTTGAATCCAAGAGTCGGATTATGAGAAATTAAAGCATGCTAATAAAACATACGTAAACAATAGATACAACAATATAAAGAAAAAGGGAGGGGTCGTCTACAGGGATCTCTCAATATAAGCCACGGTCGAAAAACACCAACACAAGGGCAACGGAGCCCAAGTTAACGAGTTAAAAGCACAGCTGGCGGGCACAAAGCAACTTATTAAAGACACAAACACATACATCACCGGTAAATTAAAAATGGATGTCAATTATCAAAAAGCACTGACCAAGGCCAAAACAGAGTTCTTTGATATGGACTGTATGTGGCATGTAAGTCCATCGTGTGACTGAGTGAAAACGATGAGACGAACGAATTAATCGTTCACACTATAGCTTAGTTAATCAGAGTGCCACAGATATTTAACCATCAAAACTTACAAGCAACATCGAGGGCTCAGCTCTGCGCGCTTCCCGCATTCCCAATTCCCTTGGAGATTCACAAAGTTTTGCCTCAATAAAGTAGCCTTGCCTTGTTTTATCTCTAGCTTATGGTTTAAGTTGAATACGATTGCATACCCCTTCAACATGTGATCGACTTAAGACTTTAATGGGATCAAAGTCTCTATTCTTGGAGCAAAGAATATTGAGGTTAAAGAGATCTCAAGACATGATACTGAGAATAGCAATTGAAAGCACATTCTTAGCAAGAGAAGATCAGTACTTATCTTCAACAAAATTCTGAGAAAAGTACAACCGGATTCAATTAGTTTTGACCTTCATAAACCTTAAACATATACACTAAGCTAGTGTTGGCTATAGATTTTGGGAGTAGATTTTGAATTTTATCTTCGAAAACTATTGGCAATGAAATTTGATTTAAGTTTTTGAAAATGAGAAAATCTGATTTCAAATATTTTCAAGTTCCCAAAAACTGGCCCAGACTAGTTTTTTTGGGACTTCCACTCACAAAACTTCAACAAAAAATTCAAGTAAAATGCATGTCCAAGCACGACTTCAAATTCCAAAACTCAATTTCAAAAACTCAAGTTTCAAGTTTTAACTATAAAATATATTGTCAGACGGGAGCTAAAAAGTCTGTTAGCAAAAGAATAGTGCTTAAAACGGTAAGAGATATTCCCAACAGTCTTACTTTGAGTGTACTACATTTGGTTTATGGGGAGCTCCCTTCTTTGAAACTGATTGTGTCATATTTACAAGAATAGGCACGCACTGAAATCTATATACAGACATGAGATTTGAATGATTAAGGGCGTATTCTGTACTCTAATTATACCAATGTACCATGTTCAGTTGGTCAAAATTGTTGAAAGAATATTTTATCTAGGAAAACAAATTCCTTCAAATAAGGAAAATGACCTCCCTAGGGGAAGTAGGGAAAACAAGTTCCACATGTGGCATTCCACATTATCTGTATCCACTAAATAACCCTTCATCTTGAGACTTTCATTTTCACCACCACCATACCCCAGTATCCCCATCCTACCAATCTCTTTCCATCTATTTGTCTAATTATATAAATTTTATTAGGGGATAATCATTGCTGGGTTCTTATTACCGAAACACGAGAAAATAAGTAAGAACCCCCTTATTCCTAAAAAAAAAAGTTTCCTTCATACTGAACACATTCTAAATGTTAAAACACCCTAAAAGCATAAGATGCATTTCAAATAAGAAAACTTGACCTAAACGTTGCAACTGAACGATAGCTCCTATCCTAATTCTCCAGGAATAAATACGTAAACTGCAGGTAGCATAATGATGGACATTGAAGTTAGGCATAATTAACATTGGCCAAATACATACTTTACCCCTCCACACAAATTCCTATTACACTCCCTTTCTTTGTGAGCATCCTTTTACAACTTAATTTGTAAGATTCATCTTCAAAATCACCCTGAATGGCCTAAGACAACTCACACAATAGTCAATACGCGTTATAAAGTAAAAAAATAAAATCAAATATTATATAAAACATATATTTAAAAAAAAAAACAAAAAAAAAAACTACCATCCGCTTGCCCAAATTTCACCTATTTCTCTTCCTTCATATTCAACCAACAATGGCAAGCGAATATTTTCAATTCCCATTCTTCAGTAGTCATTATCCAACATCTTCTGCAATCTCCACTACCCAACTCGCAAATAAAAACAGGAGAAAAATCAACCAAGAAAAGAGCGAAGAGACCATAAAAATTGCACTTTTTCGTTGTGCTCTTGCGTGTTTTGCCAAACGCAAAAGGGGATCTCCCACCTTCCTATTGGAGTCCTACAAACCACTATTTTTAAATTTTTTAATAACCATGGTGTCCGGCTAGCTTGCGCGCAAACAACTGCTCAACTAACAAGAATTCCGCAGATACTTCCAGCCAACAAGGGGTAACAGTTAAGGTATCCACACCAAGTCTATGACAAAGTAAGGGCACAAAACACATCAAAACAAATAGTTTTTTTTCCTCTGTTGGGATATGAACCTGAGACCTCGTGGTTCTCAACCCCTAACCCGGACGACGATAAGAAAAAAAAAAAGAAAAGATACTAGGCCCACACACTCTTATGTCGACAATCTTTTCTGGTGCTCACAATGGAGCTACCACGGAACTTATTTGTGATAATTTTGTTTTCTTCATGACAGTTAAGGGGAGTAAAGGTTCCACTTTATACAAGTTAGGTGTGTGTAGAAGGATGCCTGCAAAGAAAGATCTGTACAAGCCTACCAGGATTTCAAGTTAAGGGGGTAAAGTATGTATTATGGCATTAATGTTGAATGCCGAATAAGACAGATACAAGGGCATAGAAAAACTGTCTACATTTAAGTGGTGTTGTGGAATGACCCACTTACAGAACCTGTAGTACAAGTTGGAAGACAACTGTACACATAACAAAATAGAATCATAGTAATAAAGATTAGCTCAGACAAGCAAACATGGGGTTTAAATAATCTGTAACAGCTGATTAAGGGAATAGAGATTATTGACCTCCTGCCAGTAAAATCGAAGCCAGTTTTCATCAATAATTGAATCAGAGCCATCTAGTTCCCTCCATTTCTGAGACAGCATATGAGCCAGATCAATTTCACCGTATTCGAGAACCATGTATATGTATCCATCTTCTTTGACTCTTGTTTCATTATTACTCATCGAGCCATTCATGACTTCATCTAGTAAATTTTTATCTGTAACCTAACAAACAAGAGGATGTCAGTATTTGCTCCAAAAACTAAACAGCAAATTCCTAAAACCCCAGATGTGAACCCTCAACACTAAATGCAGCAATAAGTTTTCTAACGAACCGATTTGGATAAGGCCTATACTTTGGTTAAGGAGTGTTGTGGACGGCGAGAGGCGACAAAGGGGGCACAAGGTGCCTGCCTGGGAGTCGGGTGCCCACGTCGCAATGCAAGAGCTATCGGTGCAGGGCGCTTGCCCTTTTTATGAATCAAGGCGGACAAAAATTATACCGCAAAAAAATGTAAAATATGTAATTGCATATTTAGTATACCCAAATCTTAATAGCAAATAAACAAAAAAACATATTGGGGAGGATCAATACCTGGCAGCCGATGGAAAAAGCCGATACGAGGAGTCAATCGGAGAAAGTTAGGGGCATGAGAAAGCAGAAATTTCAAAAGTATAAAAAAAAAAACCTAATTTTGACTATAGTAAATAATAGATATGTAGAATCAAGGATGAGTAAATATTTTAATTAATGGCGGCGCCTTGGGGTGGTCACCCATGGGGGTGATGGTCGGAACCAGGGGGGGGGGACAGGGGAGAAGAAAAACGGAGAGGAGGAAAAAAGGAGTGAAGGGGTAACGACAAAAAAAAAATGCAGGAGGAACCAAAAGTCGCCATTGTTTAGACTCTCGCCTCGCCTCGAGTAGAGAATGGGCGAGACCCATCGCCTCGCCTCGCTCTCGCCAAAATGGGGGGGGGGGGAGCCGAGGAAGTCGCTCGGCCTTTTGTAACAGGCAAATGTATATAAAAGGACGGCTGCCGAAAATGCAATTTAAACAGAGTCGTATCTAGAGATACTTAATCACAACATGATCTCAAAAGAAATGCAGCAACCCAACTTCTGTTTAATAAATTCATACAATTTGAACTTCTCAAGGCCTAGGAGATCATCTGTCTACCAGCCTTCTTAAAATATAGATACTACTATTCATTACAGACTTCATGTACGGAGTTCAAAATCAAGGAGTATCATTAAGAGTATAATGTAAGATTTTCTTGAAGACTATATTACGGTCAAGAAAATCATTAAGATATATGTCGTAATAATCAGAATTGCATGAATTAGTAAACTTTGAGCTCATAATTCCTATATAAGGAGTGTTATTGTTTGTTATAAACCAATTTTAGGAAAAGAGTGATCTTTCTTTTTTTTCTTTTCTATGGAAAAGCAAGTACTAAGCTCCTTGCTTAGTTCTCATCCGTGGAGTGGCAGGGGTCTCAACATGGAAATGTTCATTTCCAGATTCATGGACATTCATATAGCAGTACTAAAACTTAACTAGAATTTTCTTGAATGTACGCCGCCAACAGTGAGACGTATGAGAAAGAGAAAATTATAGCTATGTTTGAAACTAGCTGTCTAATTCCAGCATATTTAATGTGGTAAATCTCAAGCCGCATGTACACTATTAAGATAAGTATTTGTGAAATGATATTAGCATCCTTCATTGTTCTAGTTCTCACTTTGATCAGTGCTAGTATAAGAAGTTAATGAATTGAAATAACTTTTGAGTAACTCCCCTCCCCCCAAACGGTTCTTTTTAAATCAAACAAATTTTCCAAATGCCTAAGCATTCTTATAAATCTGATGGTGTAGAATTATTGGATGATGTTCCCCGTTGGACTGCTTCACCTAAAGCAAGCTTCTTTTTCTTTTTCTTTTTCTTTTTCTTTTTTCTTTTAGCAGACAATTGACACACGAAACTAGATTGAACAAATTGAGAAGCACTCTAGAGAACAAGGGTTTAAAATAAGTAGAAGTAAGACTGGATATATGCATTGCAAGTTTAGCCAACATAAGAAAGAGTGACGTTATTGTGAGATTAGATGGGATTACGGCGTCTACATACAAACAATTTGTCCATCAAGGCGTGATGCTTGAGGAGAATGGTATGATAGTCAAAGAACATAATCAAAATAAGATGGTTGAAATTAAGAAATTTCTATCAGAGAGTTATGTATTAGGAAGATACCTACCAAAATAAAAATAAAATTTGATAAACACTTATTTTTACCTTGCCAAACACTTCGTAATTTATTTTAAGTCATTTTTGACTTATTTTAAGTTATTTTTTATATTTGTCAAGTCAGAAACTGACTTAAAAGTAGGTTTGACCAATTTTTAAGTCAATCCAAACGGGCTCTAAGACTAACAATGTTATAACCAATTTCAGCATATCATCTCGCTCGATTCAAAAAAAAAAAAGAAAGAGACGCAGTTTTTGATTATCCAGTTCTATATCGAAAACGAGCAGTTGATCCCACGAAAGCAACGCTGGCTTTGTTGCGGGTTCAACTGGAATTGTAAGAAGTGAGGTAAATTGCCTTTCTCCCCACCCCATATGCCTCCTCTGCTTATGCCACTGGTGATGAACTCACTATGGCTATTCAATGGGATGAATGTTGGACCTCTAAGATCCAACATATGCACAAGATGACTGTCAGAAGGTGTTTATAGACATTAAGATATAGACATTGTGATAGATGTGCAGTCTTAAAAGATTAGACAGGATTAGAAATAATCACATTCGTCAGAAAATCAAATATGGAGGATAAATGAGCTATATGAGGTCGCTTGAGAAGGCTTTCTTTTACGGGGAAAAGGGTCATATTTGTCCCTCTACTATTGAAAAATTATAATATTACCCTTCATTGTACTATCAGTCTATATATGCCCCTAAGATCATAAAAATGGCTCAACTTTGTTCTTTCTTCATTAATCCCATCCATTTTAGGCCTCATTTGTTTTCATTAAGATTAAGAGGTCTAAATCTGAATACACATCTGAATATTAAGATTTACATTAAGATATGATTGTTTTAATCTGAATACACATCTGAATATTAAAATGTGGTCTCTAAATTTGGACACTAAATAATAATGTTGTTTGTTTTCAATATTTGAATGTGCAAGTGAAATTTAACATTATATAAATAAAATATGATAAAAAAATTTATTTCAGCAAAATATATCACTTTTGATTAAAAAAAATAAAAAGTTTTAATAATCATGATTTAGAAGTACTATTTATTCATTCAAAAACTTTGATAAACAACAGCACATCAAAATTATTATTGCAACCAGTGTTCTTGACACACGTCAATACAAGAATATTATTAATATAAAAAATACTTGAAAGAATCTATGAAAACTTACCTAATTAAAGAGGGGGGAAATGGTGTTTGATTGAGAAAAGAGAGAAAGAAAGTTTTTAGTTATGAGATAAAAAGACACACCCAAAGTAGAGAAGCGATGGTTTATTATTCGATAACTTATCAAATGAGTCTGAATGTTGTTAAGAGTCTCCTACAGATCTGATTTGTTCAGACCTCTTCAGACCCATTAAGAGGTTTTTTAAAAAATTAAACAAATGAACTTAATGTGGGCTGAATGATGCAAATTAAGACCTAAAAACCAAACGTACTTAATGGGCTGAATCTGAATGATTAAGATTCAGACCTCCATTAAATGCAAACAAATGAGGCCTTAGTCACATGGCATGTCAACTCATCACACCAAACCTTCTTCCACCACCACTCAAAGTCACCAACACACACATGACAACACCTTACCACATGTATCATCACCACCAGCATAAACCATCCACCCATCATCTACTTCTTTTTTTAGTCTAAAATAAGTGGGACTCGAGCTATGGCCTTTCATTAGTCTTAAAAGAGATACATATGCAAACATACTTGGCATATGAACATATGTTGGATTCATGACATGTTCAAAAACATTATAATTTCTGCTTTCAAACATGTTTTCAGTGGATGTATGGACTAACTTTAAGCTTGAGAATCATTTGAACAGTCACCATTTCAGATATATATACATTCTAGTATCGGTCCTGTGTTAACTGCCTTATCATTTTCAACAGTTAGTAAATTTCTTTTTGAAGCATAGCCATATCTTTATGCATCATTATTTGTTCATTCATTCACACACAAAAAAATGTTTGTTTTTGCACAAATGCCAGCATTAAGTTTCAAATTCTATTTAATGGAAGATATGAAGGAAAGCTCTAAACTTTATCAACAACATAAACTAATTCTCGTCCATGTCTTTCTTCAAAAGAAAAAAAATCGCTAGTCTATGTCACGTAAAAAAGTAAGCACATTTAGTTTGGTTCATATCAATCAACTCAACCACAAATGAAGTATTCCTCCTAACATATGCGACTAGTAGATCACTGGTAAGGTCCTAATGTTTCAAGTATCAGAGGAAACAATGAATATTTAGAAATCAACAATATACCCAAATCACTTGGACGAGACAAGATAGAAAATCAAATGTTAACTAGCTTGAGTCCAGCCTATTTAAGACTAATGGAAGATCACTACAAGAGAATATGCAATTCGCTTGGGATTTTAGCTGCGAAAACAAATTCTAGCTGAAATAAATGTAATTAAAGGAGGAAGACAAATTTGAGTCATTGTTATGACAGAAGGGGCATGTATGAACTGATAGTATAACAAAGGGTAATGTTACAACTTCTTCAATAGTAGAGGGGCAAATACAACTCTTTTCCCTTTATTTTTGATAAGGAACTCATCTCTTTTTTTAAAGGTAAGGCTGCCTGAGACAGTTTGATTATGTTCTATGTTGACCTCCAAATGCACTAGTTTGTGGTGTGAAACTATGATTAGTGAAGGTGTTAAAAAGGGACGAGGTAGACCTAAATTCACATAAAAGGAAATTGTCCCAATAGACCTACAATCTCTTGGAATGCATACAAAATAAGCGAAAACCTAGCATAGCGGAAGAAAAAGATCTACATAAGGGGATATCAATTAGTAAGAATCAAAACTTAGGCATGTAGATACTTTTACTCTAGGTTCAATATCAGCTAGGGATCATTAGTCTCGTTTAGAAACTTGAATGGTAGTGAAAATGTGGAGAACTTCTAGAGTTATAAACCCTATATTATTGTTAATTAGATTGAGACGGGTATGAATGGAGTGATATGGATAATAAGTACTATATAGAGTTCCTAGGTAGTTGGGATTGAAAGAGAAGTTGTGTTTTACATTTTAAGCATTCTTAATGTATGCAGCTTTTCCTAGAGGTAATCCTAGGCAAATCAAGCCACTATAATGCTCCATCAGCATGTTTAAAGATATAACACTGATTAGCAACTAACATCGTCCTTCTAATAGCTTCAAAATGTTTTCAATTGTTTCACCCATGAAATACCAATAATTTTGAGAGAAAAAAAATCACCTGACCTCTACAACCAAAACATAAATTAGAGTTGAACCCTAGTAAAAGGTTACTGTTTATAGAAATCATGAACGCTACAGTAAAGTACGTACCTCATAGTCAATTAGTTGAATGATGTTGTTCTTTCCCTTCAGTCTCTTTAAATATTCAATTTCCTGACAAAACCCATATGCAGTAGCATAGTCACGACCTTTAAGTTTGATTTTCTTCAGGGCATAAATTGAGCAATCTGATGCAATGACTTTGTGGACCTCACTACTTCCACCACTACCTATCTTACCAAGCCTTTGGTAAAGCTTTCCGTTGACTTTGAAAAATGTATCAGGATCATAGCCTTTTTTACGAGACGAAGATGTTGATTTACTACCCACACTTTTTTCTTGCTTTTCAGACTTAGAAGGTTCCAACTTCATGTTGGAAGATGACACTTTTGACAAGGGAGCTTCAGATTGTACATCCGTAACACATTCTTTGGCTGAGTTATCCTCGAGAGGGGAAGTATCTTTAGGCATGTCACCTTTAATCAGCATACTATTCTTCGGCCCTTCAGCCAGATTAGGTCTCTTAACTTCTGAATCAGTTTCAGTGGTAGAACTAGGTACAGCAATAGCTGTCTGATCAGCTGAAAGCCTGTTTTCATTTTTTGGAACAGGATAAGAAGATTGCATCAGATGTTCAGATTTCAGTTTATGTTCCCCCAGTGACTCCATAGGGTTGCTTGCAAGATGAGATTGTGGACAATAGGTTGTTGAGTTTAGCATGGGAGCAGATGTCGAGTTTATCAATGTAGTTGTAGTGCAGCTTGAACCAACCACCGAAGCTTGAGTCATGGGGTGGCTCAAATCATTCCGTAAGAAGTTCCTGAATTGGTGAATCTGATCTGCAACTCCTAATGTTCTATTTGCCAATAGAGAGGAACTCCCGTTACCATCCACATCGGTGGTATGAATATTTTGATCTCTCAAGACTTGGCTAGCAGCAGTGACAGCCTCCATCTGATTGCCTACATCCCAATCCATTTCTGTCAATGTAAGTGAATTCACATGAGACAACAAGTCCTCTGTTCCAGTGACCATTTGGTCATTGACACCTGCATAAAGCATATGTATGTACTATAATGTGCAAACTACTAAGCAGACCTAGTTTGCAGTACGTCATCCAGTATGATATCCTATAGTTAATAAATAAGAACTAACAGATTATTCAGTTGACAACATACGGAAAAGCTCAAGAATGTCTAAGAGAAAAGATGGTCATATGCATTGAAGTTAGTGGAGTTCATAAATGAACCATATTACATTACCCTGAGACCTGGAAGTGCTATCAGCAGCAAAATGGACCTTCTTCTGCCCTTCAGCCAATAAAACATGCTCACACTCTGTTCCCAAGGAAGCAGATGTTATGTTTCTTCTATGACCAGTGAAGGATCTTGGTTGATCTCTCAAACTATTGAATGAATTATAATTCTCTTCATGCACGTCGACTGTTGAGCCATACTCCGAAGGTGGCATAGATGCATCCTCTTGAGCTTCTACAGTATCAGAACCAATGTTCTTTGGTTGTGAAATACATTCCATTAATCTGTGACTCAGGGGAATTTCATCTTGGGTCTTCTTTGCTTCAACTGTACAATCTGTATTCACAGTAGAGCCTCTTGATGCTTGCCTCACAGGAGCTACCGATCTCCTTGGCATAATACCATTTGATTGCATTGTACCTAAAGTATTCTCATGTTAGATCTCTTGGCTTTGAAAGTTGTCACCGAGTAGTGAATCAAAATGGTCAAGCGCCAATATTTTGGGGAAAAGGGAAACAAAATAAGACAACAAAAAATGAGAAGAGAAAAAGCTCTTGAGGCCCATTAGATGAACAGAAAGCAATTTCTAAACAACTAAACAAATATGCAGCAGATGTATTTAAAAAGGAAAAGGATAACTTAGATACAGAAACTGTAAGATGATAAGATAACCACTGGGAGGATAGTGAAAGTTGTAGTGATAAGATTAGGTGAAATCAGATGTAATCAATATTTACTTATATCAATATAAAAATATTAGTTGCTCAATGGAAATGATGACATGCTGCCGACCATAAGCAAATAAGTGTCGGGGAAAAAACACAAAACTTAAGAATGTCAAACATTTATAAAACAGAAAATGTGACAGCTTCTATGATCCCCTTCAATCCGTAGCAGAGCACCCACTTCCTCTCCGACTAATTCTAAAAGGTGCACAATTATTCTGAAGACTTGTCATCTTTTTATCCTATCGATCCTCTTTACGTGATGTCTATCTTGAAATACTGCTCATAAGCATTTCAGTAGCTACTTGGAAATGAGGTGCGAGTACAGGCATCTGGTCATGTGCAAAATCCAACTGCAAGACAACTAAGGCCACTATGTTGCTTAAGCTATCACAACATTATGGCCGAGAAATCCATCTAGAGCTGACCTTTTGGGTCAGACACAGCCTTCAAAACTTGGTGATTATGGGCCCGCCTCTTGACCCATCTCCACCTAAGTACAGGACTAAGTTTGGCGCAGGGCTATAACTTGTGATCTACGACACAAGTCCCTCAACCTTTGCCAATTGAGTTAACCCCTTGAGCGAAGGACAAAGTGCAAATTTTTTTTGGATAAGAAAGTGGTATCAATAACAGCATCAAGAAAATGCAAGAATTACGAGATATGGCATATGAGTTCACAAAAAATCTCTAGCTGAGTGTACAAACTATATAAGCCAGAACTAGTGAGTTAATAAAGTCCTGAAGTTGTTTTGCAGTAATATTAGGATAAAAGTTGGACCAACTAAACAAATTGGCAAATAAACCTAGTAAAAAATGCCTAAAGCAGTTTACTCCTCATCAAAACATCTCCTACTCCTCTCTAACCAAATACACCAAAATAAACAAGCAGGTATCATGATCCAGATCTTCTTGATGGCTTTGTCAAATGCTCTATAGGCTCCAACTCCCATAAGCATCCTTAACTGAGAGGGGTGTGATCCAATTGAGACCAGACAGACCAAAAAGCATACTCCATAATTCTGAGGGGCCACCTCACAATGAAGAAAAAGGTGTCTGGGGTTTCAACCTCTTCTTTGCACATATAGCATCTGTTTGGGAGCTAGTCTTTATGTTATCTTGGGTAAGATATGCCTCATATAGAGTTTTGCAAGTAAAACAAACAACCTTCGGCGGTAGTGTGGTCCTCCAAATGAGTTTCCGTGGCCAATTATCTATCGTAGGGTTTCTAGAGCACAACTGTTGGAACCCTTCCTTGACTGTATAAACTCCTCCTTTTTGGTGCCCCATTTGAGCTTATCAACTGCCTAAGGATTAATGTGACAATGATATAGTCGTGCAAAAAATCTACCAGATCATTCACTTCCCAATCGTGCATATTGTTCTAAATAGCATGTCCCAATTGGTCCTTCTCTATTAACAGTAATAACAGAAATGGGATCTTGAGCAATTCTAAACAAATCAGGGAACTCCTCCTGAAGAGTGTTACTGCAAGCCATTTGTCTGTCCAAAATTTTAGTAGTGAACCATTGCCCAATTCAAAGTAAGCATTTTGATCAAATGTGTCCCACAACATCCTAATACCCTTCAATAGTCCTACTCCATAAGAAAGTTTAGTGGTATACGTGCATCATCGATTCAGTTTTCCATTCTTAGCTATGATAACATCTTTCCAGAGCCCCGCCTCTCCCATATTGTATCTCCAAAGCCACTTCATCATCATACTTTTGCAGTGGGCAACAAGGTTCTTAATGGCAAGACCTCCTTGGTATTTGGTTGTGTGACCTTCTCCCATTTGATGAGGTGAAATTTGTGTTCCTCTTTATTGCCTTCCCAGAGGAAGGTCCTTCTTAACTTGTTAATCTGTTCTATAATCTCAGTTGGCATCAAGAACAGGGCCATGAAATAAGTAGGTAAGTTGTGTAGAACATTATCGACAAGTGGTACTCTACGTCTCTACCACCAAAGGAAAAATATTGCATTTGCCATGTTACCAACCTCTTCTCAAACTTTTCAATAGCCCCAGTCCATATTTCAATGGATTTATACTGGCCACCCAGAGGAAGACCCAAATATGTGGAAAGAAAATGAGCAAATGTTACAGCCCATGATATCGGCCAGCTCATCCAAGTTTAAAACTTCATTAACTAGGTAGATAGTGCTCTTTAGCATATTCACGTGGTAACCTAAAATTGCATCAAAAAAACTCCCTCCGTTTCACAAAGAATGTTCTAGTTTGACTTGGCACGGAGTTTAAGAAAATAAAGAAGACTTTTGATCATGTGGTCCTAAATTAAAGTTATGTCAAATGTACAACCCTTTAATCTTGTGGTCTTAAACATGCCATGTGGAAAGTTGTTACCAAAAAGAAAGAGGTCATTTTTTTAAACAGACTAAAAAGAAAAAGAGGTCATTCTTTTTTAAACGGAGGGAGTAACAAAGTGGAATTTTTGCAGATTCTATCTGTTATTCTCCCTGCGCTATGCCCTCAAGACGTTTTCAGAATATTATCATAAAATATGGCTGCTTCTGATTGTTTCTTAGTCCTATATAAGTAATACACTTGTATGCATGTCTAATTCATTCATAGCAACAAGCAAGAATACCATTTGGCGCCGCAATTCCAAGCATATTATTCTTCAAAGTAATGCATTCAATTGCAACTTTAACTTTATTATCAAATATTCCTTTCAAACTTCCTGTAGATCTGCACTCTTCCTCAAGAAAGGACAAGATATGGATGTAACTCGTTGTCAAAGGAGCATTTAAACCCTGAAGAGAGGTTCAGAAAACTGAACATGTTCAGTGTTTCACCCAGTGTTATCAAAGGCGCGCTTAAGCCCTGAAGCGAGGCTCAAAACGTGTTCTGCGCTTCGACTCGCTTTATGTGCGCTTCAATGTTGTCATTAAGGTTCTAAGACAAACATTTCCTTGCCAATAAGCCTCTTAGGAAGAAGTAACACTAAATAATTGATATTTCACTTTATCATGATTTATTTCAATTTCATTGGTCATATATTTGTCATTCATATTTATAATTATTAGTCTTGGACGAAACATATATATTTGTATTCTTTTCTCCCTTTGCGCCTTTTTCATTAAAGCCCACGCTTTATTTGTGTTTTGCACTTAAAGCCTCCACGGACCTTAGAACTCTTTTCCACTTTTCCCCTTTGATAACACTGGTTTCACCTCGCTTAATGTGTCTCAGTGTCGTCATTAAGATTTGAACTTCTAAGACATGATTTTTAGAGAAATAGAACTGTTATACTCCTCAGCATTAAGGAATGCTGGCCACCTCCAACTTCTAAGACATAATTTTCATAGTCAATTAGCCTCTTATGAAAGGGTGACACTAAGCAATTGATATTTCACTTTATCATTTAAATTTTTTTAAAAAAAACGATTTCTTTGTTCTTATATTTGTCATTCGTGCTTATAATTCTTAATTTTGGACTAAAACTACTATATATTTGTATTTTTAACCCTTTGTACCTTTTCTTTATTAAAGCTCAAATGTTATTTGTGCTTAACGCCACAACGAACCTTATAGCTTCTTTGCGCTTAATAATTTTGATTACACTAGTAACTCAGTTGCATTTTTCCTTTAGAGCTCCAATTGAACAGAGCCCGTGTGTTGTCTTTTCAACGATAAATTACATAGTTCAGTAACTTCAAGACGAAAAAATTAAGCATACTTCAATAACCTAAAGCCACAACCTTTCAAATTCACGGAACAAAAATAGCTATATCAACAATAAATGCCTAAAGATAAAAGATGAGAAAAGACAACTTCCACGATGACTCAAGTACCTCCATGATTTCCAGCCAAAATATACAGAACCTAATAACTCAACAACTAGGAATAGGCATGCCATAATGATATGGCAAGCTCACTAATACATATGGCTTTTATACTAGCACACCGAGTAGAAAAGAAAAAAAAATTGAAGCAGACAGATAACTATACAGAAACAGAAGTATTCCTTTAACTCCTACAAATTAAATTGATAACATGAAAAACTGCAAAAACTGGTCCTAATAAGCCCACAAGAAGAAGATAAAACTCAATTACATCACAAAACATGCAAAGATTACACTACAGTCTTTTTTTCCCATTGTCATTTTCTCTTAACTGAAGTTACCAGAACGTGCGGCATCAACAGGATAAAAACCCCCAAAGCCAAAGTTTTCATAGCTCAAAACTACAGAATTACCAGAAATTGAACCGTATACACTTACAGTTAAGAGCAGTAAGTAAACCTAGAGATAAAAGCCCTAAAAAGGTAGTGGCAGCATAAGTGGAAGAGTGAGAATAGTTACCCCGAGGACGAGGGCGTTTGAAGGCTGCTTGAATGTGACGGAGGAAATCCGGTGGAGAAGATGAGGAAGAAGACGTCGTGGTTGTTGTTGAAGAGAGCGTAAAGGAACGGCTGACATTAGCGGATTCTGATGGATCGATTGGAAGAATGGAAATGGGCTTAGACGCTGCTGCTTCTGGTCCTAGAAGGTTCGCCTTCTCACCTTCCATTGATCAATTGCAACTTGCATTTCTCTCCAATATGTTCACTACATAGTACTACTACACAATTGACTAATAAAAGTATCATATACCCAAATATATAGAAACAGAGAATCAGAGAGAGTGATGAGATCTTCTATATGGTGTTTAGTTTATGAAAATGGTGATGAATCTGTGGATCCATTAACACCAATTTGAAAAAAGAGAGAGTTTAGAGCTTCTCTAAAGTTCAAAAATGGCGTCTTGGCGCTCCTCAAATGGGGCTGCATCCTTTGCATTTTGCCCCTTTAATGTGTCTCATTTTGCACTTTGCACCCTATTTTATTTTATCCTTTCTCATGATGGTCCCTGAGTGCTTTCAAAATTCAAATGGTGATCTATGTAGAAAAATAATTCAAACTTTATGTTCATATTATCTACTCAAAAATAGTTACTTGATAATTGAAATTACTAGGAGATAACATTTTCGATCCTGTGTATATATTTACTAGTAAAATTATTAAAGCATCCTACGGAAATTTAATATTATAGAATTTATAAAATAATATTTATAATTTATCGGTTATTAAAATTAAAATACTATATTATTTTACATACAAGATTATGTAGTAACGTAATAATATAAGGAAAACGATAACTATAACATTTTATCATTTATCCTTCAATCAATCATCTTTAATTTGATTTTATAATTTATCTTTTTGTTTCCAAGAAGTGTTACTATTTGCTATTTTTGGAGGAAACAAATGAAAATCAACCTGTGAGATATTAAATTTTCTAATAAATAAAGAATTATTCGTGAAGATAAAGAAAATTCAGCTCTACCTTTTGTTTTACATACATTACTAGGTAAAGAGCACGCAAATTACTAGATAAAGAATTTGCACTTCGCGCAGGGATAATTTTTGTGAGTACTATATTTTCTTTTTTCTATATTTATTTTTCAATTGATGCGTAAACTTTGTAATCATCATATGAGTTATTAATGATGTATAAGCACATGCCTTTAGGTAAGCTGTATTTGGTAGGTTTCCAATGCATTATGAAGTTGAGGTTATATGGCAAATAAATATGAGTCCGAAACTTAAGGGTATAAAGATATAATAAAAATTCTAAACGATATATAAATTTGAAGTTAACCAAACGGTAAATCGCTGCAGATGCCAGCTCCTTAACTCATCTGAAAAGGCAAAAAATCGCTTGCCGGGCAGCGATGAGGCAGCGATTTACAAAAGTTATTTTGTTTTTAAATAAAAACATGAAATCGCTGCTTTTTTTTTAAGCATGATTTCAAAATTTGTTCCTACAAATCGCTGCAGAGAAGCCTATATTTCAAAAACAAAAAAAATTTAAAAAAAATGTTAAGCATGCGATTTTATTAAATAAAAATTTTATAATATTTTTTAAAATTTAAATAGATAACTTATAAGAAAATATACATTCTTTTAAAAAAATTAAACATAAGTAAAGTAATAAATATATTTTTCTTTCTAAAAAGATATTATATCATTTAAATTTAAATAATATTTTGAATTCACAATTAATTTTGAATTAAATAAAAAAATTTAATGCAGCAAGAATTATTGAATTTTTTTTTAAAACAAATGATGTGTATATTATATATATAATCGATGAACCCATGAGGATCACTGTGAATAGTAAAGTTTTGTTTTCTTTGTAAAGTATTTAAATAAGAGTCACATGTAATAGTCATTATATGCTTACAAATGCTATACAATTGGGACTCTATTATCCTTCATATTCATATTCACTTCTACTTCAATCTTCCAATCTACTTTCAATCTTCCAATCATCTTAAATTTCTTGGTTATTTTTCAATTTTCTAAAGTTTTAAAAGCATTTTTCCTTTATAAGGTGAGTTACATTCATTTATTTTTAATTTATTTATAGATTAATTTATCTTTTATATTGATTTTGTGATGATATTCAATCGTTTTGATACCTTATATTTAATGTTAATATTTCTTTTTATTTTTTGTGTATAGATAGGCTCCGTCAATGGTATACGTACATCCTGTCCAGTAGAGCCGGATATTATGAAAAATTTATTTCCATCATCGTTTCGAAGGAATTGGAATGGTAGCATAAAAGAAAGAGGTCTTGCTTATATCGCGTCGTGTGATATTGATTTTGGCAACATATAAAATATCATCATTACATTCTCGGCATCCTTCAATATTTTGAAATGTAGATTAAAGGAATTTCTTGATGTAGGATGTGTGCCGTATGACCCGAATTAATTTTCTGTTTTTAAATTGAAGGTGGCGTCAGAAACTCATACTTTTTCATCATGCGAACAGGCGAGGCTGGGAGCCATAAACTTAACAGTAGATAGTTGTAATTTTATTCGGAGGGTAGTAAATGGTATTCCTATATTTTTAAATGGGAGCTGATCTTAGGTTAATAGGTACCAAGAAAATGATTTTTTCAATTAACAGGATAGGTTACCACCCGATAACTAGTTATTTTTCTGTGTTAGTAGATTGTTAACATATTAATTGATTGAGTAATATCGAATGTTTAGGATGGTATTAATGATAACTCAACTGAGCATGAAGTTCAATCAAAGATTTTAGATTATATTTATTATGGTTATGTGGTGGATCAATATTTTTTGCCGTATAAATCTAATATAAGATTAATTTGGACATTGTGATTGACTTAGAAAATTTTAGATTTAATGTCAAACTCAATCATGGGATCAGCCGCATTAGCATATTTTGTATAATTGTGATAGGACGTCTTCAATGCCAAAATCAAATGAAGTTTTGTGGATTTCCTCTCTTTAGTGCATATCTACATTTTTTTTAATTAAATATTTTTTAATACTAGTAATATGGCCACTTTTAAGTTAGTGCATTATAGTAATGGTGAATTTATTTTATTGTAGATTTCGGGCATGGGTAATACATTATCCCTGCAACCATTGCCAAAGCCGCTAAGAGCAAGAACCAATCAACTTTAGGCTTCACTCGCCTTGTCACGAAATGCGCGACGTGGAGATCATCAAAAAATGAGGCACGACCTGTAATCGTGTGATTAGGGATGTACTAGAATATCTAACTATTGAACAAATATTTACCTATTATAGATTTTAAACTATTCGTATTTTATTTTTTTTAAATACGAATATATTTGGTAGATCTTTAAATGACACATGGTACGAAAAAATTATTTGTAAGATTGTTCATTTCACGTACATATTTTTTTTTTACCAATTGTTTTGTTTTTATAATTTATCCTTACTTAATTATTTTTTTTATAGTTTATTTGGCAGCTTTTATTTGGAAGAGTTATTAATGGATTGCTGAGTGGTGTCGGTCGGAACAAGTGTCGGCTTGGCAACAGGTGCCACTGATTTATAAATTTATCGTGAGTGGCACATTGGTTGATCGTGTTGTAAGACAGTTCGATTATTTATACAACATATTGCTGGACCGTGTATCTAATTTTTCGAAATCATTTAAAGCGTGATAAACGATCCAATAAAACAAGAAGAGATAGAGCATTTAACTACACACAATCTTTATGGAAACAACGTCCAAATCGTAGATTTCGACCATCCATTTGTAAGTGATCAAACAGATTACTTTTTCCCCCCCCGTTGGTACATAGGCATACCCGCATGGTCCCATTGGCAATCCCACATGTTGTACCAAGTGTATCATCAACAACATGGCAGGAATACATGAGGCATTAGTATGTATATTATGTAATGTTCATATTATGTAAGCAATCTTTAATATTTTTTGTGTTATTAATATTTGTTTATTCATTATATGCTAGGGGTCATGAAATGCAATATCGTCGAGCTAGGATGATTGAAAATGATGAAAAATCAATCTAATGAACTAGACAATATGGCAGAGGAGTGCCGCTCGTATTTCAATGGAGTCAATGAATGGCCGCCTTTCAGGGAACGCGATGTGATCTTTGCTCCTGATTACAAATCCTCCCACTCAATACGATGAACACCCCCAGTAAAGTAGGCGCTCGCCGATCCGACAACAACACCGAGAGAGGGTGCTCGTCGCCGTAGACGGACCGCTGGTGAAACAAGTATTTTTCAACAGGGCCCCGCTAACACTAATGTGGGCGACTCCCGAGCTTTATTATCCCACGTTTTGATTTTTCTACAAGGCCCTCTAAACCTAAGTTATTTTTCTAGTCAGCAAACATTGGTTTTGTACTCCACAGGTTCCAATATCTAGTTTCGCGCAATAGTGACCCATGATGGTATTAACATGGTATGCGTGAATTTCCTATACATAATTCTCCATTTGGTGGAGATTGAATTTTTCGAGTAATTATAATAATTTTTCATACCATTTTTTTAATTTTTTTATAATTTTTTTTAATTTTATTGCATGTTTATTTGAGTATTTATGTTTAAATTGTATTATAGGTAACTGTGTCCGATGATTTCATCAGATTAATGCTGGGGCTTCACAAAATTTAGTTCTTACTAGACAAAATCCACGCGGAGAGCTCTAGGCTACACAAATCAAACTAGATGTGAACGCAATCACTATCAAAATGAGGAAGATTTTGAAAATGAAGATGAAATTAAGATTAGAAGATTCAGATTCAATAGAATTAATTTTTTTTTATGCACCTTTTATTCTAAAGTCTGAAGATTCCGAATTTTGAAATATGTAATTTTTTGTTTGTTTCGTGCAAGTTTGAATAAAGTAATAGATTCTCCTCTTTTTTTTTATTTTTGAAACAAGTTTGCATGATTTATTTTCTTATGTCATAGGTCAATCCATACTTTTTAATGTTATTCAATCAATACTTTTTTATGTTAGTGCACTCAATACTTTTTTATATTAGTGTCAAATCCATTATTTTTAATAATTTTCAAAATCACTAATATCATAATGTAAAGAATGATACGTACACTATTTAAAATGTCACAAGACAAATTTAAATTCATTACAAATAAATATAAAAAGATATATCATAATATTAAGTAACAAGATAATAAAAAACACATTAACCTTAAAACATAGACAAAATATTAAAATCGAGTAGGACAATCGTGCCTTTGTGTGACCGTGTCTCCCTTCACAACACTACATTGTCTAGTCATGCAAGCCGGAGCTAGATCATTCATTCTTAAGTCGGCTTCTTACTTGCGTACCACTTGTCCGCAAATATTCATATTTTCAATTAACTTAAAAGGAGCTGGTGGCCAATACATTTCAGAACCACTGGATTAATGTCTCACTGCTATGTTTTACGTTTGTATATTTTGCACTGTAAAATTTACTTACGATAAGATTTTGGGCTCGATTCCGCGAAAGTCCACTATAAATTTGATGGCATGCGGACAAGGCATTGATTAGGTTTGCTCCATTTTCCACAAGAACATTTCTTACCTGACTTTTTTGCAGTAACCTTGTGGATTTCCACCTTTAACCATCATAATCACAAGTAAGAGATTTCACAACTCCATCACATCACCATGTTGTAATTCATCATATTGTGTGCCCTTGAGCTCTTATAATAATCATTAAATTTTTTTATTATCGCAAGAGGCCATGGCATATACTTTGAAGTAATGCATTGCAATATTGTTTCTTTCGACAAACGATCAACGAGAGCTTTGAATGTCATTCGAACCATGGCAGGTCACAGGAACCCCCGAACGCTTTTTTCAATAACCATTTATGACTCAGACACATGTTGTCGTCCATGGCACCCCATCTACGACCACCATCCTCATACATTGGCCTTTTTTCCCAAAGAAATTTTATTTTAATTAAACCATTCATATGCTGCAGGAGACAATGTTGTGTTTGTTGCTCCGTTGCATAAACTTTTTCTCCTATGCCTCAGTAGCAGCCAACCTCATTAGATTTTCGAGTTCACTATTTACAAATGGTTTTATTAAAATTTGTCTTTTAAGTGTCGAACCCAAAATCTATGAGATGTTTTTGGGTGGACTCAACCAATCATAAGATTGAATGCACTGGCAAGATTCCTTGCTGACGGTCAGAAATAAGACTCATTGCCCTTGTCGTTCAACAGCAACTAATTTTGTCCATAATAACTTTGAGAAACGCATGACCAAGATTCTCAAAACTCTCACGTGCAACTAAAGCATATTGCAATTGAAAAATATTTCCATTCGCATCACTTCTAACCGCATTAACAATTTGATATCATACAAACCCATAACGATGTGGCCGTCGATCAATACCGGCCTACAACTTTTTGAAACCATCTTCTATGTTTAAAAGCCCAAAAAAATAACTTTAAAATTGCTCCACTTGCATTTGTTGTAGAATGATGCTCCCACTCAATAATATTGCCTGGGATCAATACTTGTAGTGCAAAGCCATTTTATCGGTATGCCTTAAAAATGAACTTTCAAATCGCCATAAACCATTCGAAATGCTTTTCTTCGACCTTTTTGTGCTATTACTATAACTAGGAGTATAGTATGCTTTCCTTAATAATTTCACCGGATCATCTTAATATTTATGGTCCTGATTTTGACAATAACATATGGTATTAATGATTGGCAATCATGTTTATCATTCAAATTGGAAATGATCCTGCCTTATGTTATCTGTAAGACAAGTATTCGTTTCATGCATTTTCTCTGTCTTCCACATACGCTTGAAATCTCTCTAAACCGAAAATCTAATCACAACCTACTCATGACGCTTGCAATAACTTTCACTTTTACTTTTGGATTGATCACAAAGAAATCTTTTTAATAGCAAGACTATATGCTCTTTACTACAGATTCATTTGCATCTTATTCATAAATACATACCTCGTTGTCATATCAATTAAATTAATCACAATGAATAATAATAAATAAGATACCTCTAAATATTTAGTTTCAACAACGAACCTGACTGGATATGTTTAGGATTGTTTGAATTCCAAAGTGTCGTTCGAATGGACCCGTCATCTCTCGTTTAGATTGAAATCTTCTGCATTTTCTTTTTCAGTGTGATCTAAGATGAATCTCTTAAGAGATGATAATTACTACTTTGATCTTCAAATCAAACTGATTCATTAGGTGGCATTAGGTGCATTAATCTACAACATTAATCATCATCATCGTCGTACATCTCATCACTGTCTGTTTAATTCATGCTCGGAGTTTCATTCATTGTTGCAACTCACCAACTCGTTCATCACCATAACATTATTATTTACAATTTGTGTTAACATAATTTCACTCTGCCTTTTGAAATTTGATCATCCTATTAAAATAATAATATAGATATATTACATAAAGAAAAATAGTTTTTAAAGAAATAAGAAACATTCTTTATTTACCTCTTGTTGATATCCGATGAGAAAAATTCAAATGACTGAAATTTTGGCTGACTCTCCACATATTCCAATGACTTTATTATCCAGATTGTTGGAAAGATTTGAAAGGTAGAATGAAATATGAATATTAAGGATAAGAGTCATTTATAGGCATTTAGCATATAAAATACGATTTACATGTGACCTCTTATTTTACTATTTCAAACAAAAACAAAACGTTACTATTCACATTTGAATCCACATGTGATCATCTTTAAACTTATATATATATATATATAGTATATATCATTTTGTTAAAAAAAAATCAATAATTTTGTCTGCATTTAATTTTTTAATTTAAAAAAATTAATTATTGACTTCAAATATTATTTAATTTAAATTCAATATAATATCCTTTTTTTAGAAAGAAATATATTTTATTACTTTATTTATTTTTAATTTTTTTTAATCTATGTATATTTTCTTATAAGTCTATATTATAAATTTCAAAATATTATAAAGGTTTTTTTTATATAAAATCGCTGCTTTAACATTTTTTTTTTTGAAATACTTCCTGCAACGATTAATAAAAAAAAATAATTTAACAAAATCGCTGCCCTGGCAGCGATATACCTATTTTTTTAAAAAAAATATATAATTAAAAAAAAATCGTTGCCAAGGCAGCGATTAGTAAGAAACAAAATTTTGAAATCGCTGCTTAACTTTTTGCAAATCGCTGCTGAGACAAGCTTATTTTGCCTTTTCCAGTTGAGGTAAGAGGTCGCTGCATCTGCAGCGATTTTACCGTTTTGGTTAATATAAATGATACACCATTTTGAAATTTGTTAATATTTTGTACCCTTTAAGTTTCGAACTCGTATATTTCCATTAAGTTTAGACTTGTCTATTATTAATAATAATAAATATAAAGATGGGGAACATGTGGCCACATTTTTGTATATTGAAATTCTCAACTCAATATGATTTGAGTACCTATTGCTTCTTTTCTGGCCACATGAGATGGCCTTTAGACATGTAAAAAACTATTTTATACCGTGTTATAAAAAGTGGGAATGGGAAGCGAGACGTTTTTTTATCGGAAAATTAATTTGGACAAAATTTTATTTTATTTTAAAAGAGGTCATTTTATGGGGGACTTTTTAGGAGTCGCCACTTTAATTTTTAAGAAAAATCAAGAAACTTATTTCATAAAACTAAAACAGAAAAAATTGGTCTTGAAAATGTTTTATGGGTTCGTGGGAAATTCCTATTAGTTTCGTAGAAGGTGTAAGGCACCTAAGAGCACTCCGCTAACTTACGGTTTATCCAACGTTACCTTATTTGACTATTTAATTTTTAACTTTTGGAGTCTTTGCTATTGAACTCATTAGAAACTTACTTAGGGCGAATTTTCTGTTTTTTTTTTAGAATCTTTATTAGGAGTCCGTTGAAGTTGAAAACTTTAACTCTAAGCACTTTTCCAAACTCACATCTATCTTTTAAAGTTTCAAATTTTTAATTTTAAAGTTGATAAAACAAAAGACGTTCGATGGTGTTGGAGTTATTCTAACCTAAACTAAAACGCCATTTAAGTAAAAGCACGTAAACAAAGAGAAAGAGAGAGAGAGAGAGAGAGTCGAGAGATGAGATTTGGGTCCAAACTCGACGTTCTGTCGCCTTGACGAGTTTTTGGATCCACCTGTTTTTGGGATTTTTGGCCCTTATTGTACCCTGTCCTAATCTAACACATCCAAATATATCCGAGAAAGTAAAAAAAGAAAAAACACAAGGTCTTATATGCCCATTACAATACAACACAAAATAATAAATACATAAAAATAAAAGAAGCGTACTTCTGATCCACTTGGATATCCTTCTTCAACTCATGACTTGATAAACGCCTCTCTTAAAGGTTGTCTTACTTGATAAAAGACTATGAGTCTTACTACTCCTCCTCGAGATCTGAGAATGAGAGTTCCTGGATGAACTCAAACCAATTTTACATGCCACAAAAAATTAAACGAAGGAATTAATATTTCGATTCAAACGGACACATAATGCCGAAACAAACTCACTAATAAAAATGGCATATTTTATCCAAGACAGAAGCAGAAAACGACAAACAACCCTATATGATTCTAAAATGAATTGCAAATCATACTCCCCCACATGAAAGGAAAGCAAACGAATAGTTAGCCACCAAGCCCAAACAATTGACAAAATTAATATCGCCTAAATGATGCAACTTAACTACGAATAAGAGACTTCGATTAATCAACTAAGAATCACACCCACTGTATACTTAGCAAAACTGAACAAGAAACAGAAGGCGCAGGATCCATTTAACTTCCAACACCATATTGATTAAAATTTAACACGAAATTAGGCAGAATGAGCATGGCAATCACGTTAATAACTAAAGCAATGTGCCAACAGAATAATGTCAGCAGCAATACGACCAAATTATACATAATATAATCAAGGGAAATACAATTACTTTTACTCCGCCCAGTTTAAGACCTTAATATTTAATGTCTAAATCGGGACAGAAATAAAGCGGTTATAATTAGCAAAGCGCAGTGCACCCAATACAAACTCATCTTATCTCTAAACCACCCAAATTTCGTCTCAGAATGGAGAATAATCTCAACGACTGAAGGAACTTATACGGACTCACAAGATATTTCGCAACCCAGTTCTACTTCTAAGCTTACAACGTAGTTATGCGAATCTAATTTAGAAAACAATAAATAGGCACAGTTTCGACCCTTTTCGCGCACAATCAACGATACTAAAATAAAGGTATAGAACCATTTTGAAATGTAAGCATGAAAACCTTTTGACTCAACGCCCTCACAACGATTTACTGTCGAAAAACATAAGAAAAGAAAGGCCAGAGCCTTGTACAAGCAAGGATATCAGGGGCTAAGCAACATCGAAATTCAACGAGCACAACACAAGTTACCACCAAATCTCATGGCCGAAGGCAGATCCATCACTATTTTTGGCTAACAAAGAGTAAAACTCCTAACACAGCAACCCGCAGTATTTGATAGTCGAACAAGCGACATCCCTGCTGTTCGGGACTCAAATCCGCATTCCTAAACACGAGATAACTACTATTATTTTTTTTAAGTCACTGAGCAAACCCCAAACAGTAACGAAAAAAAATAACCATCAGCATGAACCTTTCCAGAAGGCATACCACACGACATATAACCTCATAAAAAATATACCATCTGTTTGATCGAACGAACAATGGACATAAACTATGGAAGATAAAATTTCAAACGTCATAACACTAACATCAAAGACCATCGCGTAAAAAAAAAAACAAGAGAACTAATAGAGAGAAGAGACATTAAAGAAAATATGACGAATACCGTTTCCGATGGCGGAAATGGGACGGGTGAGCAAGCGAGATAACTTCCACACCCGAAATCCCACTCGACCCGCCAGCAAAAGGCGGTCCTAAACGAATCTGGCAGTCTGCACACTGTGACTCAAGAGAAATCTCTCGATTTCTTTTTAGGTTTCCTCTGTCAAATATCCATGGGCCATGCCTATCACTTTCTTGTGAAAGCTTTTCTAAAGAGTTGAAAACTTTACTCTCAAGAAAAAAAATCGAAGCAGAGACACAACGGTAGAACCAACCAAAGAATTTTCTTCTTGTCTTTCAAAATTTTCCCAACCTAAATTTTCCAGACCCTATAATTTCTAACCACAATTTTTTTTCACTTAACGTCCACCCACCTTTTCTGAAGAGGGGTGGGGTTTATATAGAAGTAAAACGAACTAGGGTTTCGATTTTGGCGGATCGCCCATTCCGTAATTCTAAATCCATCTTATCCACAAAACGATATTCTCGAGTCCTGGCTATTTGGAACACGGCTTCTGATGTCGAGTGGAGGGTCGGTATAGCCTCCTCCTCGATACACGACGTGGCCCATCTCGTGCTACCAAGGACAAACAAGACGAAGAGCTAGGTAGTCCTTCCTTGCTAGCCAGACCTGCTGCTGCGACGCGTACGGGCCAAGGTAGAAGCGTAACGTGATTGCTCGCGTTGAGGTTCGACGTGAGGAGGGAGTTGGGAGAAGGGCGAGAAACGTGGGGGGAGACGCGGGTGAGAGAGGGTGTTTCCGTTTTTGGTGGTCTGCCTTTTCTGCGCTTTTGGTGTTCTTGGCGTGCCCTCATGTTCTGGGAAGAGCGTGAAGAGAAAGAGGAGAGAGGGGGAATGGGTCGGGTTATGGGTTTTAGGTGGGTTGGTTCGGTCGAAACTGGTCAAATAAGGTGTTGTGTCATATTTAGTTGGGGTGGGTTGATTATTTGTTTGGGCCTGGAGAATTGCATTTGAGGTTTTGTTTTTAAAATGGTGGGTAAAGGGATTGGGGGGCCTTTAACCTGAAATAAGGATAGTAGAAGGGAGTGGGCACTTGGGAATGGGTCAAGGCTGGGTAGTGGGGGGAATTAAAAAATTACATAGCCCCAATCTGGTTTTTTTGAAATGGGCCAAAGGGATTGAATTTAAAAGAATGGCCAAATATAATTAAACCACAATAAACAAAAATAAAATAAGGCTAAACCTTACATAAATGAATTTGTAAGAATTAAAATTAACGCTCCCCCGTACTTTAGTCGAAATAATTTATAAAACTCAGTAGAGGTGTTCAAACGTATAATATAATTTAAATTAACTAGTTTAAATAAATCTTGTAAATTTATATTTTGATGATTTTTGAATAATCATAAGATAATCCTACTTATATACATAAAATTATAGCAACATTATATCGTTTATTTTCGCAACCTTATAAAACTATTATTTAAATTATTTGGAAAATTTAAGGAACGCATCGAATAATTAATTACAACACACACACCGACGTGGGTCCAAAAATTGGGTGTCAACAGATGTTTTATATGACAATATGAGGTGGACGTAAAGCCTCGAGATACGATAACGTAAGTCTCCTTTACTACGGGCATAGTCACATTATATTCACTTTAGTTTTATTACTAATAAAATAAGTAAAAGTACAACTTTTCAATGATTATGATGTGTGTATGGAGATATATATTAATATTCAATAACGAAGAAAAAAGGATTACATTATTATTTGAGATATATCAATTAGACCAACAATATAAAATATGATTAACTTAGAAAAAAAAATTAAAACCTTCAGGCGTACGTTTTACGGCCCATGAACTTACATGGGTTTTATGTTGAGTTTTAAACGCCTTCAAATTTAGGACTTACACCTTTGGATCTACTTTTTTAATTTATGGCCCAAGCATATTATTGGTACGAAAACGGCCCCGCCCTGGACTTCGCCCCAAACTTTTTTGAAAAGCACTGTGTGTCTGTGTGATTTCAAGCATAGATTGAAGGGGTATCTGGGCATTTTTTCCATATAATTATCAGTAGTAAAATTTGGTTCCGTATATTCTTTTATGTTTGTGATATTTGAGTAAGTGCTTATTTATACGCATTACATGGTGAAATAGTATCATATTGGGTTCAATAGGTATTCAATAATCAAATGTTCTTCCGAGCAGTGTATGTACTATGTTTTCCTATCTCTCTATTTATCTTGTACAATTGATCAGTAAACTTTGTATTCATCATTTGCATGTAATGCAAAGTTTATGCATTGCTAAAGTGTTTTTGTAACACCCAAAAAATTAGTAGGTGAAATTAGAGTCTTATTACGTGATAGTTTTTGAGTTTGATGTATGGTTAGAAGTGTAAAATGTTCCCAAACTTATGATGAGGAGTTTAGGGATTAAACGTCAAGGTACGATCCCCAAAGACCAACCAAGGTTACCCTAAGTCTAACCTCAACCAATCCCCAAGCTGCCAATTAAGTGACCTACGGATAGGACCTACTGGGAGTAGGTCCATCCTCTATCCACGCCCCATGGGACCTAGTCATGGGTCAAGACCTTGAAAGTGAGCTGCGGACCATGAAACTAGGGAACTGCAGGACGACCAGTAGGTCATAGGCGTAGGTTATGGCTAGCAAATCTACCGAGTTTCGCTCAAGGTGAGGGTTAGTTAAGGTAATTTCTGTTTTAGTTAATTTATTGTATGTCAGTTTATATTGATTTAATAGACCTATAGAAGGGTTATTAAGCTATTAACTAACCATTTACACTTCATAAATCCCCAACCCAAAATCATAATTAACATTTTCCCAAATAATTCTCTGTCTAG
The DNA here is from genome assembly GCA_027704765.1 of Solanum habrochaites. NCBI lineage: Eukaryota > Viridiplantae > Streptophyta > Magnoliopsida > Solanales > Solanaceae > Solanum > Solanum habrochaites. Next base: position 6,627,720 of record JAKWJA010002499.1, read on the forward strand.
GAGGAGGAGGAGGGCAGATTTCCTCCATTGTTTCAAGCTTGGTGAGGGCTTTGAATTAAGGTATGTTAGCTTTTTCATCTATGGATTCTTCCACCCATTTTTTTTTTCAATTGGAAAGTCAAAATTCAATTTCTTCGTACATTATGGGTAGTGTTTAAGTATGATTCTAATCTAGTAGATAATACTTAATTATGAATGATCTAGCATTTAATTATGATATTATAATGAATTCATGTGATTTTTAGGGCTAACTCTAGTCTAATTAATGAATTTGATATTGTGTAGGTTTAAGCCATGAAAGGTGCAATTGAAGAATTAGAATTGATCTTCTAAAAATCAATGTCATGTGTAGTAGTTGTTCAAGATTAAGGAAACATACATACATGAATTGAACTTGATTTATAGAATATGTTATGATCTCAATCCTACCTTATAGAATGTTGTTGTCAAGATTTGAACTAGGGAAAAGATATAAGTCATTAACAGTGAAATCAAAAGATTAAAGGGCCGAGATTCATTTCATTTAAATAAAGCTGAAGGGACGAGATTGTACCACATGGATAGATGGTTATATATACACATCACAGAGAAGAGAAACGGCTATCTAAAATCTGATAATTTTCAATTGTGTATTGCGTGCTTCTTGTTGAGAACTATAAAAATAAATTTAAAAAAGTATTTTTTAAAAATCAAAATTCAATTCTTATATATGTCCGCTAATTAGCATATAATTGTGGTTAATATACATCTATCATTTAGTATTACACAACTTTATTTACCACTCTTCCTAGCCAAACTTATAACTTAATTGTCTTAGTTTGTTAAAGTTGAGATAAATAATTCAAGGACTATCTAATACCTCCGGCTAAATACAAGTTAAAATCGTTCTTTATTATTTCAATCGAAATTATTATATCTTATACCTTACACCAAACTATGTGTATCAACTATTCCTTAGATTTTCTTTTTCAACCTTGATTGTGTAAATTCTTTTACACCATTAATATATTATTTTAACAGAAAGACCTTTTGAAAGAGAAACAAATGTTTGTTTTACTATTCAACTAACTTGACTTTGGACATGGATTTGGTAAAGACCAGTTAGTCAACAAAATATTTTACCCTATATCTCATTGAACAATAATTAGTATGGCCACATAGATTTTCCACTGTGGAAAAATACTTATATATTAAACTCATGGACTATAGTAAGGTAATTCACTTGTAAATATAATAAATATATAGTTGTATTTTAGTATTTGAAATGTTCATTTCAACTTCTTATTCCGATAACATTTTTTATTTATAGTAGTTTGCATCTTATGACAATTCATCCATCTCTAAGAATTTCTTTCTTAAATCATTTACCATCCTTCATCAGCAAGAGAAGGAATAAAAATCTCGTTAAATTAGTTTTATTTTTTAATAAAACGAATATAGTATAATTTTCTGACAAAGAGAATTGAACGATATATTTTTTAGTTACGTAGCTAGGCCACTATTAATAAGTTATTACACTATATTCTTATCTTATATTGTATTAATTAATTTCTCTACCAGTCTTAAATTAATTCTCCTATTTCCTCCCTCTCCTACACATTTATTTGATTTTTTATTTAATGTGCCTTTTAAAAAATAAAAATAAAATAAGAATTTTACTATATCACTTCTAATTATTGAGTTATTTAAATGTCGAGTTACGAATACTATTTTTGTAATATAAGTATAAAATGATAAAATTTTAAACTAGAGAAGTAAAGAATTACGTTCTCTACATTCTACTCTCTTTATTTTCTATTTTTTATTTTTTTAATAAGAATACACTTTTTTTCAACGCTATTTTACATCAAACAAGATTTAAAAAATCAAAATCTACTAAACAGTTTATTCATCTTCACTTTGACACGCCTCTAGTTAATACTCTTTAATTTTTTATCCCTAATCATCAATGGGTAATAAGCAAGTTGTTCAAACATATCCTAATATATTATATAATATATATATATATAATGGTATAGATTGTTTAAGTAATATTTAGCCCTTCTTTCTTTCAGTGTAAGAAAAAGAAAAAGCTGAGACGGTTTAACTTCTAATTTGGTATAGGATAAATTTTTTTATACACATTTATTTAATTAAATGGTAAAAAAGCATAAAAATTAAGCTGACCAACAAGTGCAAAGGCAGTGACAGAGATCATAATGACTGCGGGTTATCTTGGATTTCAAAAAAAAATGTCAAATGTGTTTTTCTAAGAACACGAGGATCAAAATTAGAATAAGATAATAATATGATAACAAAAATTACCAGTGTGTTTTTATTATATCACTCCTAATTATTACCATCTCCGTCCACTTTTAATTGTCATAAATTATTTTTAGAGCCAAAAGATAATAACTTTGACAAACATTTCCCATTGTATTTTTTTCGTCATATTGATATGCAAAAAAAAAAATGAAATTTATAGTACTTTTCATATAGCTTTTGAATATCTATTTTTTTTAAAATATCAAATTAATGTTATTTAACTTTAAAAATTAGTCCAATTAACTTTGATAGCGCTACTTGACAATTAAAAATGATCAACAGAGAAGAGAGTGTAAATTACCACTTGATCATTTAAAAATGAATATTACTTAATAATAAAATAAAATAGGTACTATAAAATAATACTAACATCTATATTTTAATATAATCAATAAATAAAAATGAACAAAATAAGTATATATAAGACAAGTCTACAACACTCTTTAATTCCCCTCTTGTTTTATTTAATTGTCCAAATTCCAAACGCCAAAGTTGGATAATATAAACTTACAAAACAAAATAAAAGTCCAAAGAATAGAGAAGACTAGCCCCCCTTCTTTGTTTTTTCCCTCTAAGTAAAGTCTCCTATATTATATTAAAAAAATCAAAGTCTCCTCTATCCACATACCCCACATAATACTCATTAGTACGTAGCACATATATTTTAAATATAATAGTACACACACAAGTAGCTAATAACTCAAAAAATATACAAAAAAAAAAAATGGAGTGTAGAAAATTTGAAATAACTCTAATATCAGCAAGTGATCTTGAAGATGTTCGTAAGCTATTCAAGATGAAAGTTCATGCTAGGGTTTCAATAGGTAGCAACCCTAACACCGAAAGACGGACCCCAACGGACAAGCATGGGGAGATAAATCCAGCATGGAACTTTAGTATCAAGTATACAATCTCAGAATGGATGATCAAGTATCAAAATGACATGTTAGTGATTAAGTTATACTGCAAGAGGAAACTCGGGGATCGATACATAGGTGAAGTTCATATGTCTATGAAGGAGTTATACGAGTATTCATATGCTAATGGAGGTAGTGCTATCATGACTTGTCCTGTACATAAAGGTTCTGCTCAATCTCAAGGTGTTTTGAGGTTTTCATATAGGTTTAGTGAAAGAGTTATGATTGATAAGTTAGTTTTGGCTGAGAGCATTGCTGGTTGGAGTATATGTAATTATTCGAGTGAATTTGATTTTCTAGTCTTTTTGCCTTTTTATGCTTTTGTACTAATGGATTTAACCATCATATATATAGTTTGTGTGTTTTTGTTTTTGAATTGAATGTTGAAGTGATGATGAGGTTCGGAAAATATAAATATATGTTTTTGTTTTGAATTGATCAATGTTCAATGATGCGCTATATTAGGGATTCGGAAAATAAAAATGTATTGATGAGACTTGAATGTAGAACCTCAAAGGTTCTACAATAAAAATATCATTAGCGGTAATTAATTCTTAATTACCGTTAAATATGTATTTTTAGCGGTAATTGACATCTTTGTATATGTCCCTAAAATCTTTAGTGATATTGGTTCTAATGACATTTAACTAATGCCGATAAAGACTTTAACACTCTTTATTAATGTCAATATTTAATGCCGCTAAAAGTTATTTTTGTTGTAGTGAGAAGAATTTTGAAATCTGATCTCAGCTACAAGTTAACCTTTAGTCTTTAAGTTTAGGAGTTTTAATTTATATAATTTATAAAATAAAAATTTAATTAAGAGGATTCGAGTGAACCTCTCGCTACCTTCTAAAAGTCCAACTCTTTTGCCATTAGGAAGGTGTCACACGAATTCCCAGCCTTGTATATGAAGGAAAGTGTGCAACACGTCCGGGTTCAGTCAGGGTGGCGCTTTCAACAAGATTTTCTCCATACCAAGGGCTCAAACCTGAGATCTTCGGTTAAGGGTGTAACAATCCACCAGTGCACCACAATCCATGTTGGTATTCATACAATACATTTAATATTATTAGGTGAGATTAATTATTATCTTTTTTTAAAAAAAAATAAACATTTGATATTTAAAATTTCAATCTCAAACTAATCGAAATTTGCCTAATATAAGAATCATTATCTTTCCTGCCAAAATTTCTACATTCAATACTGATTTGAACGCAAAAATTCTAATTAATGATCTCCATTTAAATAATTCAGATTTGTGCCAAATATGATCCAATATCAATCCCCATTATCAAAAATTTCTTCGCTCCATGGTTCGAACTCAGAAACTCTAGTTGGTTAGATCTCGGAAACTCTAGTTAAGGTGGATTAATATCAATGAATTATTATATCTATTGATGATGCAAGAGAGTTAAGTCAAGTATGTATAATAGACTATATTATAGCTAGTTCTAAAATGCACAACGGTCCAACCAAATTGGAACTTCAATGACCAAAGGTGACTTAAGAGTCAATGAATCAATTTGAGGGGAAAACAAATTAGACATATATGTTGTATGAATTTAATTAAGTCTTGCGTTGATCGATCAATTTAATGAATTAAAGGTTTGTATGATTTTGTTTGACCATATATATATTTATTGTGGATGGTAGAAGGATGTACACTTTGCTTTGTTAGGTGTATTTGGTACATAGGAAAGAATCTTGGATATTAATGTATACTTTTAGTTGGTGAATATGCATATCATACAATTTATTGTAATATTTTTTCAATAGAAATTTAAGAAGTTTCTATCCAGTTAGTTGGTCAGACTTTGAGTTGTCTTATATTGATTCAGTTAGTGTGAGTTTTTCCTTTTCGTTTTTGACACAATACATAAATATAATTTTTAATTTAGTTTTATCTCGAATAATTATGCATTCCGATTTTGATATACATAAATATACATTTAAATTTGTATAAAATTAAATAAGTAGATACGCGTGTTCTACATGACATAATACACTTGGGGATCTTCGTCGTACAAGAATTATACCGCCAGGGGTTTAGTATTTTAAAGAATTGTAATACAAAGAGTTTTTTTTATTAAGTTTGTTCATTATTCCCCCTAATTTTGTGGGATTTTGGATAAAAAACTTTTAAATTTTTTTTACTAATTATATCCTTGAATTGTTATAAAAAAATTTATTTAATTTAATTGGACCGAGATTGATAATTATTAGATAATATTATTTTTATAATCGAGAATCTTATTTTTAAATTTTTAGAGCTCGAATTATCAAAATTCAATTGCTTTGTAATTAAATAAGGTTATTACTTTGTTTTTTTTTTCTTTTCATAAATGACGTGTTGCTATAATTACATATTCGTTCGAAAAAAAAAAATCAGAAACACTGAGGATGTTTTCTGTTTTGGTTCCTTTTATGATATACTTTATAGTGTGTTATAAAAACGATTTTTCATTATTTATTCTCAGCTATACTCTTTAAGAATCCTAGTTCCTAAAAAAAAATAGATGGAATTCTTGATTAATTAGAATTCCACTTTGAACTTTGAGTCCTTTTAAAATCATAAATACTTAATTTCTTCGGTTGGACCACCTAAATTTTATTAGATACACAATAATTTTTCCCCCTAGTATCCTATATTTAAAAAGTTAATTTAATTGAGTGCATTTATCTTGCAAAATCTCTAAGTTTAGCAGAGTGTATCGATCAAAAAAGTTCACTTGACTTTATTATGACGAATTTTCAAATGGAATAGTCTTTTGAGCAACAAACAACTCTTTTAAAATAATACATTTTTTAAAGCTAAACTATTTGATAAAACATAAAAAAAAAAGACAAAAAAAAAAATAAAAAAAAAAAAAACCCCCTCCCCTCATCTCCCTCCCCCCCCCCCCCCCATCCCCCGCCCCCCACCCCCGCCCTCCCTCCTCCAACCCCACACCCCACTACCCCCTCTCCCGCCCCCCCCGCCCCTCCCCCCTCCCCCACCCCCCCCCCCCCCCCCCCCCACCTCCCAACCCCCCCAACCCCCCCCACCACTCCCCTTCTCGCCTCCCACCCTCCACCCCCTACCCCCCCCTCTACTTCCGCCCAGCCCTTCAACACCCTCTTCTACAACACCCCCCTCCTTCCCCCCTCCACCCCACTCTCGAGCCCCCCCCACGGAGTATCCCCCCGACCCCCTCCCCAACCCCCCTACCTACCCATCCCCTACTCTTCCTCACTCCCCCCCACGCTCCAATCTCTCCACCCCCCCTCACACCCTCCCCCCCCAATCTCCACCACCCCTCCGCCCCTCTCACACAACCTCTCCCCGCCTCTGCCGCGCCACAAGGTCACCTCCCCCACCACCCTACCCCCACCCTCCCCCCCCTAACCCCCCCCACTCACTTCCACCCCCCACCCCCCCCTTGCCCCCCCACACTCCTCCGCCCTCACCCCCTCCCCCCCCTCCACCGGCATCCTCCTCAACCTCTCTGCCCTTCTCCCCTCTCCCTCCACCACCAGCCCTCCCCTGTCCTTGCTCCTCATCCCCCTTACAGACCCCCCCCACCTCGCCGCACCCACCCGCACGTACTCTTCCGGGCCCCCATACCACCCCGTCGTGCGACCGCTCCTACAGACCACGCACTTCCTCCCTCCTCGGCCTTCGTCCTCCCACCTGGGCCCCCCCCCCACCCCCCGCACCCACCCCCCCAACTCCCCCCCCCACCCTCCCAACCCCCCACCCGCCCCCCACCCCCACCCCCCGCGCCCCCCCCACCCACCCCCCCCCAACCACCACCAACCCATCGCCCCCCACCCCCCTCCCCTTTCACCCCTACCCTCCTTCCCCACCCACTCCCCCCACCTCCCCCCTTCACCGTTCCCACCCACTCCCCCACCCCCAACACCCCCCACATCCCCCCCCCCCCAACCGACCCCCCCACCCCCCTCCCCTCCCCTCGTCCTCATCCTCGCCCGCCGCCCCCCACCGACCAGCCCCTCCTCCCCCACCCCACCCCTCCCGTCCCCCCCACTCCCACACCACCCCCCCCCCCCCCCCCCCCCCCCACCCCCCCCCCCGCCCCCCACTACCCAACACTCCCCTCCGCCCCAGCCCCTCCCCCCCCCCCCCTCCCTCCGCCCCCCCCCCCCCCCCCCCCCACACCCACCCCCCCCCCCTCCCCATCAACCCCCCCCCCCCCCCCCCCCCCACCGCCCCTCCGCCCCACACCCCACCCTCCCCCCCACCCCCCCCCCCACCCTCCACAACGCCCCCCCCCTCTCCCAACCCCCCCGCCACCTACCCCCCCCACTCCCCCCACCAACCCCTCCCCACCCCAGCACCCCCCCATCCTCACCCCCCCTCCCCCTCCCCCCTGCCCCCCACAGCCCCCCCAATCCTCGCTCACACACCCCTCACCCCTCCCCTCCAACCCCCTCCCCCCCCCCGCCTCCCTCCCCCCCCTGTTCCCCTCCTCAACTCCAACCACCAACTAATCTCCCACCCCCCCCAACCCCACCCCCCCCACAGTCACACCACTTTCCCCACTAGCGTTTCCCCCCCATCCCTCCCCCCCCCCCCGCCCCCACCCCCCCGACCGCCGCCCCCCACCCCCGATCCACCATCCCCACCTCCACCCCCTCCCCTCTACACCCCCCCTCTTCCGCTACCCCCCTCCCCTCTCCCAATCCCACCCCCCCTTCCCACACCACCCCTGCCACCCCCACCCCCCCCACCTCCCCCCAACCCACCCCCACCCCTCAACACCCCCCCCCATTCCCCCCACCTCCACCCCCAGCCCCTTCCCCCAGCCCCACCTGCCCCACCCCAACACCATCCCAACATCCCCCCAACCCACACCCCCCCAATCCCCCCCACCCCCCAAGCCCCCCTCCCCCCCTCCTCCCCTCCCCCCGCCACCCTCCGCACCCCCCTCACCCCCCCCGACCCCCCCGCCCCCCCCCACCCCCCCCTCCCGCAACTGAGTGCTTGTGCCCCCCACCCCCACCTCGCCCCCCACCCACCACCCCCCCCCCTCCCCCAACATCCTACCCCCCACCCCCCCCCCCCCTCCCTCCCACCCCCCTATATGCTCCCCCCCTCCCGCCTACCCCCCCTCAAGAGGTAGCTAGCCTTCATCCCCCCCCCCACCCCCCACTTCACCCAACCCCGCCCCTCCAGATCCCTCTCTTCTCCTCGCCTCCACCCGTCCCCCAACCTCCACTCCCCCCACCTCCACCCTCCCCACACCTCCCCTACCACACCCACCACCCACGCTCCCGCCCCCCCGCCCGACCCTCCCAACTGCCCTCACTCATCCCCCACCGCCCCCCCCCCACTCCCCGGCCCCTCTCTCTCGGTCCTACCTCCCCCCGTTCAACCCATCACCCCCACCACCCCCTTACGTCCCGACCCACAACCCCCCCCCTCCCTCAATCCCAACCCCCCTCTCGCCCACCCCGCGCCCCTCCCACCACACCCCCCGCCTCCCCCCCCACCCCACCCACCGTCCCGCCCCTCACACCCACCCCCGCCCCCACCCCTCGCTCACCCCTCCTCCACCCCACGCCCCTCCCCCCCCCCCCCCAGCCCCCCCCTCCCCCCCCCCCCCCCCAATTCTCTCACACACTCTCACCACATCCCCCACAACCTATGAGCCAAATAGCGTCCCCGTAGTACAAAATATACTCTAAACCAATATAAATCATAAAATAATAAAAATAAATCACGAAAAGATAAATAAAATGATTTACAAGAATTTAAGGGATATTTTTTATCTCACATAGATAACCGATGGAATTAAAGCATATGCATTACTAAGTATCAACGCAAAATGGAGGTAATTAATAATACATCAATGATAATACCTATGTCATATTTGGTAAAATAACTAATCCCTATGATTAGTTAATAATGACCAAAAAACCTACCAAACATAGTACTAAATAGTATCATACATAATACATAAACTATTTCTCCTAATACTCCCTACCAGAAGAAGAATGCAATGTAAGACACAAAATTGTCATGTAGAGTGTCATGTCAGAAGAATGTGTCGATTTGTTCCATTTCATACAAGTTTAAGTGTCTACTTGTGCATACTTAAAATTAAAAGTCATATTTGTCCGCTCAAGTTAAGGGTCTTTTAAAAAAACGGAAAAGAGCTAAAATACCTTTAAAGTATCAGTACAGACACCCTCCCTCCACTTATTTGGCTCGAAAATCCTTTTTCATCTCTATTTTTGGGCATCCAAAATAACCCTTCCTCCTCCACTTTTGATCAAATTGACCATTTAATTTAACGATTTTTAGATTTAAACTATTAACTATTTTTTCCTAACCTGACTCTCAACGATTTTGTAATATAATTTAACTTATGACTATACTTTATAAATCAATTTACTCCCCACCATATAAACTACTTCAACCACACCTAATTAAAACCCACCGCCCTTCTAAATGCAAACACCAATAAATTGGTTTGAGCGAAATATCTATGAAGTAGGTTATCATACATTCAAGTCCTCAATCAAAACATATTATAATTCAAGAGTCTAATTAGAAATTTGCAGTGATAAACTTAAAAATCTGACTATGTTCATCTTAATTACTCCATTCGTCTCAATTATTTATGTTACTGTAATAGATAACTTTTTAAAAATAATATATGAAAGTTTTAATATTTAAAATAAATGAATAATATTTGATGAAATTATACTTAAAAAGTGTATGATTATTCGATATGTACTACTTCTTTGCCTTTAATCATAAAATTAAATTCCACTTAAAGAGAATCCTATTGAAAGTATCCTTCTAAATAAGCAGTTCAACCTAAATTTAATTGGGGTTTCAATTCGGACTCGAATAATTTGAATGTCATTTTCACAAATTTGTAATTTCGTTATGTTTTAGTAGTGTTTAGGGCGACTTCGATATTAGAATTGGTTTATTAATTGAGTGAGGTTTAATTAGTAATGGGTAGGTAGTGGGTTGGTTTATAAATGATGTTAATAAATTAAATTATATTTAATAGTTGAGCGTCAAGTATTTTAACAAAAATATTTTAATGTTTTAAATTTGAAACCGTTTAATAAGTGGTCAATTTTGAACCCAAAGGTATTTTGGAGTCAATATATTGGTGAAAAGAGCATTTTGGAGCCAATAGGTGGATGAATGGTAGTTTTACAATTTCCAATATTTTAAAGGTATTTTAGACCCTTTTCTGTTTAAAAAATAAGTTAAAGATGATATTTATGTATCATGTAATTTTTTTTTTGTTTATTTCTCCACTTATGTTAATCAAATATGTATTCTTATTACGAAAAAGGGCTAAAATGACCAAATTTATTTAGGCCTAACTCATCGGTAACCCCGTGAACTTGACATCAATTTTCACTTAGACACCTTAACTAAGTTTTGTTCATATTAGACACTTCATGTCATTTTGCATTGTGTCATTTTAGCACTTTTTTTAACAATCAGCTAAATATACAAGGTGTGTGTAACACACCTGATGACATGTCAAAGTGACAAATTATAAAAAACACGTAGCATGTATATTAAAAATATTTTTTAAATAATAATATTTTAATAGATTGAAGAAGTAGCCAATGACTTAATGAATACGACCGAAATAGTTTACACAAAAACAATATTTTAAAAATAAGTCCTACCCAGTCATCTTCTCTGCCCCCCCACCCACCCAAATCATCTCCTTCACTATTTCCACCACGACACCCCCCCACCCAATGGTCCTCTACACTTTGTTCCTCCTAACCCATCCATTCCCCACCCACACGTCTTCTCCTCCAACTCCTCTCACACTCCATCCATCGTCCTTCAAGTTTTTTTGGTTGTCCTTCTTCTTTGTGCGATAATTATTATCGTGATTTTTTGTTACTGAGTTGAAATGTTTTTTTGTGAAATCTCTCTTCATGTATTAAAGTTCCTTTTTTTTGTCCATATCATCATCAAAACTTTCGTCCATTGAGAGGGAGTTTCAGTTTTGAGAGATGCTTGCTAAAAAATAAGGAAGACAATGAAAAAAATAAAAAGAATGAAATTAGTCTTTCCAACAACATCCGCTAGTAGTGAGTGTTTAACAACTCTCTAGGCCCTGTCACTAAAAAAATAAGTTAAATGACACAACGATAACATGAACTGAGGTGTCTAAAATGAACAAAGCTTAGTTAAGTTGTCTAAGTGAAAATTAGTGCCAAGTTTACGGGGCCATCGATGAATTAGGTCATTTATTTAATTTGGATAATCGTTACCCTCAATTAACCTATTGGTCAATCGATGCCCCTATCCTTATTTTTTTACCTCATATTTACCCCTAAAACAAATAAATCTAGTGACATCAAATATTTGGATGACATAACATTCTTCTATTGGAAATTTTTACATATCCAAATCTTGATTTTAGTAAACTACCTAATTTCATGTATAAAGAAAAATCTGATAAAACATTTTATCTATACTCTTTTTCAATTTACAAAAATTTCTTCAAAATCAGTGCTATCCAGATACATAGAAAATAATTCAGATACATTAATTCCAATACATTAAAACAAAATCACTTACACTTTTAAAGGAAAGAGAATCAATTTTGAATTTGAATTCCACAAATCAAGCTAAACAATTTGCTGTCAATCTTTTTCAAATGGTAACAACTTCAACTAATTCAAAATTCAAATTTTAATGTCTCATTTCTCTTCCAAATCCTCCTATTTTCAAACAATTCAACCAATCCTTCTAGAATCAACAAATTCAAAATTTATTTTTTTCTCTCTGTTCATCGTCTCATGTTCATATTAGATTCAAATTTGTCAAAAATTTGATAAGATACATAATGAATAGTTGTTGAAACATAATTTCTTTTGTGAATCTCAAATACAACATTGCACTAGATTGATGAGATGGAAAAAACTTGAAAATCCGATATATAGCAGAAGGAAATCACAAGAAAATGTTGATTCTGCTACTTTGCATACTCTTCATCTCATCTCGAATCGGGCATTACAGTAAGAGATGGTAAAAAAAGTTGATGACCACTTCAATTTGTATTTCAAAATACACTAGTTGATGTATCATAAAATTGTTCTTCTCATTTTTTTTAAAAAACAAAACTCATTTTTTTAATTGAACTTGTCGATAAATTGTATTGATACAACATGAACATGTCTATCTTGTTGAGACATTCTGAAATCTGAGAAAGTGAGGTGAGGTATGAATGATACAAAAGTGATGAAATTATTGTTGGTCAAAAAATTAATTTGTGAATCTCAAGTCAACCATTGCATATAAATTAAAGATCGATGAGTTGAGGAAAAGTTGACTATCTGATACATCATTGAGGTGAAGAAATAAGAGTTTGAATTTTTAATGTATCCACTATGGATTGATAAAACCAACAGAAAGACTGAAGAGATGATTTAGTAGATGTATTATTATGTTCCATAAAATTGTGTCTCTAACATACAATTTGTGCAGTTGTGTTTGATAAAAAAAATTGTATTTGATATTAGCACTTTTAAAAGATAACATGTTGTGTACTTAATCCATTATGTTGTGTATCTAATACATGATTTAATATATGTATTAATGTGCTCCAGTTATTGTATCAATGCATAGCTTCAAGAACTTCATAACTTGCCTCGAACTAAACAAACTTTTGACATAATACTTTGCGTATTACTTTATGAATCTGATACATAATGTGTAACCCCTTAAGGTAATAAATGTCTCAATGTACTTGTACAGCATACATATCCTTTTCTAAATTTAAAATAAGATAGAAGATACATAGGCAACAACCACCTAGATCATGAGAACTGATACATTTGGTAAAGTTTATATCAAGTATCAAAACTAATTAAGTTTATGTATCAAAACTAATACTTCAACATAATACATTGTGTATGATAGCTTGAAATGTATCATGAAGTGTTAAAATAAAGGCATTTACAGTAATTTGAGAATAAAAATTGACTAGATACATTAAAAATTTAGTTAATATATCCCAAACTATAACTGTAAAAAAGTTTAGTAATTGGAACACGATACAATTGGTCCTACGGAAATTATAAATGTATCATAATGTTTAAGCGGAGACATTGTACCATTAATTTAAGAAAACAAAAAAAACACTTACCATATCAATCTGAATTCATAAATTACAAAAAAGATGAAGAATAAAAACTCAGTGAAAAAACTCAACAATCTGATCTATTTTGACTTACTTCCTTCTCAGTATTACTATTAGACACAAACGTACCTCAACTTTTTTTCACATTTACTTTAGAAAATGAGTACCTCGTTTCATTTTCTTCTTTTTATTCAACATATCACAACTCGTATATTTTTTTTTCTATTAACATAGATGTCCACCTATTAATCCTCGATCCAAAGTCCTTACCAAGCCCCACTATATTGACTTATTGTTGCTTTTGAGCGTTTATTTCCACCCTCTATTTAGACAGTGAAGATGCATCCTTCTTACTAGTGTTGAGTAATATTTCAACACTAAAAGAATGGTCCCTGAATCCATATCATCAGAAATAAAGCTAAAAAAAATAATAAAATTAAAGAGACGACTATTGAAGGCAACCAAAGTATAAATCAATGAGTAGTTTGAATTTGATTGACTGGAAGAGAATCCTTTTGAAATAAAATTGATATGAAAATCTCTAACTGATACGACTTGTAGAGATTTCTTTTGAAATCCAAAATTGATACAATAAAATTGTAACTGATAAATTGTGAGTGAAATTAGGAGACAAAAAAGGATTGAAAAAAAAAGAAGGAAATGACTGTCAAGGTTGGAATACTTATGTAGCTTGCTTGGCTTAAAAATTACGGGAAATAAGAACTTGAAATATTTTAAAATGGTAGAAAATAATGATAATTATAGAAAATAAAAATATATATATAAGTAATTTATCTATTTAAATATCCACCCATTTAAACCCATTCAACCAATCTATGCTAATTGTACAATGTTTTACAAACAAAAACCTATATATATGTATTTAAAATGTTTATTTACCATGAGTTCTCATCTAAATTGTTGCAAGTTAAAGTATGATTCTCAGACTTGAAAATCAAATTAATCACAATATTTTCACATCTAATGTTTGGAAATGTACCGTGAAAATTCAGACATTATAATCCTCAATGGGAAATGGAAACTAGAAGAAGAAAATTTATTCATATCGAGACTGAGTAGAACTCTTTTATTTGAATTTTGATTTTTCTCAAATCAATTTTCACATAGTTTGGTTGAGTCTTTTATTTTTACATCCTTTAAACCTTTTAAAATATCATATCTTCCTTGATAAAATTTGTTGAAACTTCAAGTTTCAAGATTTTTTTTATTTTTTTCTCCGTCTTTTATTTTTAATTTGTTTGTTGAGATTTCTTTTTCAAATCAAAATTTAAAGAGTAGTGCAATGGTGAGATAATTTAATTAAGACTTAAGTCATCTGCGTCAACCTTAAAGTTGTCTGCAAATAAAATGCATATTAAAACACCTCAACTAAGGTTGTACTTAGTAGACACTCTAATATTAACAAATATTCCTATATTAACACAAAAAGATCATAGACTTTTAAAATGAGGTTGTGTTATCACAAACCTCTTTATAAAGCAACCAATAAAATTAGCAGCATGTGACACATGAACCCCTCTAATGAATGTTTCTTTTTTTTAAAGAAAATAACAACTCCAACTATACTAATCCACAAAATTATTAGCAAAACGAATAAATAGACAAGAACCCCCCCCCCCACCTTCCCTACCCAAATCTACCATACCCATCTTTCTTTCTTCTTTCCCTTGCACCACAGCCATCGTGATTTTAACAAAAAAAATCCAATTTTTTGGCGATAACAAAAAGAAAAAAAAGAAAATCTTCCCCCACCCGCTCCTCGGATCCATCCACCTACTCATTATCTTCTTCTTCATCCATAGTTACTTGTCATTTTCTATTCCTTTGATATGAATTTTTTCTTCTTGTAATAAACTACAAGTTATTGAAATCAAGTCTAACGTAAATAGTGAAATAAATTATGAAGCACAATTAATTAATGGAGTGATTGCTGAGAGTTTTTATGAAAAATAAATCGACGTTGATAAATTCAAAATCGACAATGAGGAGAAATCAAGAGGATTCAAATGAATTATATTAAATTTTTTGATATCATTTTAAATAAATGATTGGAAATGTTTGTTGATTGATCGGAAATAAATATGGACAAAAATTACTTTCATCATTTCGATGTTTCATTTTTTTCTTGTTGTAAATTCTATTAACAGATTATATTTCATTTATAAAGAGTGAAAAAAAAAAAAACAGAGTTTTGAAAAGTCTTAAATGTGGTGAAGAAGGAGTAAGGGTTGGGGTGGGTGGGGTTTGCTTTTCTTTATGAAGTTTAAAAATATTATTTTAAACTATAAAAAAAATATTTTGAGTTTATTTTAGTTTAATGGATTAGGACAATAAAAAAATGTAAAGTATTATTCTAAATTTTTTAATCAAAAAATGTGGAACATATTCATGTGCTGGCAGTGATATACACTTTGATTTGCCACATCAACATTTTGTCGTCATAGACAACATTGTTTTTTGACATTTAAAGTGTTTAATTAGGTAGCAAACCTTATCTGAGGTGTTTAAAATGACTTTACAGACAACTTTAAGAGGCTGCATATTAATTAAACATTTAATCAATATATGATGTAAATACAATGAACATTAATTACTTATTAATTTTTTTAAGTTGGTCAAATATTCATATTTCAAGACTAATTAAGTATCAAGGGTATATTATGAAGAATATTGTAATTTATGAAATGATAATTATCTACAGTATGAGTGACATATAAAAAGGAAACAGAGGAAATACTAGTTTTCTAAAAAAAAATAAAAAATGTATAATTTTGTTAAATTAAATTTAGCAATAACTTAGTTTAACCAAAAAGGCGTAACTGTCTATAAAATTTATATATAATGATAAACATAAAATCGCGAGCAAAATTTAAAGCCGGACTTTCATAAATTTTGATTGAAAACTAGTTGTATTTGAGAGTGAAAAGAATTTTAGCTATAATTACTCCAACTATCTCACTATATTCCTTTATAGTATATTTTTCTCAATTAGATTCGTAGCTACATGTTGTAGGGAGCGAACGAGATAGGGAGAGGGAGGATAGATGTGAGCGATAGCTGACAGAGTGAGAGAGAGAGAGAGACGAATTGTGTATATATATCTGTCAAAATAATTGTACATATTAATTGGTATACATATGTATTTATATATCCGACGAGCGAGATTGGAAGAGGGAGGAGAGCGGGGAGCGAGATGATAAAAAATTGTATAATTCGCATCTCGTTTATATAATTCACACATACGTTTGTATAATTCGCTGGTTTTTGTATAATTTAGTAACACAAAGTCTGGGATTACACAAATATGATAAAAACTCGAAATAACAAATTAATACAAACATAAACATATGAACTTTAAACAATTTTGACAAATTATATCATACAAATTACATATATAAATTATATCATACAAAATTCGAAACTACACGTTTATACAAACTTTAAAAAGTTAAACAAAAAAAATAAATTAAATGTATATGGTGATAAAATTAAAAAACCAAAGGAAATCATCGTCATATACAAATACAACCATCTTATACAAAATTCAAATCAAAGGAAAAATTGTTAGTAGTGAATTATACAAATATGACGAATTAATCAAATATGACGAATTATACAAACTCAAAGTCAGCTCGCGTAATTAATAGTTAATGTTAGTAGCGAGTGATAATTATAACAAACTATAATTATAATGACTAATTGAATTATATAAGTTTGCTTAATCGCATAATTTTTTCCTTTTTATAAATATTAATCTAATTTCCTAGATAAATTAAAAAAAAAAACTTTATTCTAAAATGTTGAACCGATTTTCTTGCACAATAATCCAAAGTCTCTCCTCTAAAACCCTCAATTCTTTTCTATTAAGCCCTAATCTAAAATCTCAGTCTCTTTGTTTCTACATTCAACTACAATGGGGAGCCAAGCGGCTGTTTCCTTCCTCACCAACATAGCCCGTGCCGCTTTCACTCTCGGACTCGGCGGTGCACTTGTCAATTCCTCCCTGTACACCGTCGACGGCGGTCAACGCGCCGTTCTCTTCGACCGTTTCAATGGTGTCCTTGACAAAACTGTTGGTGAAGGCACTCATTTCTTAATCCCATGGCTTCAGAAGCCTTTCATCTTCGATATTCGTACCAGGCCTCATGTTTTCTCTTCAATCTCCGGTACAAAGGATCTACAGATGGTTAATCTCACGCTACGTATTCTATCTAGACCAGAAATATCACGCCTACCGTACATTTTCCAAAACCTAGGTACTGAATATGACGAGAAAGTACTTCCTTCTATTGGTAATGAGGTGCTTAAAAGCGTCTTGGCTCACTTTCACCGCTGATCAGCCTCCTAAACCGATCGTCCACAGGATCTCTGACTAAAGTGAGGGAAGTTGATTAAACGTGCTAAGGATTTACAAGAGGTGCGTGATGATGTGCGACACACACACTTTCGTTATGGAGCCGAGTTTTTTCGAAAGCTGTTGGAGCATAAACAGGATGCTCAGCAGGGAGGGCTGAGAGTCGAAATTTTGGTGTGAAAAGCTGAGCAGGAGAGAGGTGGCCCTGCTATTAATTCGGGCTGAGGAGAGATCGAATCTAATCTGCAAAGCTGATTTCCGATGCTACTGCGGCTGCTGGAATGGGTTTGATTGAGCTGAGGAGGATTGAAGCTTCTAGAGAAGTTGCTGGGACTTTAGCTAAGACTCCTAATGTTGCTTACTTGCCTAAGCAAGGGAATATGCTTCTTGGACTCGGCCGTTGAGTAGGTAATCAACTGAGCAAAATGCTAGTTTATTTATGTATTTAGCTTATCCGGGTGGTAGGGAATGCTTATATTGCATTTAACTTGTCTATGCCCATATTTACAAACAGATCTAATGGGTTCACATGTTAGGGGATCACAAGATATGCAACAACAACATACCTTGTATAATCCCACAAGTGGAGTCTGGGGAGAGTAGTGTATGTGCAGACCTTAACCCCCTACTTTGTGGGGCAGAGAGGCATAGAGAGTATAAAAAGAGACTGATCATGTTTTAAAGACTCATTTTGTAAGACTATATATCTAGATGGATAGTTCATGATTTTACCATACTGAGGCAGCATTGAAGGTCGTCCCCTTTTCCAATTTGAGTGAGTCTCGGGGCTGGGTCGGCATAGTTGTTTTACATTGCATAGGATCCTCTCACCTTCCAATATGTTACATGGACTGTGGGTATGGATAAGTAACCAGTACAGGTGTCTTTGAGCATACTGAGTAGGTAAATAGACCTTTCTGCTAACTTTTGGTGTATTATGAAGATTCGTAAAGAACGATGGCTTGTGGAAAAAATGGCTAATCCATAGCTGTTGTAGTACTGCCTTAACTGAGGACAGGAAGGTTTCTGGTGCAGACAGGCTTTTAGAATACTTACTGGCCTTCTCTTTGCTATCCAGCAATACCAGAATTAGTTTTCCAGCATTTAATCACCAAATGGGATCAGGTTCAAGATGTCTATTTTTGGCAGATAAGGGCTAAAATAGGGGAAAGTAATGAAGGGGTGGGGAGTGCTCGGTGAGGATTGTTGTGAATGTGCCATGTTTAGTATTTGGTGATTAGTGAGAAAGTTAGGTGGTCATTGTTGATCGTGCCCCTTACAACTGCTGGATGTTATTCACACGGAAGTTTGGAAAATGATGGTGTGGAATGATTATTAATTTAATTTCGTGTTATTGAAATGAATGAAACTTAGAATGTGCAACCTATGTATATTATATGTTGAAAGGCTACGGCACCGGTCTCTCAAGGTTCTTCAGTGAGTCAGGTCCTACTTCCTGATTTTTTCTTGGTTTTGTGTGCTAAACAAGATTTGCTTCTGATTTATCACATTTTGTGAAGCCCCATTGTATTAAAAACCTTAACCTTTATTGAACTAATGAATCCCTCAATGAAATAGGAGATACTTGCATATTATATGTGCCAGGTTAATTTTATACTTCATTATTGTATTTTCAGCCAACGTGCTGTTTCTGTGCAATATTAAAATTTTCCTAGTTTGTGTATGTGGTGGTGGTGGTTGGTGGTTGGTGGGGGGGGGGAATTGGTCTTGCTTCTGGTGGTGTTCAAGATTTATTTACTTACTCGGTATATTTTTTTTTTATATAATTTACTTAGAAATGTTTTCATACTAGCTATTGGCTAGATCTTAATGGTTGGATATTGAGAATTCAATCATAGAAGTGGCCCAATCTTTTTCATGAACACTTGCATAGACTGACGAAATAAGACCTAATCTCTGCTCTTGTTATGTGATTTGCTCTTATTACTGAATTGAGCTATTGTTTGTTTGTTCGAACTATGTTAACAATCTGAAGCTTTTGTAAAACATGTATTATATGGCCGTGTAGTATCGCGGGGTTTAAGGCTGATGCTCTTGTCTTCCTCGAGTGAGCACTGTTTTATTTCTATCTACCAGATCCTCTGGAATTTGTGTCCGTTATCTGGTCCAAAAAAATCTTACCTTTTGTTTATTGTTTCTTTGTGGCTCTTTTGTTCCTTTCCAGGTGGTGGTTTCTTTAATGGTGTGGTGTATTTTACTGCTATTCTTCTTCGGTGGCCTCTTCTTACCAGTCCGTTTTTCTGGTTCAAAGATGACACCTTGATTCATCCTGGACAATGTATGTTATAGCGCGAATGAAGAAAACCAGGATCACTGAGGATGTTTTCTGTTTTGGTACCCTTTATGATAAACGTTATATTGTTATTTCTTTAGACAATCCCTTGTTTTCCTTAGCTTTACCCTATTTACTAACCTAGTTTAAATAATTGTCATGCAAACATTTTGATGAGACTGATGGAAATTATTGCACGTGAATCTCCAATTAGTATTTTCTTGTTGTTTATGTAAATACCCACAATTGAAGAAAACAATCTAGGTAAGCCACAGATCATCCATTTGGCCTAGCCAAATCTAATTTTAGTTCTTTGGAATCTGCATGGTTTATGTTAAGTGACTCAGTTAAAGCATTTGTTTGAGCTAAATTTATTTTAGGAAAAAAGGTTAACTGGTTTCCAAAAGAAATGTGAAGGCAGTAACAAATCCTAATAAGAAAAGAGAAAGAACAAAAAAATTACTACTATATTATAGCAAGTGGAAGTTTAGGTACTACAAAGGGTGTACTGATATCAACTACATACACAGATCAAATGTCCTGCCTCGCCGGCTAAGGCAAATCTCAAGATGCTTTAACGATCTTTGATTCCTGCAATCAACGTTGGACTTGCAACTATGGATCTATTCTACCACTCCCCATTGACACATAAAGTCTGGTGTTTGCAGAAGGATGCCAACTTAATTGATCAACTTGGGCTGCTCAAATCAGAACAATCTCAGTGATCTACCATGAGGTATGAATTACTACGGTTGGTAGTTCTTTTTGACTCCCAAAGACACCTGCATTCAGGCAAAGGATTCGAATAGATAGAACCTTTTCTGGTAGACTTCTTAACTCTAGGTACCATTATGCCCTTCCGATCACTTTCAGCCAACATTGATCCCATTTGATCCTTGAAATCAATCCAGCTGTTTAGAAGTTTAAGGAAAACAAATAACAGTTGAGAAAACACAAAAAGAGGCATTGATGTTGTGCTCTTGTTGCCTGGCACTTCAAGAGAATGTGCAATGTGAAAAGATGAAATGAACTCAGAGATGATATACTAAATTGGCGCGATTCAACATAAAATGCATTACAATTGGCTCATACATGAACTAGTTGTTGTTCAGAATAGGAGTAGGAACAAGATTCATATACAACTCTTTGATTCTCTATCAGGATCGTAGATGTTGCTCTGATACCATGTGAGAAATATTGGAGAATAGTATTATTGAATTTTTGTATCTATAGTACAATCCTTTTTCAAGTAGGATTCTATATACTATTCTTGTTCCTACTTTTATTCTAACATCCGTGTTCCAAAAATCAAGGTTAGATTCAGCCTCGGAAACATTCTGAAGTGATAAATTTTAGGGGCAGGTTCATTCCATTTCTTTTGATATTTACTTTTTGCAGGCAGGTTACTTGGATTATTCACGACTAGATAATGTCATGATTAGCAAATAAGTTTTTCTACCTATAGAAGTATAATGCTTACAGGCAAGGAAAGCTAGACTTTGTTTTCAGTTACATGAGAAGCAGAAAGAGAAGAATAGAGACGAGAGCTATACGAAAAGGATCTCACCTTGTACTTGTGTTTTGCAATAAAGTTACAAGCTTGATTTTATCAGGTTTGATAGTCTTGGCATGTCCATTGAAAAGGTACCTTCTATGACCGATCAAAAAATGAGGGAAGTTTCCCCCTTGAGTGGTTACAAATACTTCACTAAACAAGCATACTAGGTAGTCCACAGCGGCTAGTCTTGATGAATAACCCTGTAAAACAAAAAAAAAGAATCAAAATCCGAAAAACTTAGGTTCAGTTCAAGCAAAAATAAACAGAGGACACATCCATTTCTCAGTTGGTCCATTTGATGGTACACACTATTTCTTGAAGTAATGGCTTTGTCGTCAACATATACCTCAAATGGCGCAAGTTCATCTTTGGTAGCCAAGGTCTCCTTGGTTTGTAGGAGGGGAAACATCTTCCGCAGAGGTTCTAGATATCTATCTGCCTGGTAAATCTTCCCAGAAGCCAAATATATGGGAGTTTCTTTGGCAAATCCCATACCCCTGAGCATCATGCCAACCTATCCTGACAAAGAAAAATACATGAAACAAAAGAGTAGTTACAAGCCTACTAAATGTAAGACTTGATATGTAAACCTGGAATTCCCTAACAAATAACAAGAATGTAGTTGTCAGTTTCAGCGTGATGGCTCAAGATAAATGTTATATCTCATTTTTAAGTCTAACCTCTACAGGGGTCATAGGACATTTTCCATTTTTACGGTTGAGACCAGGTGCAATAACGCGATATTTCTGTTTGAACTTCTTTCCCCATCCTTTCTCACGTACTACATCCATTTCTGACTTCTCAACCTGTCCTCCATCATAAATACAGCACGAAAAGGCTACCATGTCCTTCACATATAAGATGGATATTTCGTCATTAGATTGAAGATCAACAGATTCACTCGAACTCCAGACAATCCTATGCAAGTAGAACTAGGAAGATAAAGTGTACCTCCTCAAAGCGAAGGTGTATAGAAATATACTTCCCACCAGAGTTAGAGCTCCTCTCAATCATACGCTTGACCAACTTCTTTGCAAGTTCTGATATGGCTAAAGAGAACTTTAAAGCTTCATAATTAGAAAAGCATCTCAGGAACTGAAGATGAGATGGAAGATGCATTGACAATCTATTAGCAAAGGGGGAAATACGAACAACCCTGCATGATATAAAGTAACAAAAATAATGTCAATGCGCGCTCTTAACTACAAGGAAAGAGGTGCAAATTGCATACCGCTGCTTATATAAGACAGGATAAACCTCTTCCAGGTAATATCTTGGAGGTGCCCAAGCTTGAACTCGCAAATTCTGAATGTTGCTGATATTAGAATCATATCTCTCCATCACTTCTGTTGGTAGTTCTTTAACCACTTCTACATAATCTTTAAGGGTGGACATGAAATGGTCGTCATCATAAATATCACCAAATTCACTGCTTTGTGACAGAAACAGAAACAACAAACATAACCTTTGTGAATACAGAAGTTCAACTAGATATGGCTATTGGTGTTACTCAAACGTGAAATAGTGATTTAACACTAGAAACCTTGCACCAGAATGAGACGGAACCTACACAAGTCATACCCTACACCTATTTCATTTTAGCAGTTAGATGTGCTTGGTTAGAAATACAGAAAGGCAACGAATGTGAAAGAAGAGGTCAATAAGAAAGCAATATAGGAAACCTTTCTTAATCCAACACAACATTGCACTTCTTCTGTTCTTTTCATCTTATGAGAATGTCTTTGAGATCGTAAAATGTGTAATTTCAGAGAGTATAGAGCCTTGAGATCAGACAGAAAAGGCGATGAAGATGTGTACATTTTCAACCATTACTTGGTAGGGTTAACACACTAGTAAGTACTGATGTGGAAACTTGCCTCGAATCCCTCCAGACATTGTGAAACTCCAGACGAGGAATAAGTAATGTGGCATTCAATAGCGCAGCAATGACTACTGCATTGCAAATCTGCAGTAAAAGCAATGAGAGTGATTGAAGAACATTCCTGCTTAGCAATTTATATCAGCTATTACTGACCTAACTAACAAACCAAATACTACCCCATCTACCCAACAACTGCAATCAGCATAACTTTTGTCTTCTTATTGCTTCTCTAGTTAGGTATTTTTTAACAAAAACATAAATTATACTTATTATGTCTTTCTTTTAGTTTGTTTCAAAATATGAAAGAATGTTTTTTTCTTTTTATCAACTTTAAAATTTAACTTTCACCTGACATGTTTAATACCACGAGATTAAAAAATATATTAATATATTGTAAGTTTAAAACCATAGAAAAATAGAACTTTTTCATTAAAGAGAAGAAATAACTTTAGATCTCAATAAAAATAATAAAGGAAGATTTATTTTTGGCTTTTAGGCCATAATTAATTTGAGCCACCGATATGTCGAAACCTTCCTTTATTTTTTTAAATGAAGGTGAAAATAAATCGAATAACATTGTACTTAGTAATATTTAAATCCAACTTTGTTAAGGATAGATTTTTGTCTATATATTGATGTTACTTCTTTTTCTTAATTTATTAAATTATATTCAAACATCATATCTCTTACAATATAAAGATTAACATGATCGATAACCTATTAAATTAAAAGTATTTGAATTTTCCTTTCAATGACACCAATCTGATTTCCGTATTGATTTGAGAATTTCACGACAAATAAGATGGGACAGAGGTTGATTTGAATGAAGAAGACGATCTGTATTATGAGGTTGATTTGAATGAAGAAGACGGTCGGTGTTATGAATTTGCTTATAGAGATAAACAAAAACAAATTTGTGAAAATAATTCCCGTTTTGGATGAACCTAATATAATATTCTATTAATTTGAAGATTACAATATTTATAGCTAATTGGAAGTTGACATATATACTATAATTTATGCAATGCTCGTCTATATTGATAGTTCTATTGACAGTTGTAACGAAGATTTGAGAATATGACACATATTCCAGTAAATACTAATACTAACTTCTCCAGCTGAGTTCGAACTTATGACATTAGTCGGACCTATATATCACATGCTGTTTTTACTTTCTTACTATCACACCAAGACTTTTGGAGGTCTCAAATACGAATTAACTATGAAAAATTTGCGGTTTTAAATTAGCCATAATACATAAATATGCTCTTTAACTTGTCTAAAGTTGAACAAATAGACACACATTTTCTACATGTCATTTTTGTCCTACGTGGTGTCTTACGTGTATTGTGCTATGTAGGACTCATGTGTTTATTTATTTATTTAAAAGTTGGATAGTTAAAGTGTCTGTTTGTGCATTATGAAAGTTGGAGGTCAAAGTTAAAATTTGAAGCCAAATTTAAGGTCCAATATATGTATTATGCCTTTAAATAACTTGAAAAATAGAGAGAGATATTTTGACTCAGCATGAAATTACATACCGATGATCGCTGTTGATTGAGACCACCATTGGCATCAACAATTAAGTAAAGATTGGCTCCGGAAGAATCTGAAATAATACATTATAGTTAGATTTTTAATTTAATGTTAACTATATGCATTCTTATATTGTCCACCAACTTTACAAGTTTTGACTAGAGGAAAACCAGTAAAATATTGTACAAAAATTTATAAGGTTGTTTGGGAATTCTAACACCAATGATAGTGCAAATTGATGGTATGAGCTATACTAATTTAGTCATTTTATCCAATTAGATGATTGGGTTATGGAAAAGTGAAATGCAGACAAAATGTCAAAATACAGAGAGCAGTTGAGTTTCGAAGAAGAACAAAATCTAGCACAAGGCAATAATAACATGTTATTTTGATACCTTTAGTCGAGGCAGTAGTACCAAAGGAACAGGGTCTTTGCTCTTTTAGCTTCCTTTTGTATATCCAGACAGAGGACAGCTACAACATGATTTTTGAATCAATTCAACTAATTATTATAACATAACAAAATTACAAGGATTAACACAATTAATGGACTGATTCATCATCTGCAAAACCCCAATATTCTATTTATATACAAGTACAAGTTTTCTCTATAAATGCATATCTTTTTTTCGTTTCTCACCAGCTTCGAAGCTCACATTCGAGCTCAATTAAAATCCATTCGGGGGTGGCAATTCCAATAATAAGTTATTTTCCTTTCGTGTGTTTTTTCAGAATTTAAATAATTTGATTCCTTTAAGTATTAATTTTTTCGTTTTCTCAAAATGACATCAGACTTGGACAAATTACTAACTATCCAAAAAACAAGGTCTAATAAATTCATGTTAAAGTTCAAAAGAACTCACCATCACAGAATTGTTTAAATCATAATGAAACAACAATTTTGGACCATCACATAAAGTGACAAAAAATAGATCTTTTATACTCTCTCTAATCACTCTAAGTTGTCCAATTTGAATTGACCTAATTAATTCATATTTAATTTTATCCATAAGTTAACTAATATTAATGGTTAAAATGTGAAAAATATTTTATTTTTTTCTCTTTTGATACACTAAAATATAAAGTAAAATTGAAAATACGAGTCTTCTTAAAATCACTAATTTCCTCTTTGCTTTTCAAAAAAGTAAAGTTGAATAGGGTTTTCACGAATTCCAAAAAAAAAAAAATCATCAGTTCATAGATCTGCTAATAGCTCAAAATTACCTCGATTGAAGAAGAATTATCAGCTTCAATATCAGTCCAAAGCTTCTGAAAAATCTCATTACTACGATAAACAGCACCATTTGCTAAAGCAGAATATTGGAGCAGAGAAAACAGAGGACCAACGCAGCTGATCAGACCTGTAAAGTATAGAACAGAGACAAGCAGTAAAAAATACCGCCGGTGCAACATTGAAAAGCTTCCCCGCCGGCGTAGTCTTCTCCGGCAATTTTGCCGGTTACGTGGAGATGTCGGCGGGGAGGTGTTGTTAATGGTGCAACCACCATTAACACTTTTCGAAGACATAAAGGTATAAAAGAGAGAAAAATGTATGTGAGATTCGATAAATATAGCTAAACTGAGAGTAGTGCATTCAAATAGTAGTTGTTAATAATTAGAGTGGCCATGGAGTATGGAGCCAACAATGGAGGGGAAGAGAGTGAAGATGTTGACAGTAAAATATACTTGACTTTGACCTCCCAATGGTTTGGCAAATGTAAATGAAGTTAGATTATATTACATTAATTTGATATTTTAAACAAATAGTATAAATATTTAAAAATTATATAAAAAATACTATAAATTGTAATTTTTTATATATCAATATGATAGAAAAATATATCTTAAAATGTTAGTCAACGTTTTTATAATTTGATTCTAAAAATAAAACTTATTACACATAATAGTGGACGCAGCAAGTACTTAGTAAAACAAATATAGTTCTAAAAAAATTATACACAACTATAGTTTTTAAAAGGAATAATGCACGAGTACTCCGTCAACCTATACCTGAAATTTCAGAGGCACATTTATACTATACTAAGTTTCTATTCTTTCCTGAACTTATTTTATTAATAATTTTCTATTCCTTTTCGGCCTACGAAGCACAAGATAGTGTCACATAGGTTGAAAAAGAATAAAAAATTACTAATAAAATAAATTCAAAGAATAATAAGACCTTAATATAGTATAAATATGTCTCTAAAATTTCGAACATAGATTGAGGAATACTTGTGCATTTCTCTTTTTAAAATGTACATAATTTACAGCTATCAATTTAAAAGTGTATCTTTCAATGAACATGTTTCAAGACTATTTTAAGCATTAAATCAATCAATTATCTTCCCTTCCTTTTCTCTCTTCCAAAATTAGTAGCATTCTTTTCTTTTTTATGGATGATTTTGTAATAATTTTTCGAATTCACTCCAAATTCAAATTCTATGATGTTGTGCTTTCTCTCCCTTTTCTCGATAAAGCATAATTGTCATTGGATTGTGATGGTTTACGATACTCCATTGACAATCATAAGAGAGTTTTGAAATTTATATTCGAATTGCGGTTTGTAAAATTACTGCTAGATTTAAATAAGTAATGTTTTGAAAGATTGGACATATATTGAGGAGTTCATATCTTTAATTAGAAGAATTTTAGTAAATTTAGAATCAACACGCACTCATACATGCATTGTATTAATGAATTAATGCACTTGTATATGCATAATATTCATATATTTGAGTGAATTTGTTCATGGTTATACATTTTTATTAATGTATTCATCAAATGAATGTAGAGAACCAATTAAAGTATATATGGCCATTGTTATTCATGATGTATCAATGTATTTGAGTGTCTATATGTAATTGATGATAAATATGTATCAATTAATTCAAGTGTATATGTTTGGTGTTATACTTTATGTATCAAATATATTTATTTGTATCTTCCACTTGTTATAAATTTGTATTAAGTATATCTAGTTATTATTACTTATTTTCTATTAATGTATTCGAGTGAATCTGTGATTTTTTATAAATTTATATCAATGTATTTTAGTGTATTAGTTCGTTGTTTTACATTTGTATCATGTATTTCAATTTATATGTTCCCTGTCATACATTTGCATCAACATGTTTGAGTCTTTCTAGTGTATTTATCAGAGTCCGAAGCTTAAAGGGTGAAAAATATTAATAAAAATTTAAAATGGTATCTGAAATTTTTTTAACTCAAAACGGTAAATTGCTCAGGAGTAGCGATTGATCATCTGAAAAAGTAAAATCGATGCATAGCCTGCAGGTTTATTAATTTGATTTTTTTTAAATAAAAAATAAACAAAATCGCTCCAACCCCAAGGAGCGATTTCCAAACTAAAATTTCTTTTTTTTTAATTAATTTCGCTGCTCAACTGGCAGCGACTTAAGTTTAATTTTTTTGTATAATTATTTTTTTGGTTTTTTTTTTAAGTTTACATATTTTTTTTTGAAAAAAATCAAAAGCACAATGCGATTTATTAAATATTTTCTTTTTTTAAAAAATCAATTGCTAAAAAAGATTTTAATTAAATCGTGCCTTGACAGCGATTTGAGTTTTAAAAAATAAATAAATAATAATCGCAAACCGCTAGCAATTTATTTATTTTTTAAAAAATTATTTAAAATTGAAAAAATTGAAACTCTAAGTCGCTAAGCCAACTCACAGCGACATAACAACAATATATAAAAATTATATATTTTGAAAATCGGCTCTTCGGGAACGATTTTGTTTTAAATTTTTTTTTAAAAAAATCATTACCAACTCGTTGTTAATAGCATCGATTTTACTTTTTTTTATTTTTTCGGACGATAACTCGCTACTTAGTCAGCGATTTTGCCGTTTTAGTTTTAAAAAAATTTCATATACCGTTTTTGAAAAATTTGTAATATTTTTTTCACCCTTTAGGCTCCGAACTCGTATTTATCACAAGAATGTATTCATATCAATGTATTCAATTAAAGAGTTTGTAGTAACAATTTAGGTATCAATATTTTGCAATTAATAGTCAATGATATAGCAAAATGAAGAAGAAAAGATCTTGTAGCGCAATTCATTTTTTTTATCATGGAAAAGATCTTGTGAAATTTCAAAGTTTTTTTAATAAAACTTTGAAATCTCACAAGATCTTGTTGCACAATTAATTCAATACATCAAATATTGTATCTGTGTACAAAGTCATTTTTAATAGGAAAATAAGTTTGGGTTGCAAAAAAAAGATTTATATATTGTTTTCATGAAAGAACTATGTTTAAGATTTTCAAGAAGTATATAAAAAAATATTCTTATATATATATATATATAGAGAGAGAGGAGAGGGGTAAACTATGAAGACATGGCAAATGTAATCTTTTAGAAAAAAATATTTAAAAAAATTAAAGTCAAATACTTTAGTTTTATTGAGGACCCAACTCACCCTTAATTCATTCCAATTCTTGACCTGACCTACAAAAAATGAGCTTGACTATATATAAGAAATATCTTTAATAAGGACTAACTAAAATAATATTATGGTTCTTTAATCTCTCACATTATAAATATTAGAGATGCCCTATAATATTTAATCATATTTTTGTAGTTAAATGTTATTAAGAGCATTTTTATATAGTCAATTCATTTTAAGTGGGCAAGGGTCCAAAATAAATCTAAATATTGATCTTAATATCTCAAATTTGTTTTCCTACAAATTTGTATTTTCAATTAAATTACTCTGTAAGCTAACTAGATAAAGTTGGATGACATTTTTGAAAAGCAAAGTAGAGTGACTTTGATCACTAGTTACTGTAAGTTAACAGACCATTCATGCATTCAATTCAACACTTTTGGGAATATATTTTTTTCTTACCTACCAAACACAAAATATAAATAAAAAAATCACTAATTTTCCATAAATATATTAGTAACAAACATTTTTCTTCCTACCAATTAAACAAACCCTTTTTTGTTTGACATGTTTCCTTAAGAGCTAATCATTATATCATGTATAATAATTGGTCCCCCATTTAACAAAGACCAATATCTTTAACAATTTAATGTGAATAGGTGTTTTTCATCTTTTGTAGTTGTGGACATTAATAATGTTGGTAGTTGATGTATTTTTCTAATTTCACAACAGAAGTCTTGTTAGCTAGGAATAAAAATGCTATGCTAAAGTTCACAAAGAAGGATTATAGGATTAATCTTGAGTGTTTAAAATAAGTTCAATACATTAGGACATTGCAAACCTAACTTACAAAGTGTAGAAATCAATTTCCTAAAAAGTGAAATTGCCAATTTGAAAAAAAAAATTGGTTGTAAATGACTCAAACAAATTAAAGTTGTAGCTGGATATTATTTTGTATTAAATTCTTTTGAGTGGTGTAGGAGAGTATTCATTTTATTATAGAGAAAAAAAAGGGCCCAAGTATAAAGTTAGGTGAAATGTAATAACTTTCTGTAAACACAAGTCATGTATGTGTCTCACATTTATTGTACTCTTTTATTAAAAAAAAACATTTAATGTCACAGTTGATCATCTTGCCCAACTCTTCAACAAATTACTAAGTGAATGTTATTGGAATTGGTAATGGTATACAAGAAGCTTGTGTGGATCTAATTAAGTTATTTATATGTTTGTATGTATGTATATATATCACTAGGGGGAACAGAATACTCTTTTTTGGCTGCTAATTAAATTTAAATCAGGGTTTGAAAATTATTTAGTGCAACTTCCTCACTAAAATTTGTGTAAACAAAAAATCGATTCAGTGTACTATTTCGTCCTCAATTAATGACATTTTTTGATATTTGCGAATCACACGGTTTTATTTTGATCGAGGAACATATTGCGCATAAAATCCTCAATTTTTTTTTGTTTTTGAAATGAACTCTAATAATTTGTAAATACGTAAAAGTACTCTACTACTACTTCCATCCTTTATTTAAAAAAAGAATGACCTCTTTTCTTATTTTGGTAACAACTTTTCACGTGACATGTTTAAGACCACAAGATCAAAGGACAATTTTGTACATTTAAACTAACTTTAATTTAGAACCACAAGATTCAAAAGTTTCTTTACACTCTTAAACTCCGTGACAAATTAAACCAGATCATTCTTTTGTAAAACGGCGGGAGTATGAATCACAATAATTAATAATTAAAAATGTTTATACGATCTATGAAAAATTTAAACTTGTTTGACTCTTGAGATCCAAAATATTATATATAAAATGAGACGTAGGTAGTAGTATAGTTGTTGATTCTTGATAAAACTTTACAAAACGACAAAAATGAGTCAAGGATTTCACCTGAAAAATAGTTCCTTCAATCATGGAAAAGGTATCATAAAGCAATTGTGGTTAGTACACTACAGCTTTTAGCCAGTTTAGATTTGTCAATGCAAAAAGCTGTTTTACCCTAAATGATTAGGTTTTATCTGATAGAAAAAGAAAAGAAAGATTGACATGTACTCAAAGATACTTTTCATGAAAAATGCTATGGGTACTATGTTACCTCTTCCATTATCTGTTGATTGGATCATTAGATATTCAGTTCAATTCTGCTGCCTCAACATCTATTCCATGAACTTGTTTTACTTCATTTTACAATCTCTATATCTATACCATCACTGAACAGGTAGCATCATCTTCATCCTCAGAGCAACGAGTACATCGATAAACATATATTACATACAGACAAGAAGGTTCATACATGCAAACTTCTGTAATGAAAATGGAAGCAGGCCTCAGGCACCTTTTTGTGGCAACGTTTCAAAAGCGGACACAGTATTCTCAAATTTTATCCGATGCAAAGGTGCACCGCTTTGTTTGATGGCACAAGCCTGTTTATCTTCCAATGGACAGCGTGCTTTTAGCATTGAAAACACATGATTGTTTAGCCTCCTTGCTTTCTTCATAGCTTCCAGCAAACCTTCAATACCCTGAAGATAGAAAGTGATGTTGGATGTCAAATATATGATATTCTACTTATCAAACCGAGAGTAGAACTGAAGAGGATGTGAAATGTCCATTAGTTGTTGAAGTAAACAAATATGAATGGGACTAAGATCTGGTACTTGTTGGTAGTCTTTTTAGCTTGGTTAGAGATTTACATATGAGGTCTAAAGAAGTACCAAAAGTTTAGAATTCCCCAAAGAAAAAAAAAAACGAAGGGGGAAACAAACGACGACACAAAACCCCACCAAAAAAAAACCCACCCCAGTTTATCTTAAAAAGGACAGATTATTAAGCATTGGAATGAATCAGGCAAATAGAGTGGAACACATAGAAGATTCATATGCCTAGATCCCTCCACTGAGATGTCCAGAGGAGTCCTGGGCCTTGACAAATGGCTGGCCACCTCTTACATTTGAAGAGCAGAAGGCCCAGGGCCACTATTAGTTCAGGATTAAAGCATTGTTGTCATTGTTGTTTATAGATCTTACATAAAACAGCTTTCAGGAGCATAACTGTAGCCCTTTAACAAACACATGATATCTTTCCAAAGATTTTTGATTCTGCTTAATCTCATGTGCTAGGTTTACCAACCTTCCTATAGTGATTGCTTAAAATATATCCAGATAACAGCTAAGGTCCTGGAACTGTTGAGTTATATAGTGGTTTCCTATGAGTTGTGTAGAACTTCCATAGGGGTTTATAAAGACCTTGGCTATTATATCAATTCCTCTTAGGCTTAGAGTTGTATGCTCTGATATTTTCACTAGATATCAAAGCACACAGATTCTAGGTTCAACTGTATTTACTCTTTTTAGACGCTCATGACTTGTACCACCATTTCTTGGGGGGTGTTTATCTTATTTCCGCACGTTTGACTTTATAACTCTGCTCTGGTTAGAGCTATTGCATAGGAGCGGGGTTTTTACTCTATGCACACCCAAAGGGTAGCGGATCCTGTATCCCTTGTCATCATCATCAAAAAAAACAAAACTCTGCTTTGGTTAAATATCTGCTTTCAAAGCTTATTACTGTTTTTTCATAACTGCAAATGGACTTTGCATGATAATGGGTTTGCCTAACAAGGGTTAGGTATCATCATGGCTTAGGCAAAATGGATCGTGACAAAAGCATGATGCAGAAAATCCATTTAAATGTATTTCAGCATATCACCAAAAAGCCCAACTCCCAGTTCCCAATGACAATAGATTCGAAAAAGGCATAATTAGAAACCACCATATATGCCTCCCGATTCACACAATTCTCCCCATTCCACTTCAGTTTGGAGGTCAATTTACCATTATGTAGGAGAGATGGCTAAATAAAAACGAAATAAGAGTAATGTGGTACTCTATAACTGAACTCAGCCACATATATAAATTAATATATATCTATAACTATCTAGTATATATACCTATATATATATATATACATATATATATATATAGTATGTTCTAATATATAAATATATATGTATATATATCTTATATGTATAAAATCTATATCTATAAAATTAAGAAAGGAGATAGAAGAGAGCCGTGCGCCATCAAAAAAAAATAATTGACACTATTTCCAATAATTTTAGTTGAATTAAATATAAACCGTCATGAAGAGGAGAACATGCAGTAGAGTTTTGATTCTTACAGATGCAGTTCTACATGTTCAAAATAATTCAAAACATTATTTATTTGGTTATTTGTAAATCATACCTGGAGGAAATTAGGATTCTTCTGTGTTGGCGATATTGCTACAGACTCCACCTCAGCAACATTGAGGACTTGATGGGAAAAATCAAACAATTCAAAATGCAATTGTTGCCCAAGCAGGTAGATTATTGTACATCCACCCCAGGCAACTGAATCGCCCAACATTTCGTAAGTGTTTGATTGTAGCTGAACAGATTCCTCCAGGTATTCCTATGGTTGACAACAAAAATCAGATCAACAGTTTACACCAAAGATAATTCCATTATCTCTGACTATCAGATTACTAAACAAGTACATAAGAAGACAATTCTTCTGACACTCTACTCTAACAGTGAACACTTGACTCTCTATTAGACAAAAGTAGGAAAAAGGTCAAACAAAAGGGACAGAGGTATTCTTTTCTCTATCAGAAAAAGCTACCAGTAGTAAGTTGTAATAAGTTGCAGGGATTCAACATAAACTATGACAGTCCAACTGATAGTTCTTGCTGATGTATTAACAGGTAAATTTGTAACCAGAGACCAACATGACGTGTGCACAACAATTTGCTATATTGAGGAATCATTAGTGTTCAAAACCAATTTAAATGGGCAATTATAAGTGCAATGAAATTTAATAAAATAAATGAAGCAAATGAACTATTGTATCTTACGATTTGAAGTCCACTGAAAATCCGGTAGAAGTCCTTTGAAGTAGTAATATCAATAAAACCCGTCTTTGGGGCTGCACTCCATTTACTGCAGTATTTATCTAATGCAGCACTTGTAAAAGCAAGGGCATATTCCAACACACTTCCAGTATTAATATTGGCTTTGTACAACAAATCTGAAACAAAATGGAAAGCGAAAATGCTTTTAAACGATACAAGAAGAAAGCTGAAGAATTTGAGAAAGAAGAGAAGGCTTCTTTATATTTTTACATCCCATGAGGAGGGGTAATCCCATGGAACCATACAACCTTAACTATTACTAAAGACATATCTGTTTTCTAATATATCATGCTAGTCATTAACAACAAACAAGAAACACGATCAACTCTCCCCTTAATCACTTTTTTTGTTTGGTTGTTGATTAGAGATGATTTACTAATGTATTAAAACTAGCATAACTTTTATACATTGTTTGGTTACAAAAGTGGAAAAATTGATCTGTACATAGAATTTAGCATAAGTTATACAACATTTGGTTGGTGTTTTCTATTTTCCACATAAAACATTGCATTGCTAATACAATGTCTGGAACATGCCTCTCTTTTTCCCATAACTAATACATGTATAAGTTATGAGAAAAATGAAAATAATGTATTATTTTATGCGAGGTAGAAGATGAAAAGAATAGAGCACTCAATATAGGCTAGGCTCATTGGGATGGCCTAGCTCAACCCGTGATTTAATATGGTTAGATTGTGATTTCTGGATCATTAAGAGTGAATTTTCTTAGCGCAGCTAAGCCCAGTAGCTCGCTAGGCCTGAGCGAGGTGGACAAGGCCGTCCTATTGGATAAATAAAGAATAAATATTGAAAAGAAGTCGGGTTAAAAATAACAATAGTTCAAACTAAAAAGTCTACTTAAACCATCATTTATTGATATTACTAAGTCCAAAGCCCAAGTATTAAAATTAAAATTAAAATACAAACTTATGTTTATAAAATATGTAAATAACAAAAACACAAAATCCTAAATTTTCGAGTTGTATCAAGTCAAAAGTTATTTAGTGTTAAAGAATGACAAAAAGTCTCATCGATGGTTAATGAGATGGGTGGACTCCTATAAGGCTTGGACAATCCTCCTCCCTTTGAGCTAGCTTTTGGGGTGTGAGTTAGGCCTAAGACCTAATTTCACATTTAGTTTCGCAAAAACTTCTGTTTAACAAGATCATTTTTTTGTACTGTGTACCCAAAATATTTGTATAGGATAGCAGTAATTTTCAGATTGAACTCGTACAATCAAATCTTTACTTGAAAAACCAAACTAAATATGAGTAAGTATTATGAAGAATTATTTGCTGGTGATTTTGAGAGTTGGTTAGAAGTAGTAACACCATGAAATATTGTCGTGTAAATATTTATATAACATTTTTAAATTGGAATTTAAATTATAAAATTACATATTTTAGAAAAAGAAGATCAGCCGACAACCCACATAGTGATGGGTCGGGCTGGTTAACATAAAATGATAAATAATGAAGCTAGTTAATTAAAATAGAGAAAAACGATAATAGCGTGGAATTGTGGTAATGCCTTGCTTGTATTGATCCATATATCTAAGGTATGTAAACATTGTGAAGTATCAAAAGAATACTATAAGCGTTTGGGCAAAGTGGGATTCAACTCACGTGGATAAAATGAACCTGCTAGACCGCTGAACTGAGCGCGGTAATTGGCAACTTGCGAACTAGTTTGGATCAAATAGTTGATCAAAGGATTGAAGTTAGACATAACAATCAGATGGAACTTGTATGGATGATCAAGTTGCTTGCATATGGCATCAACTTCGGTGTTTCAAGAGAACTAAACCACATAGACATCGATTTCATCAAAGGAGATATTCTTTAGAGATGTTCTCACAAACTTGAAATCAAGTGATCAACTTGAGGATATTTTCCCCAAATACCTTATTGGCCCCTCAATTAGTTGCATTTATAAGTAGCTTGATACACACGATTTGTATGCACCATCTTAGAGGGCAGTGTTAAGTATATTGTGTATATATGGTAGAATCATGTATTGGTGTCTATATGATAATTATGTTTCGATTAATTAGAAGCAATAACAGAGATACTATTTCTTTGTAATTATGCAATTTAGATTTGTTACCTAGTTTAGGAGGTGTACTTACTATTTAAATACCCAGCAACTTAAGGTAATGATCAATCGTTACATCTCTAGTCTTCCTCCTGTGTTTTCTCTCATTTCTAACATGGTATCAAAGAAGACAAAGGTCCTAGGTTCGATTCTCACCACCACCATTATAAAAAAAATCAAAGTATTTGGGCCAAGAAAAAAGAATCAGTTTCGCACGTGATCTCCCTGACAACTTAAGTTTTTAGATGAAATGGCTACATACTTCAACACAATTAATGGTCTCCATCACAATATCATTTCCATCTGCAGTCCTCTAGGAAATCCATAGTTACATGTTGCCAAATCCCGTCAGAGACACATAAAGGCTGGATAAAGTCAGGATATGGCACTGTCTGTCTTGCATTGCTGACATGCCATACTATTCCCCTCACTATGGTTTTCATCTATCCTGGTGAATAAAAAGAAAACTATCCTAAACCTCTGTTATATTACTTGGATGTGGAGTGACCCCCAAGAGATGAAGAATGGATCACATTAAGTAGTTGCCACATGACCACATCCTTGGTCCATCCTTACTCCCTATCCGTATCTCATCACGGTACTTACTACACAAGCATATAAAGAGTATTATTTCCCTTCCTTATCTCTGTCATAATTGTCAATTACCTCATTCACCTAATCAAGTTGTGGAGCAATGTTGGAAGTGCATTAACATGTTATTCAAATTTATTTGACAAAGTATCAGCTGCCAGATTGTTGGTCCCTTTTCTATATTGAACTTTATAGCTCAAAACTAGCAAGTCAAACAATTGTATTGTAAAACATTTGTCATCCTCTGCTCCTTGTGAAACTTGAGTGCATCAAAATCTTCCACTCATTAAATTCGGTAAAAATTTGGAAGTGACGGAAGAAAGGGGGCATATCTTACTACTATAGAGCTTGCAGCTCGACAATATCAATTTTATATTTTACTTAGAGACACTTTCCGCCACGAGAACCAATCCGTTTTCTCCTTTGATCTTAAAAGCAAATGGCTTCAGAACTAGTAGAACATGGCAATGGAAATGATTCCAAAATACTAAGAAAGACGAGGTATGGCAAATTTGCAGTATCTTTCCGGGTCCATATCTAATACGCAAGTTTCCGTTGTCTTTTGGATCCCAATTATCTAATAAACCTTTTTAAAACTTGCAAATATTCTCAAACGTAATATTAAAATAGAGAAACATGGTAGGTGAGTATTCATATAGATGTTGTTGATTCTCAAACGTTTATATTCTAGAGCTTTCCTGTGCATTTCATTAAATTTCTCTTCTTCAAGAGGAAAAGTCTGTGAGCGTCATGGTACTATGCATCATAAAGACATAGTCCAATGAGAAACGTGCCAGAGAAACTTGGACCATGAAAAGCTTCCTAGGATATCAGACTTAAGATGCCATAACAAGTTGTTTAACATGTCTGAAATAGTATTGA
Organism: Solanum habrochaites; assembly: GCA_027704765.1. Taxonomy (NCBI): domain Eukaryota; kingdom Viridiplantae; phylum Streptophyta; class Magnoliopsida; order Solanales; family Solanaceae; genus Solanum; species Solanum habrochaites. The sequence continues at coordinate 6,665,672 of JAKWJA010002499.1, forward strand.
CGAGCTCATTAAAAGGCTGGATATTGAACTGGTACCTACCGGCAGCTTCTGCTTGTCTCGATATCGTGTGAAATGATGTTGGATTTGTGCAGTTAGGGTTGGACATGGTTGCAGTAGTTGCAGATTTAAACAGAGTGACCATAGGGCTATCTCCCCCTTCTTGAGAGTGCAATATTTGCCCATCAGCACCAGGAATCAATCCCAACCAAGGAGCAGTTTGCATAAACTGGCGGGTATCGACTTCTCTCTGTTAAATGCATAATACATTAGCTTTTAGAAACTCCTCTTTGTGGAATATTGTGTCACTATCACAACAATATATACAATCACTTTTCATGCAAAATAAGTTAATAACTGAAAAGAACCTTAAGATAATTGTAATTCAATGGTCCAAGTTAATTTACTTCAATAAACAGGACATAAATGTAGGACATGAGGTCACCGCGTACTGATCTACTTAGGAAGATATTCCCCAAAAGAAGGGACTCAAATGCATAATGCTAGAGGCACCGGTGACCTACCGAAGTGTGGGAATATTAGAGGGAGAGACAACAGGCAAAAGAAATGGTGCCCACCATTATAGCATACATGTATTGGATTGTTTGGAGGGAAGGAAACGATAGATGCTTTGAAGAAAGAGGCAACTACATTCAGAAGATCAAAATGAACTGTTTATGTTTGTTTTTATATTGGTATAAAGAGTACTTTTTATGTGATGCTGAAGTAGGGATCGAATTGAAAGACACGTTAGATTCACCAGGACTACTTTGTTTATTACCTGTAAATACTTTTGGCAGCACTTTCTTGGTGCTGTATTAACAACACTTGCCATTTCTTAAAAAATAAGACTGCATTTTTTGTAAAGGTAAAGAACTTTTGTCCTGATATTTCATCAAAAAATTCATTTTTAATACAATTTTCATATATTTTACAAATAAAGATTAAGGTTCAAGGAAGAGAGATTCAGTTGTGTTAAAGTTCTTATGTGAGGATAAACCTGAGAGTGTGAATCGCCTTTTTTGCATCATCGCCCTAGTGATCAAATATAGAGCTATTCCTGAACATGTTGGGATTATGCAAAGAGACTGAAATGCTGGAATATCAGAGGGAGAGACAATAGGAAAAAAACATAATGGCATACCACTCCAGCGCATATGGTAGATTATTTGGTAATTAGACTCCCATATACTTTTGCTTTATGACCTGGAAATACTTTTGACAGCACTTTCTTGGTGTTGTATTGACAATACACTTAGCATTTCTAATATGAAAAGAAGTTTTCACATTTATGGTAAAGATAGAGAACTTTCGTCTTTATATTCATCGAAATTTTCATCGTTTCATACAATTTTTGTTTATAGATTATTCCTTATCCATGTAAATAACAAAAATGAAAGATAAAGATTCAGATCAACGATAACATACAAATAGAAGGGAAGAAAATAACTTTAGGAATTAGAAATAATCTCACAAGGAAAAGAAAAGAAGTTGTTGAACCTTTGGGGATTATGATAACTATAAGGGGAGGGGGGAAAGGGAATGACATTTTTGAACGAAAAGACAAATTGAGAATTGGTTGGTGACGAGGAAGTCATAACATGGGATCTTTACGAGTCTAGGAGGACCAAGCTGGAGTAAGTGAGAGAGAAGAGCAACAAATTTGTTGGGAGGCGAGAGCCACAATTTGGTCACGGGAGGTGGAGTTCAAGATTTCGGAAACAAGGGAAGTCAAAAAGGTGAGAAATAGTGTAAAATCCTGTAACACACTCACACTGTACTTTCGGGCTGGGATTGAGTTCACTTAATGCGGGTAATTAGTCTCAAACCCCGGAGAATTTGGATGTGCCTAGGTATACAAGTCAAAATACTAGCATGAACTGGTCGCGATTAGACAGGACAAGATGTGGCTCATGTGCAGCTTACCGAGGACATGACTCTAGAAAGGAGGATATGGAGGATGAGGATTAGGGAAGAATGTTAGTAGGTAGTCAAGAACTGTCTAGTTTCCCTTTACAGTATTTATCACTCTCCTAATGTTTTATTCTTTGAATTTATTGTTATCTGTTGTTTCCTTTGTTTCGGTTACCGTAGTATCTTTTGCTCTACTGTTCTCTTCTTCATTATGTTTCAACATGACTGGTTCACTACTGTGTTTCCTTTGTGTACTTCATTTTGTCTTCACCTGAGTTGAAGGTCAATCTCTCTATCTTCACAAGGTAGGGATAAGACTGTATATACACCACCCTCTCCATCCCAGACCCCAGCTGTGAGATTACAACTGGGTTGTTGTTGTTGTATAGTAGTCTTCTAAAACCTAACCACATCTTCACATAACTTCCAGACTTCAATACCATGGCAGATCACTAATCCATCATTTATCCCGAGTTAAACATGTACTCTTATGCATTGACCCTTAACCTTATCCTTTATTTGGCTAACCAACTACCTGTTACATTGTCTGAGAGGATAATTTACTTATTGATTCTGCCATGTCTTCGATAGCAATAATAGAGTTGTCAAAGAGGGTATAAGGAAAAATAAAGGTAACAAGGCTATACTAAATATATTTGTTTGAAGAGTGTCAGATCAACATGTGCAATCGGTACTTCCACCAAACAATACTGTAATCTATCATTTCTACATGCAATGTTTAGAGTGAGAAGCTCAGGAAGAGTACCAATACAATATCAAGAAGTCCCATCCAGTACAATATGCTACCAATCTCCTTGATTCCACAAAGGACTTCAGCTTTGAGTTCAGACTTTGAATGCCAGCAGCTAAGATGCTCCTTGGCAAGCCTCATGCACCCTAAGTCCGAAAAACCAATCACATTACCTTAAGATCTCGAACAACAATAACCACTTAACAAGGGAGAAAGAACAGATTATAAAATGATAATTATATTTTTTGGGATAAATTTAATTATTTATTGTTGAGATTGAAAATGTCTCGCATATTCATGCATACAAAAGTAGAAAATTCCAGACAATATGATTCTCCAAAACACAGCATTTCTATTAAGTTTTTATGTACTTCCACCAATATTAGATTCATTCATCCGATAATCAAGTTCGAAGGACAGTGATTATGGGTTGAACCAAAACTCCAGGATAGTACACAGTCTCACTGGTACCTTGCCTGAAAAAATGCAAGGTGCGGGATGTTGCTCCCTAGCACTCCTGTGGACCATATGGAGAGAAAGAAATAGGAGAGTTTTGATGGAAAAGAAAAGGATTTTGTACAATTGAGGAATAGCCTCTTGTGCCTTATTTCCTTTTGGGGCACCCACGAGGTTCCATAGGTATAGAAGATCGGGTTTTGTTTGTAGAAAACCATATCACTCTATAAGTTTTTCCGCTCGTGCATACTTCTTGTATATATGTACTTTCGTCCTTTGTCAATAAAGCATATTACTCGACTAAAAAAGATCCCTTTGGAGGTCACACTTTGCTACATTATGTAACAAACTAACCTGATATACCACCATCAAATGGAAGTAACCCTATAGACTTCGGCAAAGCTTCTTGCAGTCCAGTAATCATCGGTTCAACGGTAGTAATCTGGACAAGAATTTTGGATGCATTAGAATTTGAAACAGAGATTGTAATGATGATATGCAACAAATTGCAGACAGATGAATCTACAAATATTGTCATTTATATGATCTCAAAGTCAGCAGGATGATTATTAAATAAAGAAAAAATCATGATAAATCAATGGTTATGGTACAGTGACATGAATACTGAAATAATATTGCAGAACAGCATCGCAATAGACTAGTAATTGTCAAAAATCTGTTTACCTTGTTCGATATATTATCCAAAAGGGCTCGGATAAGCCAAGGAAGTGACCTAGATCCCAAGAGCTTGACTAGAGAAAACATGTGAGGCACACCAAAAAACCCACAATACAATCGAGCAAAGCTCTGGTAAGCAGAATTCAGATCCTACAGCAAGAACAATAAACAAGGGAAGGATTATTACACTATGAAATAATATAAATATCATGGGAAGTAATTGTATCCGGTCTATTCAAGATACACTGAAAATATAATTATACAACAACACACCCAGTGAAAATCCTAAAGTGGGGTATGGGAGGGTAGGATGTGCGCAGACCTCATTTCTACCTTGGCGGGGTAGAGAGGTTGTGTCCGATAGATCCTTGGCTCAAATGAAATGTAATTGACACAGGAAAGTAAGAAAAAAAAGAAAGAGACCAACAAAATAGCAATGTACAAAACAAGTGTAGCAACAGAATAGGAATGTACAAAACAAGCATAGAAACTACAGGACACCTAAATTCTACTACTACAAATACGATAAGACTCAACTACCTACTAACTTTCTACCCTAATCCTCGACCACCATACCTTCCTATCCAAGATTATGTCATCAGTCACTTGAAGTTGTGTCATTTCATGTCTAATCACCTTCCCTAATCACCTTCCTTGATTGTTCTTCAGCCTACTTCTACCTCTCCTAACTCCTGCTATTGCCACTGATGTGAGGCTAACAATACATATTTTTAATCATTATTTGCCTCACATTTAGTATTTATATTTGTCCTTTTTGAGCATGGATTTTATGGATTGTGCTTAATAGTATATTTTATTTGTAGGATTAAATTGGTGTGAAGATGAAGAAGTTTCGAACTAAAAAGGAATTAAAGATGGAAGGTTGAAGAAGGAAATCAAGTAGGCAGCTTAATGGGTTAAATTGAATATAATGATATTTTATACATGAAAGTGCAGCGTAGAGAAATTCACTTTCATTATAACACTGCTGCCACTTGGCAGCCAGTAAAGGCAGCAACAACACAACATGGGCGGCGCATAACTGTTTTAGGCGGAATCTAATTCCGTTTGGTTTTGGATTCCCAATTTGTTTTGACTTAAGTTATTTTATTGAGGGGTTTCACATCTATAGATAGTCCATAAGAATAATTATTAAGGGATACTGGTGAGATACTTTGGAGAGAAGTGATTATACTTTTGAGGGTTCTTTTATTCTTTTTCTTTTCCTAGGCATTAGTAGCTAAAGACCCTTCTTCTAGGGTTGTGGCTACGGGATGTTTGAATATTATTAATTTTGATGGTTGATATTAGTTATCGTTTGAATTACTCTTTTGTTCTTAATTTAGTATTTCGTGATTGACCACTATTAAAATAAATGTATTGTCCCAATTGAACTCCGAAGAGGAATAAGAGGATAGAACGTAGTACAAAAGGAGCATGATCTTCTCTAGAAGTAGGGTTGGATTTGTGTCTAGGATAGGGATATACCTAGAGATCTTTCTTGGTTAATAGACAAGATGAAAACTTACTGCTCCGTAATTGGTTTAGTCTATCCCCGCTCAATGATGTAGTTAGGCTGCCAATTACAATAGGTGATTAGAGGTCGGGAGATCATGGTCATATATTTAACCCTGTAATCAATGATTTGATAACAAATTGACCATGTCCTGTTATAGATGATACTATTGCTGACTTCCTATGGAGTTGCAGCCCTGGAACTTTTTCTCAATCATAGCAGGTATCTTAGTATTTAAACTTACATTCTTTTATTTATAAATCAAATTCTTTTGGCACTCTTAAATAAATTTTTAAACTAGTATAATTTAGTAAAAATAATTAATCAACAAGTCCTTTGTGTTCGATAATTGGGCTCTTTTAGGCCACTATATTACTTGCACGACCACGTACACTTGTGTGGGCATTTGGAAGCAACAGTCAACCTCTCACACCTCTTCACTGCCACATATTCTTGCAACTCTTCTTCACATTTCCAAACCAACTCAGTGTTGTTTCCCTCGACAGAAACCACTCCCACCTTGTCATGTATATTTATTCTTAATCATATCTCTCCTAGTATGTTCACACATCCATCTGAGCATCCTCATCTTTGCTAATTCACATTCTTCCTGAATATTTGACATTCTTGGGCTTCCAAACACTTTGCCACATAATTAGTCCAGCTCTACCCCTACTCACTCAAAACTTACCTTTAAGCATTGGCGACACATTCTCATCACATAGTATTCCAAAGGTGAGCCTCCATTTCACCCACCCAACTCCAATATAGTGTGCGATCTTATCGTCTATGACCCTGCATCCTTAATTTGGACTTAAGATACTTATAGATCTCTCTTGGTTGTGACAAATATAAATTATAACAAAGTATTTGCGCATAGGCATATATGAGAAATAAACGGTAAGCAGGGGAAAACAGTCTCAGGGTCAGTGGTGTTGTTGCATGAGTTCGACGTCGAAACGCCACTAAGAGTGCTTTTCATAAGATTAATAGTCCCATAGAAGACCAATATAATAGTCATTGAAAAAATTCATACATCACTTCTTGGTTGCTTCCAGGACTTAAAAGAAAATAGGAGATGGTGGGAGAGTTAAATTTAGAGGACAACACGTTGAAAGATGATTTCCCCAACATGCATATAGTAACGTACCAAAAGTAGCTGACAATTTAACAAATCCGGAGGATACATGATAGTAAGGTATTCTGGAACCCAAGTTTCAGGAGGAATTTCCATGATTGGAAGGTAATTGAATTCTAAAGACTATTAGATTTACTTCACAAATAATATAAGTCTTTTGATAGCCATGATATTCGGAGGCGGGTGTTTTGGAATGACACAATGCCTACTTTTTGTCAAGATTCTGGTCTCTGGAAACTTTTTTGATCATCAAAGAGAGAGGGTTTAACTTCTTCCCACTCTGGCCTCGATTTGTATTTCCGTTTGGTGTGTGTGGTTTTTCGTCAGTAAATGCGAGACGATTTTGAGACAGCCAAAATGTAAGGAGCACAACGCGATTAGGCTAATGTTATTTTTGTATTTATGTGCAAGGAAGCAGGTGAAGATATCAATCATACTCCTTTCTACTTGTGCATTTTGCATAGATTTTATGGCGTTATGGTAAAAATACTGGGCTATTTTTTGCATTTCCATGGAAAGATGTCCAAAATAGGAAAGTAGTTTCATATATCACATTTCACCCTGAGCCGCGTGTTGTGGAGAGGAAAAAGATTCCAAAGTGGCTTGAACAGGTCGTGCGTTACCACTAATCATTAGCACTTTGTGTGGTATCTGGAGATATTACAATATAGGTACAGAGCTTTCGAAGGGGTAAGATGACTTTTTTGCAGATTTTGGAGGAGTCCAGGCCTCTTCTTCATTTTTGTTTGCATACGGCCCAATGATTTCCCTTTTTGTACAAAGGTATGTGTCGTGTCGGGTTGGTCTTCATAGAAACCATATGTTTTTGTAGGTTTTCTATCTTTGGTATGCTACTTGCGTAAAGGCGAGTTTGGGGCAAGAAATAATGAACTCATTTACCTTGTGAAAAAAACAAAAATGAACCAGAGAGAGTGTAAGCAAATTACAGGCTTTCGGAACCTTGAATTACTTCAAATTCCACATCTATCGCTACAGTGAATACAATTCTCGAACTAGACTAAAACTCCTTACAGATCCATAACTGAATGTAAGAGAATCTACAAAAGCTAAACCTTGGTACAACTAGTTGGTATCTTTTATACAGATCATTTGCTGCTATTGTATTCTGTCTCTCGTTAGTGCCACTCATTCAGAGAGATCATTGGTTTTGTGAAACAACTTCATGCAACAAGAATTTAGATATGACTCATCTCCTTTAGCACATTCAATTATCAAAATGTCGCACCTACACCGAGGCATGTGCAGAGACACCTATTGGCCTCTTCTTTTCCTCTGTGTTTTCTACTTGCACCCTCATTTGATCAGTTTTAAGCTCATTTTCTCAAATTGCATTAGTAAGATTCAGCTATCATTTCTTCAGCTCAAAAGCAACATTTATAACATACAACTCAGAATACAATGAACAACTGCAGGAAAAAGAAAAAGAGAATAGTTGCAACTGAAGAACTAAGTAGATTATAGTAGCCTGAATATGGTAACAGCAGAAAACACTACTTAAAGAGTAACAATGTATTACATAATAACATCAGGAAAGTGTTAAGGAAATAATTTCTTACAGGAGTTCCACAGTAGAAATTTGGCTTTGCATAAGGAACCGAAGGCTTCTGGACAGGAACAGGGGGCACTCGTGCTGATCGGACAAAACGCTGAGTAGTATTGCAGAGGATGAAATTTGGCAAGAAGTCATTTTGCATTTCTGTCCAAATCTAGAGCACATCAAGAGCAAAATAAGTATCGATGTTCCGGCATTGACAACTTTCTTATCAGGATTCTTAATTAAATTAGAAAGGTTAGCAGGAAAACAATTCGTCCATGGTGATTTATAAAATTCAGGAAGGAAAATTAGCACACATCAGGGAATAAAATTTGAGAACATAGAATAGGCAGTTATCCAATAATCCATGTACACAGGTTGAATGTTCAAGTGTCCTGCACAAATGAGGACAACCAAGGATAGGGCACTGTACTGATGATAAAACTAGCACTATTCTATTGCACCTATAAACCCTTTTTTCACTTGACCAATGGACAAGTTGCAGCAGTTCCTTTCTAATGAAATTGCAGACCTTGCAGTAATCAAACTGATAGGTTGTATTTCTGCATCTGTGTACCCTAGTAGGCATTTTTTCCCCCCGATTTGCATGCGGAACCTACTGTAATCAGTTCCTTGTTATTTACTTTTCTTTTTCCTGTTTTTACTTTTTACCTTCTTTCTTTTCTTTGGGGTGGGTGGGGGGTGGGGGTGTTTACAGAATATCTGATATGAAGCTGAGTGCAACATTTCACACCTAGACAATAGAACTAAATATTAGTGTAGCTGACATACTGCCAAATAAGGGTCGCAAACAGACAACACATCAGAAACATGTCACTGCTCAAGACGAAATGATTCGGAAAAGTACAAGGTATTCGGAAAAGTACAAGGTTATGTTGTTGTGCAGGAAGAGTTCTTTATAGTTTCCTGTTTCATGTTGTCCTTCTCAACTAAAACAAGAAAGGTGATGAATCCGTTTCTCAGTCGAGGAAGAAATCAATCAACAACTATGCCTCTCTAGGAGAAGAAAATTTTGAAAAACCTACCTCAAATTTAATTTCTTAGCTCAAAAGAGAAGACAGTGGACGAAACAATGATACGCCTATCATAAACAGTAAGAATGCGAGTTTCAAATATAATTGGGGTATTTCTCTTCTCGCCCTTTCTGCTAAATTTGTCAACCACGTTTGCTAGTTCTCTGTTTTCTAGTTCCTCTTATTACACCGTAAAACCCTTACATACCCGATCATTTACTGTAAATGTACTCGTCACTTGCGTCAATTGAATGAGAAGTTGCCACTTTTTGTAGCCCTGTACCACTCTGTCACCCCACTCCTATTCATACCCCACACAGGAAGTGCGTCAACCATCAATCCCACCACTCCCAAACACCTCTTCCCTAATCAAAATCACTAATAATACATGAGGAGAAGGCAACTTTAGACTCTTGTCATCATATCTTTCTTCCTTTTTTTTCCTCCACATGAAAAATCAAACATTACCAACATTTAACGAAGTGTCAATTTTTAACATTTAATGCCAACATCAAGAAGAATCACCGGAGTGATGTTATTTCCTTAGTTCTTTTCACATGTAGCTAGTGTAATAAGATGCATTTTGGGGGTTTCATTGCCCTCTCTGGGTGCTATTCTTTGATAAAATTTTCATTAATATTTTTAAAAGAAGTTATGCAGAAATTATAAATATGAGTGGAAACCAGAAAGAACTTACAAAAGAAGCAAAATTGGGTATGTAACTAATTTGCACCAATTATCATTAAGGTTTCAGAAGACACGGTATCAAAATTAGGTCCAACATTAACTCTTCAAATCATAACTACTGCAAGCGTGTCACTCTTTTCATTGCTTATATAAAAAATGCATATAGGAAATCAGTGAAGTTCATAACTATGTGATATACATATATATATATATATTATTCAAACTGACTAGAATTTGGGGCTTAGAATATAGTAATTAAAGCCATAATTCACCAGAATCATGAAGAAATGTTAAGATGGAGCAGAAGATAAAACAGAGATTGATAAATATGAATATTGTCATACTAAATCTCACACAGGATTGAAAGCGAGACCATTGGACACCTGCGAAAGCAGACGACTAGCAATAAGAAACAAGGATAAACATTCTTCGTCGCTGCATCTCTTCTCAAACCATGAATTGAAAGAATCTATTGTAAGGTCTTTCGAGAGTAATTCATGAGTAAGTTGCAAGATGTCCAGCAACATTTCCAGCTCCTGATAAATGTACAGAGAGAGAGCAGAGTAAGTCTTAATTTTTTCTATCAAGAGATAAGAAATGTTCAGTTGGGTTAATCCAGAATATATGTGAGAATATTTACCACAATAGCACATAAATCCTGTGATTCAAAGCGATCAAACAGAAATTCAAGATTATCCCTGAACATTTTGTTCATCCTATCAGCAATCAAACTTCTCAAGTTGATGGTCCGACCTAGAAGCTGCATGTCAAAAGAATTCTAGTTAGAAATGAACACCATATAAACGAACATAATGTAGGTAAACCAAGATTCTCATATACAAATCCAACTTTAGAACATAAATATAAAAATGATGCAGAAAGGGAGAATGAGTAAAATGACCGGGTATCTAAGAGAAAAGCAACAACTGGTCAAAATGGATGCATCTCCTTTAAATGAATGGTACCCCGAGTACAATGTTCAAATTTTTGTAGACTAATACAACATATGCTTTTAAAAGGTCATTGTCTCCAGGTCAAAGGTTTTCTGGACATGAGGCATGACATATATAAATGACCTTGTCTTCTTCCGTTTCCACTCCCCCCCACCCCCCACCCCACAGGAATAAACATGATGTTAATGGTGTTAGAAACTGTTAGAATCCTGGAACTATTCTATAGCATATATGTAAATATAGTAGGTTAGCTTTGAACTTTCTTAGCTCTCCTATCTATAATTAGGTATTGCGACTTCTTGTTATTTGATTTCCTCTGCCTTTTCGAAGACATATAAACGTAGGGCCTTCTTTATTTCAAACTACAACAAACCCGAATAGCTTGTGTGGTGATATAAGCAAGTCCGATTTCCGCTCGCCACTCTTGTTTTTTCTCACACTGGTGTCAAGGTCAGGGTACCCACTGATGTTGGTGTCCCTAGAAATGAATCAACTGCCTACGCACCATATGGTCCAGCCCTTGGTGAGGTGGTGTGATGAGTGTGGTCGCCTTATATGGCTTAGGCAATGCCTCCGATTGTTCTTTTGCGATAATTTCCATGCTTTTGGGGATGGTGTGCGTTAGTCCCAACACCTCTATTTTTACATGGTATTCCATATGTAGACTGTTCCTCCTTAACAGCACACCAACACTGCGCTCCACCCTCCTTTTGGTATAAATGTCATTAGAATAGAATTCAAAATTGTTAAGCTTGTTCCGTGCAAAAGTCTCACTATTCCCCAAGATTCTAACACCTCCAGTGGGTGTTACCCTCACGGTGTGTCATTATACCTTATTACCCTACATCCCGTGTACGTTGTTGTTACTCAACTCGTAGACGTCATTGACTCCACTCAAAGATCTCTCCTTGCGTCCTGGCTCTTCGTTGTTTTCCATACAACTATTTTCACTTTTACACCAAACTCCTTTTTTCAATAGGTTCGCCATAGCACTACGATCCTACCCATTTAATTTTTTTTTTCCATTTCTGGACCAACAGTTTCCTGGTGGTGAAATCGTACAACACACACCTTTCTGTCCAGTCGCTACAGCCTCAACAAGCAAGTTTTGTTCCTTTTTTCTCTTCCCGCTTTTCTTAATCCACTTTCTTTTGGGTTCTTTTCCAGACCTTTCTTTTTCACCACATTAGATTCCCTCCCCTTCCTCTGTTACGTCATTTGGTCGCTTGTATCGATTTGCGCTCACCTCTAGGCTTTCAGTCCGTGCACTAAATCTATGGCACCAATAACTCTAACAATGGCATCACCACAGAACCTTTGATAGCAGGTAGTGTGAACTGTGTATCTTGGTCCTCCTCTGTTCAGTTACGGTGCAAGGAACAAGGTATTCAGGAACACTTGGTTACACAGGCTAAGGATAATTGGTATAGGTCATCTTTGAATGTCACAGCTGAAGCTTACTCGTGTTCGATTTGAAGAATGGAAGCAAATGCAAATTTGGAAAATTCCATAGACCAGAGAAAATGAGGTTGCTTGAGTACTAGTTGAACCCACTCCCACTGGACATAAGAAAAATGATGAACCCTGGTAAAACAGATAAGTTCATGACCATATACAGACTATAAGTTTATATGTACCTTCACTCTAGTCGTTTTTAAAAGAGCTACGAATCTCATTGGCTGGACTGCAAACTTTTCCCCAATGTCTATGGCAAAGAGAAATGATGGATCAAGTAGCTCACTGCAGAATAGGAGATCCTCAACTTCTTATAGACCATCTTATTCAGTAAAAAAATAAACAAAAGGTAAAGAAAGGAGGTACCTGGCTGCCCAACTTTTGTAGTAAGTAAAAATAGTCTCACACAACTTCAAGACAAATATATCAAAACAATTGTCTACCTGGAGAAAATATGGAAAACAAAAGGTTCTGTAATAGCCTTTAATTCACACAAGAAAGATATTGCTTTCTATTGAGACGACTAAACTAGATTTCCTAAAGCATAATTGACATTACAATATCTTAAACCAAACGTAGTTTAAGTATGACGTGAGCATATCTCCAAGGTGACAACAATGCTTGAAATTCAAAATAATGAGTTCCTTATTTCATAAGATGGAATTAAGAATGTTGTTCACAGCATAAAAATCGGCTGAATATAGAGATTGCATGTATATATGTGAAGTTAGGAAGATGGAGAGACGATGACCTAAAGGGTTTCCCTGGATCAACAATATTAATATGCAAATGTAACGTTTTGTTACCTCAGCTTCGATTTCATCGTATAAAAAACGTTGCTTGAGGATCACTAATGCTTGCTGAGCAGCATCATTATAGATGTCAAATGACATCAAGGCACTCTCCAGAAGGCCAATAATTGGAGATTCGATCACATGATCCACCAGCATCCATGGAAGGGAGCATTCAATGGGGAACTGTAAATAGAGATGGATAAAATTTCTTGAAATAGCCATGAAAGCTTAAGAAGAACATAGGCAAAGTCTTTTCTGTACAATTTTTTGTTGTTTCGGCACAACTTTTAAGATGTTAAGAAGATCCAGGGAGCATACCTTAATGTCATATTGCACAGACGAAAGAAATTATGGATATCTGTGTATGTAATGTAAGAAATTGAGCTTTAAATTGTGAATTTGAAATCCATTGTGACTATACACAACACCAACACTTCTAGGCAATAGAATTTGACATCGTCACTCAATATAAAAATCAATCCATCAAGTTCACACTTACATACCTGTATAACACGAGAAGACTCCAGATAGAATTCTCTAAACCATAAGAAACCAAGATCGGTCAAAGTTCCTAGGGTAGCTGCAGGGAGTACATGGAATTGGAGTATGCTTAGGAAGATATATTACAAAATAAACACTGTTATATGCTCAAAATCATTAGAGGAGCCAGGAGAGGAAACATAAAGCAGTAGCATATGAAGGCCAGTGTGATGATACAGAAGAACTATATGATCTTGTACATGCAAGTGACTTTAACTAAGTACAGTATCACCAACAGTCCTACACCTAACTTGCACATTAATGGAAAAGATCAAGAATGTTTGTCTGCCTTAAAGGAGATAAATAACATAGTATAGATAGATACCTGTGTAGTCTAATACATGTAAGAAAAAACCAAGCTTGTAGAAGAATGCCTCCAGCTGTTTCAAGTCATTGATAGGTATTTCAGAACCACTATTTCCAAAAATACCACCAGGCTTCCGCATGTTGCCACCGGAAACCACTTCATATATGAGGAACTGCAAGCAATGGACCTGACAAAAGGGAGAAGTCAAGCTTTGATAAGAGTAACATACAGTATACCCAATATCCAAGGTAGATGCATTTGATGTATATCTCTTTTTGATATAATCACTTTCATCATTATCAGTTTGCTAGTTGCTATCAATTTGGCAATAGCTTATAGAGGAAAAAAAGCACCACTACATGGAGAGATTCAAAGTTGCAAGTTTGATTTCAAAAGTTACTTCTATCTTGAGAAAAAATGATTAATATAGTACTGAAAGATACTTTAGACATACCACGGATGTGAAACTCTAAATGCAAACTAATCAAAGCATACCGAAATAATTAATAATTATATGGTAGAATTATACATCTTGTGACTTACAGAATAAAGATATTAGATAAGTAACGGAAGATTCCCATCCACCACTACTTAGATCATGACAATGCATGTACAAGGGACAATGAAGCTTATAAAGAGAGATACTAATTAACTCTCACTTTGGCCACTTAAATCTCTTGTGTCAGATGTCTCCAGTATTCAGATGAGATAAGACCACAAATCATTAAAGGAGCACTTCCACCCAGAGCAATATTTTGAGTTAGTAAGAATATTGATACATCATTTATGCGTGTTATGTGTTTAACAATAATGAGAATTTGCACTTGAAATGTACTTTACGACATTGAAATCCCAAATCAGAAAATATAAGGAAACCTGAGCAGATGTTGGTGCTACTGGCCTTGGATAAAATAGGGTCCCTCTGCTTTCTTCACCACTATGCGGATATGACTGCATTTCAGTCTCTGGCTTACTAGTATTTGCCATCCAATCTGCTGAAAGTGTTCTCATATCAGAAAGAATCCTGACAACAATGCAAAAATGTGGATCATTTAGAGACTAGAAGAATCATAATCAGACCAAAATTTAAGTATCCAAATCAGTTATGTAAAGACAACAAAATTCTAATTTAAAAGAACTATTACGTATGTCGGCTATGATACTCGAGAGACAACCTCTTTGGCTTCACATGAAAAGTTAAATGTTTCTCAAATGCTAAAGCATTTTCTTAATCCTGAGGCAAGAATTACCCAACACAAACAAAGCTAGAAAGACCAAAAGGGACCGAGAACAAATTTCTAATCCCACAAACCCCCATGTGGTCTTCTTACTAATTAGTAAACCAATTTCACTTGTAAAATATAGTCTTAGCCACCCTACAAGTTACAATCACATTTTTTTTCTTCCCTCTTTCTGTTTTTCAATGACTGACCCTAGCTTAAAGTTTTCCCAGTTCTTCCACCACTCTGCCTTCCCTTTTTACATGTTAATATCACCCTTCATCTAGAGTGTTTAGCTCCCTTGCTTTCCCATCATTTTCCCCAGTACATCCTCAAACATTATGCAAGAACTCAACTTGCTGCCTTTCTGAATCTAACAATTGATGTTTTCTTGACTTAGTTGTGTCTGTTTCATCACTTCAAAGTAGAATTGTACGCCTCTACCACTTCATCATAAAGTTACTCAATTTCTAAATTGTCTACTCCCAAAAACATGTTTATCTCTTCAAGGTGCAACAAGCAGAAATGTTATTTCTTAACGCAGTTTTCCATCACTCTCAACTTGTTTCTCTTCACCTTCAAGAAAAACTTTCTTAGTGATTAAGTGAAGTTCTATGGAATATTGCAATTTTTCATTCAATTTATTTATTGGGGACTATCTTTGGGTCCGTTTGGCTTTTTCTTAAAAGAAGTAGCTTTTTAGAAGTAACTTTTAAGTTAAAAAATAAAAAGTATCTACTTTTAACTTCTAAATTTTATCAGTCGTTTTAAAATATCCAAACACTCTTTGAGGGTAGAAAACTACTTAAAAGTTGGTTAAGCTAAGCCAAACACCCTCTTTGTCCTTTTTTTGACTTTCTCATTAACTAAATATTGTTTGCTCATTGTAGAATAAGTTATAAAAAAATAGGCTCACTTGAAATTCGGGAATAGGATCTGATTACACCATCCCCTCCCCAGACCCCACTTGTGAGATTATACTGTGCATTTTGTTGTTTGGCTTTGGGAATAAAATGTTGCTTTAAAGACAAGCTGATCCTAAAGAAAATCTGTATCCTAGTCCAGTCAAAACATGCATTCAAAGTTTGACCAGGATGAAGTATGAACATTGTACATATGAGTATTCATTGACCTAATATGAGCATAGTAAGAAAAACTTTCAAAAAACAAAAAAAGGGAGGAAGCAGCTCCCACCTAGAAAGGTCTTTCTTTTTCCGGAAGGTAGTCCGCAACATTGTCGCAAGCGTATTTTGAACAAAATCTTGCACCTCTGCATGGATTGTCTCCCACAAGGCATCGGTCACTGAAGTGTCCACCTTTTGCATCATTGACCCAATACTCTTGATATAGCTTACAAGTTCAACCAGAGCCTTCCTTTCTTCAGCATTATAATTGTACCGTACCACCTTCATTTCAATTTAAGAATATTAACAGATATCATGTCAGATGCATTAAAAAGGAAGTAGCTCTCTTCAATTTTAATTTTTTATTTTTGTGTTGGGGGGAGAGGAGGCAAAAGAGAATGAGAATTTCACCGAGATGCACCATTACATGTAAGAGAGCAATCAGCTACATAGAAATTATACTAAAACCTTTTCATAGTCGGAAAATGATGCAGGCATGTCATGTGACTCCATTGGAACAGGATCCTTGCACGGGCGAGAAAACTTCCAAGCACACTGTTCCCAAACTCGTGCAGTCCATCTGCTTAAGAGTTGAAAACCTTCAACAACCATGTCATAAGTATTTCCTTTGACTTCCTTAACCCACTCTACATCCACACCATCAATTGATTTGAGCAAGACAAGCTGCAAAGGAAGTCGAGAAATAATATGATCAGGGACATTACCTTTAACGATTTATAACATACCCAGTGTATTCACAAAATACTAGTTTACTGAATTTTCATTTTCCATATCGTAGGCAAAAAGTAACTCGAAAACGGAGCTTAATTAGATTTCCTGATTCAAGTTTTTAGGTATATTCTTCTAGCAGCATTAGTTTTTTCAAAAAATCAGAATCTCCAGAGAGCCAATGGTGCACTGTGAAACTCAGTGGAAAATGGTTGCATCCCTGCTCTCATTCTCAAAATGTGCCCTACCCAGCCCTCTACCCTTCTCCGCTTAAATAAGAGTCTTTTGTTTGCGGCAGGGTTCGAACCCGTGACATGCACCAAACCCGCACATCATGGGACATGGAGTACACTCTTACCACTAGACTTAAGCCTTGAGTGCCAGTAATTAGTTTTTTTTTCAGTTATAGTTCTTTGGAAACTAAATTTCTCCCCAAAAGCTCTCTTTTTTTTCATTTGCCACTTGTGTTTGGTACAACTTCCTTGTCCCATCACCATACTCCTGCCCTCTCCCCTGCCCAAATACCAGAAAATAACTACTACGCACGAGTCTCAAACAAGTTAGGACTGTTTACCCCAACATCATTGTTAATTATGGTATATTTGGATAGTATAGATATGAGAATATTTAAATATGGTATGATTAAATAATCTAGATATGAGAATATTCCTTAATCTCTTTAATTAGGCTGTTAGGAGATTGTGTAATATTTTATTATCTTCTTTCCTTATTTACATTATCTAAAAGCTATTTAATCCCATCCAACTTGAGGGATAGATCAATCCTATCTACGTGTGAGTTTATATGGTTGAGACAACTTCTCCAAGAATTGAAGATGGGAGGAGTTGAACCAATGACATTGATTTGTGATAACCAACTTGCACTACATATCGCTTCTAATGCAATGTTCGATGAAAGAACGAGGCACATTGAGATAGATTGGCACTTCATTAGAGAGAAGATTGAGTCTGGATGCATCACCACACAGTTTCTGGTCCACTCCAAACGATCTAAAGTTTGTACAGATATTTTCACAAAATCACTTCGAGGATCCAGACAATGAAACTATATTTTGGTGTAAAAAACACAGTAGGTGATGATAACTTTATAACGCTCCAACTATTTGAGGGGGAGTATTAATTATGGTAAATTTGGGGGATCGTGTAGATCGTCAGCATATTAACTATGGTTTTTTTTGATTAAATAATCTATCTCTGAGAACTATCTTAATCATCTTTAATTAAGGCAGTAAAGGATTTTGTTAATATTTTATATCTTCTTTCCTTATTTACATAATCTGTAACAGCTATTTAATCCAATCAACTTGAGGGATAGATCGATCAATTCAATTCCCAATTTCTCTTCTTCTTTTCTTCTTCTAATTTCTCAACCATAATAAAAGAACAAAAGGAAGAATGTTGACAGCCAGAACACTGATTCCAGACATATTTTAAGAGTAAAGGAAAGAAATAAAAGATAAGAAAAAGGATAAGAAGTGTTGGTTGCCATGCCAATGCTCAAGAATATAATACTTTTTTACTTCCCCATTCTTTACTTTTCCTCCATAAGTTTTTCACAAATAAATCCATCGATCTGAATTCAACAAAATTTCTGTATCTTCCAATCTCTCCTTAAAAATTAGTTTTAACTTGAAATTTAGATTCAATACTCCCTGCTGTAGCAATGAAGTCATATTAATTTGAAAGGAAAATTCATATTTGAAGTACAGCTACACGAAAAAATTAAATTAAGAAGTTCAGTAAATTCTGAAATTAACATGTCCATCGTACATCTCTAAGCTAAATATTTCTGTTACATGGATGTTACATTTCTCTTGATGTACTCTTGACGGACGACGGGATATGAGTATGGGTGCTTCATGTGATGATGTGAATGTCTTAAAATACAGCAAAAGCTGGTAAAAAAGTATGTGTACCCTTAGAGATATTCACAGATACCCAATTGCTGAAATATTTTTATTTTATGCGTTGAAATTAATATTGTTAAGTTTTTTTAACTGTGAATCTTAATTAGTATCTCTTTTTGAGATTTTAATTGTGAATCTATTTTGTAGCATCAAAAGTCAGACATGTAATATATAATTATCGAACTCTTCTTAGTTACTCCCTCCGAACCAGTTTGTTAGTCTTACTTTCCTTTTCAGTCCATTTCAAGAAGAATGTCTCTTTCCTTTTTTGGCAAATTCTTAATTCCAACTTTCCACATGGCATGTTGACCACAAGATTAAAGGACATTTTGGCATATTCTATATTCTTTAGTTTAGGACCATAAGATTCAAAAGCCTTCCGTACTTTCTTAAATACCGTGCTAAGTCAAATCTAGACAAACAAATTGAAATAGAGGGAGAACATTATATATAATAGTTTTAGTTTCTAACTCGAAATAGTTAAAACAAATGATAATGAAGTTTTGACATGCTAATTGTTAGAATGTCAGTAGCCACTTAAACTTTTGGGTGTAACAATTACACAAAACTATCAACTCAGTCTCAAATATAATAATATATTTTTTTGATAACTATGAGAATTCAATTAATCAAAAGAGAAAAGCAGTTATCCTAAGAGGTTATCATCTATGGACTACAAACTAATTTACATGTAACTATCAACAAAGTTCGCCCAGTCTCTCATAACATTGTTAATCAGTCTAGATCAAAATATTGCTAATCCATATGTGTGTGACTTGTGAGAGAGAGAGTAACCTGACTCATGGCTGAAGCAAAACGAACAGTGAAGTCATCATGCTCAGCACGGATCGCCCCAATATGGTTGACAATCAGATATTGCCTCTGATAAGTAAATGGCGTTAAGAAATTACTTGAAAGAATCCCTTGAAATTTTCTAGTGGATAGTACAAGAAGTTTATCAGACAAAACAGAAGAAACACAAGGAAAGTATACTGAGATATAACTTATAAGCTAAAAACTCCTATATATAACATGTACTTTTCAAAAAGCATTTAAACTCAGAATAAAACTGACTGTGAACTGCCTAATATTTTACAAAAAAATTATAATACTTGTATCTCTAGCAAAACATTTTAAAAATGGCTTACTGTATTTATGTACTAAAAAAGAAACAATACACTCATTCGAAGGCCAAATATGTTTCATGGATTCAAACTACTACTACTCAGAGAGAGAGAGAAGGGGGGGAGGGCAGGCTTCAAGAAATGAGTACAAGGTGAAACCACTTTAAACTAGAATAATATTTTCCTTGGCTGTCGAACTTTAAAAAGTGATAAAGTTCTTAGAGAAAAGTATATGAGACTGTTGGTGAAGAAGAGAGGGAAAAGTTAAATAAAAAAAAAGGAACTGGACATTGCAAGCTTTCTTTAACTATTTCTTAAAAAAAAAAAATAGATTTTCGGCTGATAAGATTCAACTGGAATAATAAAAGAAAAACGCTCAGGGGGCGCTACAGTTCTACCATTGGTGATTCTGTTTCAAGAGGTAATCCTCTGTTTACCAATTTAATTAGTGCAGTCATAGAAGTAAATTTCGGAAAACAAAATCTGACACGCATGAAACCAAAAAAAAAATTTGTACAACATGAGAAGCAACAAAGGAAGATTAAAGGTCAGAAACACAGAAAGGATATTCTTGTGCCTCACGCAGTGGCAGCTCATGAGGTGCTGGAAGAGTGAGAAGCCGAGTTTGTGCAGAAAATTTAGGGAAGTATGTCGATAACTCTTTTAAAATCGCAGCAATGCGTGTTGCGCCCTTGTGGCGGTCCGTTTGAATGCAGTCCTGGACTGATAAACAGAGCTATAGCCGGCATTTAATCTCCCCGTTCCTCTCTGGGAAAGCAGGTACCACAGGATCATTCTGCATAAAGAAAAAGATAACAAGGACATTTTCCAGTGTCTCTAAAGTACACAATATTAAAGTTCATATCATAATAAGAAACAGAACATGAAAAAAAAGACTACTGCACTCAAAGGTTCAGTTCAAAATTTGCACAAGAACTAATGAACATACCTTAAATATGTTAATAAGTCTGTTGATTTTCACCCTTTTGTACAATGATTCACTATCTTTCTCTGATGATGCCGCTAGGACAACAAGGACAGGCAAAACACGAAGAAGTGTGTGCCTCTCCGGAAATAAAAGTGCAAAATTCAACTCCAAAGACTCGACTATGAAAACAATTAGAACTTGAAGAATGTCTTCAACACTATAAAAAGTCAAGGAGCTCAAGGAGAAGTAGTGTCTATCAGTAAATGAACACTTCCATTTCACAATACATCGAAAACATTAAACCTTTGTACTCAAAGTAAATATGACATTTCGACAAAAACAATGTTGCAAAGAGCAAAATTAGTGGTCAGACAACAGAAATCCTAAAAGAGATTGTCAGTTTTCCATCATTTGTGCTATACTCAATCAAGTGGCTTAGTATAAAAAGGTACTTCAGACACTTGGAATACAATGCTAAAAGAACGGACCAATGATATCAAGGTTGGAAAGTTGATTACCTTTCTAATATAAGATCCTCTCAAATGGATTCTATTCAGTTCCAATTGTTTGAGCCAATCTAGCAGGACATCCAAGTTGGCTACATCACAAACTGGTTACTGATCCTACTTTTATAGCTATCAGGTCTCTTAGCATTTTCTTTATCAAGTAAATGTATTTTCATACATAAACATGGCCAAAACTGACTGTATACAAGGGGTATACCAAAAGGTAAAGAATCTTAAAAAAAACATGATTCTCTACAAACTCCACCTAATCTTCTATACAACAAGGAACTCTATGGGTGCACCAAAGAATATAAGGGGCCGGAGACTACTCAATTCAGTAAAAACCTTGACTCCACCCCTCCATGTTTTCCTTCAGCACCTTCTTCCAAAGGGTTTGATCCTCCTGTGAGTACCTCCATTAGCCATTTCATAAGCATACTTTCATTCTGGGTCGTGAGGTCTTTGATTCCCAGGCCACCATGGGACTTTGGTTGTGTTATTGCTTTCCATTTTACCAAATGGAATTTGTGAGTTTTATTGCCTTCTTCACGAAAATTCCTTTTAACTTCATTTTTTATTGTGGTGTCCAGATGCTTGTGCGCACCTCAACTAATTCCATGGGACATCTGTCACCTCCCACCAACAACAGGTACTAGACAACTCTATTCATCAAAGTTAGAACAAAAAATTCCTTTTAACTGAATCTATCAGTTTCAACACAAGCATGGGGATAAGACATAGGGACAGAATATAGGTGGGTAGACTATCTATCAGTTTCAACACCTTAACTTAGTCTATAAACCCATCAACTTGTAGCCACATATTCCCAAATTTCAACTTTGAAGTATGAAGAGTTTATTTCTCAATCTCCACCTTCAAGCATTATGGGTTTATGATCTGAGAACGTCTGTTTAACCTTCCAGAAGGTGTTGCTCCATTCATTAGCAATTAGGATTTTGTCTATTCTTGATAAAGTGTGTTTTCACCCCTAGACTAGATAAAGGCTGCACCTTCTAAAGGCATGTCTATAGGGCACAGATCTTCAATTATTTCTGAGAAGCCTCTCATTGCCTTTGATCTTCTGGTGCAGCTTAAACATGCACTCTCATATCTGCAAACATTATAATCACCCCCTATCACCCACTGATCATTCCATGGTCCTCTAATTACGGCAAGCTCATCCCAAAGTTTCGCTCTTTGAGGATTTGTGTGAAGGCCATAAACCCCTGTGCAACACCACCTAAAATACTCTTGGACACTTTCGAGCATATAACAAATTGTGTAGGATCCGTGTTGCTCTCCTATACAGCTCCAACTTCTCTTGTTCGATAGTGTTATCTCCCCACCACTACTGCCACTAGATTGTAATTCAGCCCAGCCAATCCATCCAGTTCCAAACACCTGTTGTGAAAAGCTAGATGTCCATTCCTCAATATTGGTATCTTGAGGGCATGCAATATCTCCCACTTGAAATAAGCTAGATGTCCACTCCTCATTTGGTTTCTTGAAGGCATACTGGCAGAGTATATCAGTTTTCAACTTGAGGATTAAAAATTTCAATGTTTTGTTTTATTGCTTTCATCTAACCCCACACATACCAACTGAGCATCTGTAGCTTTATTTAGAATGGGATTTGAAAAACCTACCCCTTCCAGTGCTATCACCCCATCTTTCAGAGTTTCACTTCATCATAATTGACCAAGAATTTTAATTTCTCCAACTCTATATCCTTATTTGATCTCTTTTTCTTTGTTTGTTTGCATGCTGATTTTTTTGTTGTAGTTGCAGCTGCCACCTTTGCTCCATATGCTGGATAATGTTCAGAATTCATGCTCAAACAGTGACATGTTGACACCAAAAAAATTACAATCCTTTACGGTTACAATTTTGGTCTACCTCAAAGTCACTATCACATGGGTTGTGATTGTGTGAGAGTTCGAACCTACTTTTTTTTTTATGACCGTGGTGTCCGGCCAAGCTTTCGCACGCCTCGACTAATTGCACGAGATACCTGCCACCTCCCACCAGCAACAAGTACCAAGTAATTCTGCCAGAGGACAAATGGGAAGAATCACCTAGTGTTTTACGTCTCCACTTAGTTTTGAACCAAAACCTCAAGGTTCACAACCACTTCATTGACCACTAGGCAACACCCTTGGGTGCAAGAGTTCGAACTTACTTGGTTCCATGGGAGAGAGAACTACTAGAGTGAGAGGAGAAGTCATAGTTAGGTTGATAAAACAGTGGTCTCTCTGCTTCTGGAATAACACTTCTGAGTAGTGTTCGCAACACAATTTCAAGATCGGACTCACAATCTGCATCAGAATGGTCATCATATTTAGTCTTGGCTGAGAGAATTGCTGGAGAGGCACTGATGTTGTGCAGGGAATTAATTTCATCAGATAGCAGGTCAGGTCTAGCATCAAATACAAGAATGGTTAATCAGTTGGCGCAAGCATCTAAATTTAAAAAGGCCCGCCTTTCTCCGATAGGTTTTAGTTTTTTTACTTCATTTGAGCTTTATTCTTTGGATTAGCCACCAATAACATAAGATTTATCATGACAGATCTTAGGGGTCATGAGCATCAAGTCATAAATACATAACATTCATATGCAACAGAATTCAATCAGTGCAGCAACATTGATTCACCATTCCTCTGGGTAGAGAATCAACATTTGAAGGATACTTGTTGACACGGAACATCTCAACATGCAAGTTCAACAAAATAGCCCACCTCGTGCTCAAGAAGATCTGCAAGTACGTTACAATTCATGTTCAGCACATACAAATACGTGCAAGTTAACATTATTCAAAAACCTAAACATACACGAGAAGTAGATATATACCTGTAAATCATCCAACTCCTCTCTCATTGAATCCGTATCTTGCCACTGCACACTAACTTGTGTGAATGTCCTGGCATATTGAATATGACAAACAAATGAAACACTTTCAAATAGGAAGAAGTTCTATTAAATGGATGGTTACATTGAACTTCCTGGTGTTGTGAGAAGTACAAAATAGTGGGGAAATGGAGAACCACCATGTAACAGATTTCTTTAAGCTGCTTCATTCAATCGATCAACTAATCTTAATCCCTAACTAGTCTAGTGGACTATAAGAATCCTCTGCATTTATTATGCTCTATTCAGGCTCATCTCATTCCAAATTTAGGCTACTTCATTATAAACATAAAATTTATGATTGATGCTTCATGAGATACTCAATTGTTAACCCAGAAAAAACAAACAATTAAATAGGATTTTGTGGGACCTGTGGCTTTTACCATTTCTTCTTGGCCATCGTTCTCTCCTTTGCACCGTGAGGAGCCCACCAAGATTTGGCCCATTCATCCTGGCAGACTGGTAGTTCAAAGGTCAAAACCAGGATCTTGCCTTTTCCACACCCTTAGATGCTCTGGGTAAGGGGTGTTGGGGTTACCTCTAAGATTTGGTGGTTACACAATTTTTTAGGGGGCACAACAGGTCCTATCTTTTCAAGAACTCTTTCAAATTGAAAAATCAGAACAAAAATTTGGAGCAAAGAGTGACCACACTCAGTATACACTGAGCAAGAATATACAACTCCTTAAAAGATATTACCCCAGAAATATGCTACTAAGAGTGTTTCAATAAAATATGCAAATAAGAAATTCTTGATTGCAATCAACTTAAGGAAGACCTTCTCATGAATTAACACCAAACATGAGGTTGTCGTGAAAATGAAAGAACTTGTATCATCAGTTACATTGATTGTCTTTTAAAATGATCACTTTGTTCAAATACTTCCCTTGTTTCTTTGGGTTTTAAAAAAAACTAGTAACTTAGTAATTCCCTTGTATTTTGATTGGCAAACACTAATAAAACTGATAAAAGCATTACTACTTGTAAGTAATCAATTTATAACATGTTAAGCCATTGTGCAACCAATTGTCCCTAAATGGCAAGGATGGAAAAGTTGAGCACTCATGAAATACAAACAACTATGACACACACCTTTTGTACCAAGAGAAGTCATTAGGTATACTAGCTTTTGCATTTTTAAGATGATCAAGCTGGATCAGAACATCAAGTAATTTCAGCATGGACCTGCAATGAATTCATTTGAAATGTATGCCCTAATGATCAGTGAGAAGTTAGTGATTCAAGCGCATTATGGAAAATTAAGAAAATACACCAAGCATAAGCTCAATAAAACAGAAAAGATAAACTAAATGAACTAGTAAAGGTGAAAGTTCATTTTCACAATTAAACTTCAGCTGTTCTCAACTGTATGCTTCTTCTTCTTATTTGGGAAAATAATCACGTAATAATCAGAAATCAGGAGCTGTGGCATATTTGAAAGAAGTATTCATCAAATGATTTGGATCTGTGCAAATAAATGTCTCTTATTGCATCACAAAGATTAATCAAACAATACTGCACGAACATCATCTCCAAAAGAGCAATCACATACTGGCTTTTTAGGTCAAATCTATGAAGAGAGGAATTTGACTGACTTGCCTAATTTTAAGATCATATTTTCAGCAACCGGACCAAGTACTACGTTCCATAAATCTCGACTTATCCAAATTTGTATCAACACCTATCTAAATTTTTGAAAATAAGTTCTTCTATGAAAATAGCAGTTTCCAATTGTGCTAAAGAAGAGACTCTAACAGAAAATTGGCATGTTTCCGAAGATCTTTTTTTCAGATTTGGTAAACCGTAAACCTTAACCCCCACGCAAAAAACAGCCGTACCCAGGATAGTGATTTTTTTTTCCACTTTGCTATATTGGTGACTCAAACCCCAAACCTCATTATTGGAGGTGAAGGCCACTCTCCCTCCTGTCAACATTTTCCAAGATTATACAGACCCTAAAAAATGCAATAACTATCAAGGATGTAAATACATAATAGTAACATGTAATCTTTACCCAGTAATAATCATCACAATACAGAATAAAGAGAAAAGACTAATCTATTTTGGAAGTATAAGAGAACAGACTAATGAAAAGATAAAACACGTGTACAGACCAAAGATGAGTTACTGTGGGACCATTAATACGACGCTCAGGTCTGGAAAAACGTTGCATGTCAGCTGCCAGCTGCATTGAGACAGATCGAGCAGAAAAGCTTGAGTGAGAAGAAATTTCCATCATTAGTATAGATTATAGATAAACAGAAAAGCCAGTTCAAACCTTAGATGCTGCGGATGCTTGCCATCTCTGAATTTCACGTAGACGGCTCATTTCCAAATCCAAAACTTGGTAAGTTTCAAGATACAGGTCGGCCTGACTTTGCTTCATAGAATCTGGAAGCTGCAATACTATGTCTTTAACTATTACAAGTTTTTAAAAGAAAAAGTAGGACAGTGGCAAAAACATGGTGCAAACATCAAATAAATATGTACAAGGAAGAAAGATTAACAAATTCAATATGCCATCAATATGTCTAAATAATTGAACAACGAACTTTATCTATCAAAAAGATAAGCTTCAGCACGAATTCTCTTCCTGGGGCTTCATATACCCATTTAACTACACAATGAACATCCAAACAAAGTACAAAGAAAATGAAAAATAGATAAAATACATTTTTTTTATAACCGAGAAAATCCCGAGGACCAACTAGCACACGGTTCAAAATCTGATGCATACTGAGCTCACCCTTCTCCACTTAAAAACCTGGTGTTTTCTTCATAGCAGAACTCAAACTCTTGAGGTGCGCCTCATTGACAGTTTGACACATCAAGAGATGTGCTCCTTACCACTGAACAAAAGCCCGGGAGTAGATGAAATACTAAATATAACGCGACAATAATATAGCTCAATAGTTTTAAAAGAGAAAAAAAAAACAAGAAGGTTCATGAGCCTTAAAGCAGTGAAATGGATGCTACGATGTGAAGTGCACAAGTTACAGAAAATTAAAACATACCAACATATATGAATTTCTTACAAAATACAAATTACGATTAAAATAACAAAATTTAGCATCCAATATACAATAATTTTGATACTAATCTAACTCTTTAAAGTTTAAATTCAAAGAACTGATTGATCCTTGTTGGGATAACTTTGCATATCATGTTTGAAGCGCACACTTTTCTTAATGGGTACTGTTAGATGCAAACACCTCTATAAAGCGCATGTCTTCACCCATGAAGCAATAATCCCTTCTATTGCATCGCTTTGAGTGACAACACAACGCATTTAATAGCTAGCTTATCATCACATAGAAGAAGTGATTACATATACATGTAGACTTGAACCAATTTAATAAACCCTAACACATTCAAGAAACGATATTAAATATGGAATTTTATGAATTTGAAAGGAATTGTATATTTGTTACCTTTCTAGTTAAGGTATGAAGTCATCAAAGAATAAAGCAGCTACGATTGGATTGTTTAATAAATGGCTTGCATTGTTTACTGAAGTCTACAAGTCAAGGGACACCTGCCTAGATCTCCTTATATGTGGACCGGAGGTAACACGATGGGAGCACTTTGGTTTAAAGCAAAGCTACCTTTATGAGCTTTATGCTACATGTGTTGATTAGTAGAGAATTCGTCAGTCCTTCATCTTTTATTAAGTTTAGAGACCTCAGTGAACCTTTTTTGTAAAGGTCAATTATTTAATAGACTACCAAGATGATATAAGAAATACAAGAAACACAAAAACTCCAACCATAAAAGTATCAAGAGACCCATTCTAAAAAAACTAGAATCTGTACTGATATCGATTAATCAGCATATTCTTTCTTCCCACATACACAAGCCATATATAAATACCTTCACAGTATGTCCTAAATTTTAGAACTTTGCATATACTTTTTTCTTTAAAGCAAGCCTTGTTCCTTTCCAGACATAAAGTCCAGAAAATGCGTATTAGAGTTGTTCCAAATCTGCTTCAAGTTTTTAGTCATCCTTTCACTTTGACAGCATTCCAGTAAACTCCTGATCTTCAGAGGCGTTACCAATGAAATACCAGTCACATTAAGAAGCAGCTCCTAACATTCTCAGGATACTCTACAGTGCAATTGTTGAAGTGTGTAACCATCACATCTAAAAATTTAAGTTGTTAGAGACAGCACACTTTTATTATTTAATTATATTCTCAACATGCCCCTCACATGCGGGCCTGATATTTTTACATGAACCAAGCACGTGAAAATCTTTTTGATATGGGTGACGATGAGATTGAATCTCATCACCTCTGCCTACTTTGATACTATGTTGAAGTGTGAGACCGTCTCATCTAAAAGCTTAAAGTTTAAGCTGTTAGAAAGAGTACACTTCTATTATTTAATTATATTCTCAGCAGCAATAAAAAATGTTCCACTGATTCCTGATTCTCTTCAGGTATTTAGCATTTACTACTAAACAAAACCTTGTTCTGTAAATTATTCTGAGTTAGACAAGCATCCCAAGTGACAATCCATCCACAACAAGCTACCTTGACATGGCTTTAGTTTTCCATATAGTGTCAAGTAGAGACCCCCTGACCTGCAAGCTTTAGCAGCAGTTTGTAGCAATTTTTGACATACAACATTCCTTGCTATTCACCCAGAACAAACAATTCACCTTATTCTGAATAATTGAGATTGACTCCAGTTGATAAGTTAGACAAAAAAACTCCAGCTCCCAGTCATTTAGATTCCTCTAGAATTCTAATTGTCAGCCTGAGGTTGTGTGAAAATCAGCTACATAGCTTTCTTAAGCACAAAGCATCTAAATAGGATTGGAAATCTGCTTCTCCAACTTCCCCTTCCCGGCTCATCTACGTGGAACTTTGCCTCCAACCATCCATCTTTAGATAAATATCATCTATAAGCCTTTTCAAATTTCTTTACTACCCCTAATGTATCTCCACGACCATTTAAATAGCAAGCTTTTGATATGAAATTTCAAATTCCTCACTCCCAAGCTGAAAGCCACTTGACCGTAATGATGGCAGAGGGAAGTAGGTGAAAGCATCTTATTACTGTGACTTCTTCTTATCATTTTTACACTAGCCACGTAATAAATTGATCTCTTCCTTTTTATCAGATTATCATCCTCACAAACTATGTATAATAAGAATCTTCTTATATAATGTTGTAGACACAGAAAACAGAGACATCGTATATGTTAGCATTCCATCAAGCACACTACTAATTAGGAAAAGTCTTCTCCAAAAGACAGATATCATTTCTTCTAAGGGGTTAATTTATCTGTACATCTAAAAAAAATTCTGAAACAAATTATTTGTTTATCTATCAGTTACTCATGGCCAAATATTTTTGTCTTTTTTCTTCATCCCTAATGAAAAATAAACTGTAGGAAACTTGTTCATTTCACACCCCAGGATATCAGCTAATTCTTCAAATGCAACATTCTGCACTAATGCTAAATATACTGCTTGCAAAGTGCTGGGGATTTTTCTTTCTGCCATCAACAAAAAAGTAACGTATCATTTGTCATATAACAAATGATTACTTTACCCATACTCGTCAGTTTCCCTCTCCCTTCTTCCCATGCATAGGCCCTTAAACCATTCCCAACTCTCTTCTCTGGACCTTTTTTAATGTAAGCTGGATACCGCTGCTGAAACCACCCTTTCCAGACTTGAAGAAACCTTAAGGATCACCATCTATCAATATGAAAAATCTGACTGGGGAAATGCAGAATCTGACCCACTCTGTCCACTTATCACCAAAAATTTGTTAGCCTAACACATCTAGCAAACAAGACCAACTAACATGGTCATATGCTTTGGGCGCAGTTGTGAGGAAATTATACTAGTTAATTAACAAGGTTATGCTCTTTGTTCAAGCTAAACTTTAAAGCTTGAATTGAGATTGCTCATTGTTTCTGCTCTCACAAAGCTTCCACCAATATATAGATATACAAAAAAATATAGTGAAATAAACTACAAACCACCACCACATATTGTAATCATTTTCACCAACGCAAACAAAAATAAAAAGTATAGAAGCAAAGTAAAAGATAGTGATAATGTAAAACCTTATCTCATTAAGAAATCAAAAAAGTTTCAGTTAAAAGCTTAAATTCTTTACTAACCTGAGGAAGTGCTTTAACACAACTTCTATATGTGTAGAGCACGGAACCCATTTCCTTCCCCTCTTGTATAAGTGTGTTCTGCAAACAATTTCAGCATATACGTCAAGAAAGGAATCACTTTCAGCAGCAGGCAGAATACGGGGGGGGGGGGAGAATACGAATTTCTTAAACCCATACCCCTGGTTAATAGCTTTAGTATCTTCAGATAAGGACAACCTATATGCAGCCACATCACTGTACTCTGTCAAATTCATTTGAAACGTTAAAAAAAAAAACACTTTTCAAGTAGTTAAGTTCCAGAAAGGAAGACCTTCACAAGGAATCGCTAGAATTCCAGAAATAATAATAATACTGTCTTATTCATCAAAAATAAATATTTTAGGCAAATTCATTTAGGCTTGCAAACAGAAAGGAAGATCAAGCAAATTATTGAATTACAACTCAAATAACAAAGTGTGCGCCCCCCCCTCCTTTTTCGCCCTCCCCCATACCCACGGGCAGTTTCCGCGGATTGGACTTAATAGTTTGCAACACACCCTCCTTGCATCTGAAAACCCAAAACCCTGGGCACCCTTGTACTTCTGGTTGATCAATCCTGAGAATTATGACCACGACAATGAAGAAATTCACAACCTTAGGCCACATGCTTACGAAAACAATTGGGGGGGGAGGGAATTTTCAAAACAGACAGTTACCTCTAGAGAAAATGTGGATAGTGCAGCTATGGCTTCTTCAATCGGAACCGCCATTTGAGGTGAGAGGCAAGTATTTTTCTTGTATCTTGGGGAAGAGACTCCAAAAATTTACCACATCTCTCTGTCTCTGCTTTGGATCTGGCAGGAGAATTACGTCTACTAAAGAAGTAGAAACGATAGTATCTCGTGCTTTCACTTTTACTAGACCTTATTTTAAAATTATCGCCAAAATTTAATATCACAAAATTTATAAAATAAATATTTCCCCTATTCTTTGTTCTTCTCCTTCCCCCCCCTATCTTCTCTCCCAGACACCCGTCCGTTGCCTGCATCTTCCATAATGGTAAAATAAAAGATACAGGAATAACAGCGGAGAAATCAGGGAAGTTAATGAGGGATAGTGATCATTGTAACCCTCGTGAAAAGTGGGTGACTTTTCGCTATTTTTGACCAATTCCCTGACCTCCACCCTGCCTATCTTTCGTTTTCTCCTCCATCCCTAGTCGTTCACTGTGCTTCCTCACACCCATCCATTGCTCCACACCCTTCCCTTTACCGCTACCTCTCCCAACGCCACCCTTCCGCCCCCCATTTCCTCTCCCCTCCTCCCGCCGTCTTTCCTCACCTCCCGCCCTTTATTCCTTGTCCCCCCATATAATGAATCGTGGATCTATAACAAGAGAATGGAAAGAAAGGAACAAATGAACCCACTAAATATCATAATGTCCCTTTAAGAAAATTATTCTATTCGTCCTCTAATAGTTCAAATTTAAAGGAATAGATCCCTAAGGATGGAATATTCTATCACAGTGTATCGATTAAGCAAATACCAAATGGTAATATCGTTGAGGTCCTTCACGGACCTAGCAAAATGACCAACTTTATCATTATTGTTTCCACCTACATCCGCCATATTCCCCCCCTTTTCGTGCTCTTCTCCCCTGCTGCCGGCCCCTCTCTTTATTTCTCCCCACCAGCAGTAGGGTGAAACAACTGTTTGTTGTGCCGCTCTAATGCTCCGTGCCCACTCTTAGCCCCCCCGTTACCGTCCCTCCCCGCCGTTTTCAGAAACCGGGGAGAAAAATCACAAGGGGGTCATAAAAAAGGCGCAACGCGGGGGGGAAGAGCACCGAAAACGTGACCAGAAAAAGGGGGGGGGGGGGAAAAGAGAGAGGGGGGGAAAAGAAAGGGAAAAGGAAAATGTTTCTGTTGGTGGTACCCTCAGGCGGTCCCAGGATTCTCCTTTAAATAAATAATGATAATGATTCGTATTTTTTTGGTCAATTTTGACATTTAAAAAAAAAATTATGTTTTACTCTTAATATTAATACTTATTTTTTAAAATATTTGTTTTATTTAAGAATATTTTTTTCACGCCCCCCTTGTCCGCCGCCCCGCTCCTTGCTCCCGCTAGGCTATATCAATATCACTGTTGACAAGTCAAAATGAACGTAAAAGGTGTAAAATCTAACCTTGGCATTGTACCTCTGTTTTTTTTTACATATTGATTGGTAAACAGTGATACTTTCAAATATAAAGTAATTAGTTTACAATGAATAAAATATGTTTTTCTATCGAGCACAATACATTATGTAAAATCTGTATATAAATGACGACTACATATTTGTTTGATGTGCGACTTTTCCTCACTTATATGGCATTTTGATTCATTAAAAAAATTAAATATATTTCAATTATAGAGGAAGTATAAACTAATTATTCAATGCTGATTGACTCAAAATCACCTCTAAACGGTCACTAATTAATTGTTTATACCAATAAATAATAAAGGAGGAGGAAAACAAAGAAAAAGACTCATAAGAAGAAGGAGGACGACGACGACAAAGAAAAAAATGAAGACAGAGGAGGATTGAATATCTATTTTTAATAATATATAAATTCATTTAAATCTAAAACCATTAGGCTGTCGTGTCCCATTCATTTCTTGTCTCCTTACATATTGTCATTTATAATATTTTTTTATTATTATTATTATCATCGTTTATGTAAATATTAACGTAATAACATATTTAGGATTTATCTACCCTCTCCCCATCTTTTATTCGTCTTCCTACCCAAACTGTGCTTGCATCTTCTGCCACGCGAATATCGCCGCTCCCGAAGAATACAAGCTTATCCACAAGTGGAATTTTTATAATTAAATCATCGTATAATAATATTTTATATAATTTACTTAAGAGTTAATTATATTAATTTTTTATTATTTTTTAAGTTATAATTTGTGAATTTCGTATATATAACTTTACTTTTGAATACGTTAGCAGACATCTAAATACATATGGAAGGGATGTACTTTGATAGGAGAGATGTATATCGCCATAGGAATAGAATTTTGTGAAAACAATCTCCGCGGTCTCTCCTTCCGCCACGCTCGCCTCTTTCGCTCCCTCCTTTCGCCCGTCTCTCCGCCCGGCCCCCCGCCCCCTTGTCTCACGAATGGAAAGAGATATATCAAAATAAAAGGTATATGTCATCCGAATACTTTTTGATATACATCAAACACGCACACACAAAAAAAAGTAAATAAAAAATCTTACTTGTTTTTTCAAAATTAAAAAGTGAAAGTATATTATACCAAACGGTAGGTTTCTCTTCAGGTAAAAGGAATATCAATGGAGATAGTCTTCAAAGGGAAGACAACGTGCTGCCTCTATTTTGATTAAAATAAAAACTTTTCAATTATGACTTCCCCACCACTAAATAATACATGTATTAATAAATTTTTATCGAAATTTTTTATTCACAAAAATCTATGTGAGTTTCACACACTACCTTCGTCTTCTCACAAAGAGTGTTAAATATATCTTAAAATTATGACCTATGAAATTTATTAAACTTCATTTTATGTCAATAAAATCACTCAACTTAAAGCTTTTATCTAAAAAACTCACTCAACATATTTTTTATTAAATAGATTAAACAAGACATGATAAATTATCAAAAAACACATTATGTTTTTTTTTTCTAATTTATTATTAATATGAATTGTACACCCAAAATTTATTTATTTTTCAAATTTGAAAGTCGATTGAAACAGAGAATCATGTGATCATTGATAAACAGGATTAAAATGGATGGCTTTTAATTGAAAAAATTAATTTATTTTTATATGGGTTCAGGTTTTAATTAATGGCCTAAACAATGAATTTATTTGAGTTTTATTTTAAAGTAGATTTTACATCCTAATATGAATGTTACATTGATTTTCTGTAGATAAATGTATTAAGTTCAATGATACTATTGATATAAGAAATCTCAATTATCTAGCAAATATGAATTATTGCTATAAGAGATCTTAATCATCTCATTATGATCTATATTGTAATATTTTGTCCAATTTATGGTATCTGATAAGTTATATAACTTTTCATAATGCATCACACTTTTCAAATTCATATTTATTAATAAATATTTGTATTTTGAGTGTTGTTACTTTCCGGCACATCCATTTTCATTATATAATGTTTTATTTTATATTTTGACTTAATAAGTTATGAATAATTCTTCAATGAGATTAAATAATCTAGGTTAACAAAAAAAGTAAAAAATTAACATTGATAACCGTCTCAAATTGTTTTAATGGTATTGATGGAGAACGAGGTGAAAGTTACCATTAATGATTGTCTTAAATTATTCACAATTGAAATCATCGAGTTGTCAGACACAAGACAACTCTTAAACCATTAAACTTAAAACGGTTAACACAAAAGTAAAGAAATATCAATATATCACCTTATTTAGATACTAAATTGCTTTAAGTCTTGATAGTAATATCTTTATAAAATACACTAAACAGGTATACGAGCTTCTACGAGAATATCAAAATTTTGAAAAGATGACAACTTTCACTATAAAGAAAGAGGAATATAAGCTGTCAGAGATCATCAGTTGAACCCTACAAACATCAGAAATCCTGCAATCAAACTATGCAAAGTGGTATAACAAAAAGTAGTATTAGTGCAACAACACATACTTGCAAACATCATTGATCGATCTGATTTCACTATATGATATCATGTAAACAATCAAAAGATTCAAACAACTTGAAGCTATACAACCCCTATTCTCTAACCATAGCCTTTACTACCAAGTATTACCATGGTTGAGCTTACCCCAAGCCTTCCTAACTACTTCCGCCGTCAACTCTATCATTGAAATCCAAATCACCCTCTTATCCGATCACAGTCTTAACTCTCTAATCATATACAATACTTTTTCAATAACGCGTCCATATCACAAATCACCCGATTCAATTAGCCCCTATTGATCAATCAAATCCATCAAGTAATCTATTAATAATCGGTATAATGTCCCTCTTATATGATGCCCGATCCATCCCCTGTCAATACCCTAACCATTAGCCCTTTGTCCATATGGTGGACTACTTGTAGAATTCGTATTTATTGCCCTTGATTTGACCCGATACGTAATTCAACACAATATATCCCTCTCGTTAACTCGAACAACCTCCATTCTCCCTCACGATCCATTTACCTACCCCTCATCCTTTGCCCTCATTCCTCACCACACTACTTGAGACATTCATAGATTCAACATGTGATGACTAAATAAATTCGACCCACTCATGAAACCCATACACAAAGAAAATCAAACATGTACCAAGAGTGGTATTCGAGCCAATTGATGTAGAAAATTATATCAAGAGTGATACCCAAGTCAACCTATAATATATATCAGACATGGTATCCATGCCAATCGATAAAATGTATCAAGCATGGTATCCAAGCCTATTATATTCTAGGTGTTTTGATGATCCTCACAAATGCGAGGACCTGATCCTTGGCAAAGTTCTCTCGTCTAGATACAAATGGGGTACGGTCATAAAAGCTTCATATCAGGTGGTGGTGAAAGTGCAGTGGCGCTACACACAATAAGAAGAGCGACGAGATTGTAGTGTTTCAGTATCATCCTCACAAATGCAGGGACCTGGTCCCCCAGTGCAGAGTTTTGCCTCCACTCAGTACTAATGTGGTTCAGCTACACAAAGCTGTCACGTCAGAAATTGGTGAGGCGCTTCATGGTACTAACCAATCAGAATGGAGGAGGGTGTTTGTCAATCCAATAATAACTCTTTATGTTTGAGATTTTTAACATGGGATAACACCATATATTATATTCATTCATCCGAAAGAGGTAAGTTAAGTCAGCAAGCCTTTGGCCAAGAACCCACAAGGGAAGGTTAGCAAAGGACCCTGGTCCCCGCAGACTTGCGACTAAAAGACAGCTGTAGAAAAAGCGGTCACATCTGATGCGGTATTGCTAACAACATTTTTGAAGGAATATTGATTGAAGGAATATTTATTGTATTGAAGTGTTAAGGGAATAATGAGAGAGATATATAGGAGATATTAGGAAGGGTACTAATCCCTAATAGGACTAGGAGTAGAGGGAGTACTAATCCTAGTAGGACTATGATTAGTACTAACAGTAAGACTAATATTTATTTTATACATTTATTAATACTAATCTGTTATTATCTCCCCCCGCCCCGCCCTCAAGCTGGCTGAGCGGCAAGCGAACAGAAGCTTGGAACTGAGGGTAATCGTGTTGTCGTGCATCGGGAGAGCTTGGTGAGAATATCAGCCGTTGTTTATTCAGTGGGTAATACTGTTCACAATCATTGTGCCCGTCCCCGGCCGGGCCGCCTTCACTTCACTGCGAACAAAGAGAGCAATCGGGTATCAACATGCTTCATTCTGTGTGTGAGGAACGGAATTCTTGGCCACACAATGGTTGATTTGTTCACAATAGAGAAGCAGGAACAGTTGTGAGTGGCTGCAAAGTTCGCGAAAATATAGTGACCCACGATGTTCCTCTCAGCAGTCAAGAAGATGGCAGAGGTCGCGGTATTTCATCTTCAGTCGAGGACTCGAGAGACCTTTGGTTTGTTTTTTGGTACTACCAGGAGACAGGGTTCGGCCCCAAAAAAAGGGATAATACCCCGTGTAATTTTCTGTCATTTTTAATCATTCTCCCAATCTGGAATTTGAGAAACTCCGAAGCTCCATGTCCTCGAGGGTCGAATTAGTAAACCACGACCAAGAGCGCCAAAAATGTACCGGAGAATGTGTTTTTAGACAATGGTAATTATGTTCACTTGGTTGATGCAATGCGCTAGCAACTCGGTTGACAGCAAACTTGATGTCAGATAACGGGTAATTGGACAGATCTGTTATAGCCCCAATGAGCTGCGAAAGTGGGTGATATCGGCAAAGGGGCTTGTCGGCTCCATTCGTAAACGAAGAGGGTTGGGAAGATCGTGATAGAGTCCTTGTCCTCGTGATATTTGTATTTATTTGCCTTTTTGGCCGTTTTCCAGTTCAGCTTTCCCTGCAACAGATGTGCTCGAGCATATTTTGACTTGATGAAGAACAAAGCCCGCTGCCTGTCCACAAACCTCTCATATCCCAAAAATAATGATAACGGGCCAAGGTCCTTCTTCATGTTTGAAGGTAGTACATAGCTCCAGTGGCATCCTGAAATGAGATTTGCCAGTAGAGCTGTAATAAATGATATTATCTACGTAGACAGATAGAATGACTGTACGCGTGTGCTGTATGCGGTAAACAGACTCGGTCGTGTAAAACGCAATAACACGTGGCCGAGTCCCTGGAGGAAACATTTTCATACGTGTGTAATCCAGCAAAGGGGGGCTTTGCCTTTGAGGCCATACAGAGACTTCTGGATTTTTGTTGCAAACATGTTGAGGAAGCGGGGGATTAACATAGCCCGCGGTGGTTGCGTCATGTAGATAGTTTTATCAAGCATGTGCCATGAAGAAAAGCAGTGGTAAACATCCCCCTGATTGATGAGCCAAATTGTTTCGCAACGGCGAGTGACAGTACTAGGTGAATTGTTCCTGCCGAATAACAGGACTGAATGTCTCGGGTAATCAGCACATACTCCTGATTGTAGCCTTAGCAACCAAACAAGCTTGTACCTAAAATACTGGCCATCTCATTGTGTTTTACTTTTTTACAACACCATTTACAGCCCACTGGGTGCCGCGCCATTGGGGCTTAGTTACAAGAACCCGAAGTTTTCTGATCAGTCAAAGCCTTAACTCTTCATCCATAGCATGACGCCAATAGCATTTTTTTTGAGGAAAGCAGAGTTAGTTGTTTGTTCACTATCGGAAGGGGTTAAAATGTTGGGTAGTATGGTAGCCTGAAAGGTTTTGTGGGGGTTTAAAGATACCCCAACCCCCGGGGGGGGGCGTTCCAAGGGTTCACGTGTTGGGGATGAGTATTGGGGGGTGGCACGGGCGGTGGTGATTCGGGTGGTGGCCGGGAAGGACCCAAAACTGATCGGGTCTTGATAGTGTGTGTTTTAATGTGTGGTTTGGGTTGGTTTGTGTTGTGGGTTGGTGGTTGCGGGGGATTTGTGGTGACGGTCGGAAAGGGGTGATGAGGGGTGGTTGGTTATGGGGTGAGGTGTGGTGGAAGGTGGTGATGGACCGCCCTGTGAGTATGTTGGAAAAAGGGAAGGACTCCAAATGAATGATGTCTTTGTGAGGAGGAAATAGACCGTAGGGAACTCATTTTCGACAAATTTGACTGACGAGAGATGTAGACTTTATTGAGTTTGTGGGTCAAGAGAACAAGAAAAAAGAAGCGATAACCCTTGGAGGTAGGATGATAGCCCAAAAAAATACAAGGACGGGGATCGTGGTTGTAAATTTGTTATAATATTAGGGCGTAGCCAAGGGTAGGCAAGACACAACCCCAAAGACCGCGAGGTTGGTATGAATTGGGAGTTCTTGTGGTAAAGGAGTTGATAGGGTGATTTGGTTTGGAGAGGTTGACTGGGCATTCTGTTAATGAAGGTGTTTTGCCGGTGGCTAGAACTTCTACCTCAAAAGAGACATGGAGATGAGATTGATGTAGAGCGTAACCACCGTTCAATGAGATGGCGATGCTTACGCTCAGGCCACCCCATTCTGTTTGGGAGTGTATGGAAGAAGGTTTGAAGTGATAATTCCTATGGATTTTCCGCAGAAACTGGCCACAGATGTTATTTTACATATTCCTTTCCATTGTCACTTGACTTTCGAAAAAGTTTAACAACATGGAAGAATTTGAATTGAGGTGTTTTGACCATTTTAACTTCAAAAGTGACAAAGGTGGTGTAGGCCGTGATTTGTGTTTTAGTGGGTACAACCAGTGTATGTTGGGTAAAATCTTCCACAAAACAAATATAATAGTGAAAACCAGCAAATGAAGGAACAACGAGTTGACCCCATAGGTCAGAATGAATAAGTTGAAAGTGGCAGTTGGTACGCTTCTCAGATAAAGTAAAAGGTAATTTATGAGATTTTAACAATGAACAGGAGTTCAGCAATTGTTTACAATGAATTGAAGCAAAAACCTAATTGAGACATTAAAGAATTATTAGTTGGTAGACGGGTACCACAGAGACTGTGGCCACAACAGACTGTGTGGCCTCAAGCGTAAAGAGCCACCGGAGCCAAATGAAAAAAACGCTTCTTGAAACTGGTGGGCAACGAACTTGTGCCTAGGAAGAACGTACCACCATGGCTCACACTGGGCCCTGAAAAAATCACCCTACTTGGTAGTATGGTCTAGGATCTGAAAATCATTAGAGGTTAACAAGAGTGGAGCAATTATTGTCTTTGTGATGTGGTGAGACTAAAGGAGATTGGGTTTTAAGAGAAGGGACGTGGGTAATGTTACTAGGTGAAATTATGGTGGGGGTTTTAATGGTACCCTTGTCCATTTTGTTTTTGTTTTTTTTTTATGGTTGTGTTTTTTTTTTTTTTTTTTTGTTGTTTGGTTTTTGTTTGCATTTTTTTGTTGGCTTTTTTTGATAGGGGGGTTTTAGGTTGTTTTGTTTTGGTAGATTTAATTCTGCTCCCATTAAGGGACTCACCGTTGCCAACAGTAATACCATTTGGAGAGCCATGATTGGATTTGAGCGGTTAAGCTTGGATAGATCAAAAGTAACTGCTGTTGGCGACCCAGTATCCAACAGCCATTCAGAGGAAGGCGCCGGCTTGAGATGCATGAATTGGCACGGTTAATCAGTATGGTTTCGGCTCCCTCATAACAAAACCAGCAACAAACAGCGGTGTGTCCTGTTTTCTGACAGATTTTGACAAGTTGGAGACGATCCCGCTCGACGTGCCCTGCGCCCCGCCGGCTGTAAGATGCGTTCCCGCCGCTGCCGAAGGATGCAGTCTGTGTTGCTTCGAATTCCCGCGTCGAACTGGTCGTTTTTATTCTTCTTCCCGTTTCTCTTCC
This sequence comes from Solanum habrochaites, assembly GCA_027704765.1. Taxonomy (NCBI): domain Eukaryota; kingdom Viridiplantae; phylum Streptophyta; class Magnoliopsida; order Solanales; family Solanaceae; genus Solanum; species Solanum habrochaites. Next base: position 6,706,047 of record JAKWJA010002499.1, read on the forward strand.
TTACTGACGCTGCCCTAAACGCTATAATACCCAGGACCCGCGCGCCCCTGCGGGCCTCCGCTTTTCTGTCGTAGTAGCCGCGCGCCGCTCCCGCCTTATTCGTCCTGCCACCACGCCCCCCGATAGTTTGCTCTGGCTTGTTGGGGAGGGCAGTGGTGGTCGGGCTCGCATAACAGCGCTTCTCGAGACAGAAGTTGTGCTCTCCAGATCCACGTTGATTTCTTCACTTTTTAAGCCACTAGTAGAGAGTAGCCAGTCAACGGGCGTTGGACATGATGCGAACCGGCCTTTTTAATATAAAATGGAGGAGTAAGATGATGGAGCCCCGAACGACGCACATGACGAGATCCTTTTTTCGGGAATGATTTCGTTCACGGTGTCGAGGGATGTTATATTGGTGGAGACCTCGTCTAAATAACTCCGCCGATAGTTTTCTGCCTTGGTAATGTGTGGAGACGATCACGTCATTGAAAATATGAGAGTGGGAATTATACATAGCGTGGTTGCGAGGGGCCCCCCGTCCATAGGGCTGAAACATTGTGTGGACGGGACGTGTTTTCTGAACCGTGGGAGAGATGACTTGCAAATCAAACATGATCGGATCTGGCCCACGGCTTTCCAGGGTCGGCATGGCCGGTTGGTTTTGGGTTGTCTGATTTGTTCCGGGCTGTGATTACTGCCTCGGCGGCGGTTCTGTGCTTCCATCGCCGTATTTTGTTTGAGAAGGTAAATTGGCCTCAAGGGATGTAAGAACAGTGATTGTTCCCATGTAGTGTGAATTTATGTCTGATAATTTTTTTGGGGAATCAGGGCTGAGGATGCTGAGAGGAGTTTTATCCATGAAGGAAGTGAAAGTCGAGAGGATCCACCTCGGTTGTCATGGCTGCCCGCCGCCCAAGAGAGAGAGGGAACTATCGGTTGCCCTACTAGGGTGAAAAAAAACACCTAGCCAGAAAAAAGATCTAGGTTTTTCCCTGGCTCTTGATACCATGAAAGAATATGATTAGGAATATTGATTATCTGACGTGTTTAAGGGAATACATGGGAATATATATAGGAGATATAGGACGGAGTAACTAATCCTAATAAGGACTAGGATTAATGAGTACTATCCACTAGGAGTAGAATTAGTACACCAGTAATACTACTATTATTTTATACTATTTATTTATACTATCTGGTAGTTAATTTTCACCAACAGTAGGCTTCAGTCAATGGATGGTCCTCAACGAATTTGTGATGATTTATATGTAATCTATTCATCAAACACCACAAATTTAAGTTGTTTGACAAACAAAGTTTTGGATTTCAAAATCCAAAAGCTCAAAAGCAAAGGGTCATCTTTTAAGAAGGATCATTCTAAGTGAGCAACATGGACTCTGTATATAGCTTCAGCTATCCTCAGTTGTTTTAGGATTATTTCTGTCCATGCTTACATTGAATCTGTTCCTAATCTATAAGGATTCAAGATTCCTTTGATTTGTTGAAAAGTCTAATTATGTTGAGTCAAACTAATTTAGTGGACAACCTTTGTGTGTTGCTTATGTAAAAATCCGAAGTCATCTGGAGCGTGGTGATTAGTGGGGCAACCTGTTGCTTTGCTAGTGAATCCTAAGTTTGTCTGTGGTTGATGCTCGTGGGCAGGTAAAGATTTATTTTATTTAGGTTCTTTCAAGCTGTAGAGTTATTGATTGCTTGGTTTGAGATTAATAGTTTTTTTTTTCTCACATTGTTGTAATCGGTTTCGCACTTTTGCTTGTGAGTAGATTAGTTGAACGGTTGAAAATCTTGTGTGACCACGGTTGTGGTTTTTCTCCAGATCAAGGAGGTTTTCCACGTAAACTGCATGTGTGTGTTCTTCATATTGTTTATCTCTTTGCACTGTTGTCTGTTGTGTCAAGGGACCTGGTCCATGACTGGTAGTAGGGACGCACTATTCCAAGCAAGCCAATCGTGAATCCCAACATCACATATGATCTAATTACTCCTTGTATTTTATTAGTTTTGTATTCCTCAACCCTTTTATTTACCTTTTGGTCCACCTGAAACCCCGAATATATTTGAAACATAAGTTCTTAAACTTTTTGTCATNCACCACGCCCTATTTCAATGAGTTAGGACTTCAATCATATGCCTACTACTTACGTCTGAGGTAACCTCTCTAGCTAACCATTAAAACTTTCTCTTTTGGTGCACGAAGGTCTAGACATAAATCTATCTCCTTCAAGGTCAATATATTAGCAGTAGTAATAGATTTAATAATAACTACCAATTATACCCTAGGCCTAATACCTGGCTGTCACAAGCAGCTGCACAGAGTTTTTTGGCTTCGATTCTTGTTTTCCGAGCTAATTATGGTGATCTTGATTGAAAATTCTCATCCACCTCAATATCCTTAATCCGTACGCTAGATAATCTCCTTCTCTCCTCACAAGCGTAGAGTAAAAGCTTTGGGGATTCTAGGTGGGTTTCAATAAGGTGTTTCGCGTTATGTTTACATTTTTCTCGCCTATCCGCACTTTGGCACAAATTACCGGTCAAGCGCCGCCACCCTATAGGCATCTAGCCTGCCCGGCATGACATTGGGGCCCAAAACTTTCCCAAAGTTTTTTGCTGTTTCCCAAAAATAAGGAAAGTTTCGCCATCTTTATATTATTGTTTTGACTTCTGGTGAAAAATAACTGAATGTATTACTTCTTCATTCTTGTCCAATCAGTAATATTTTTTATTGCAGTTTTTTTCAATTAAAATTGACTATGGAACTTATTCAATAAACTGTGTAAGATAATTCCATACTACTATGTATTTAAATCTCCCTTTTCAATGTTCCTTTATGTACTGTGGTCGTACTGCAAATCCTTACTAGCAAAATATCAATAGGCAAAATATTACTAAATAAAAAAAACCAATACATATAGTAGTAAGAATTTGCTCCGGTGCCTCAATTAAAAATCTTATTAGAACATCGAGTGGGCTAAAATCTTAATTAAAGAAGTCCAATCGTAATTTACTTCCTCCAATCAGATCACACACGATTTTATATGGTTAATCTTACTTCCTATCTTTATAGCATCTTTTCATCAAGAGTTTAACTTAGTAAGCTTCCAATGAATAAATCTTAGTATCACCGAAAAGAATTGTTCTCTATTAATATCACCTGTTCTTCTAAAGATCATTTGACGAATATTTTGGTCAAATTTTGTTGTTTAGATCTTCTCTTTTATGATGCATCCTTTTAATTGGTTATGCATGCATCATTATCATGGGCGACAAGTAAACTTGGGTGTTCAGAATTATTCTTACAGAAGAAGAATATTGCAGTATAACTCCAACTATTTATATCAAATTTTGTACACCTTTTTCTTCATTAATGCTAATCTCATGATTCTGCAACAGTATACTATATTTCACCTGAATTTTGAAATTCCGTTGAAATTGAACGTCAATGCAAGAAACATCTGGGTAACTTGAAAGGCGTTTGAACGTGAATGCAAGATACTTGAAAGTACAAAAATACCATTTGGGTATTTTGAAAGGCATTTAAACGTGAATGCAAGATACATTTGAAGTCATATAACATTACGAAATTGCCTTTTCTTTACAGCCCCTGAGGTGCCATGAATTAATGACACAGTGCATGATATGCTTTAAGTAAAAACTATAATAGTCAAAGTCTTTTGAAACAAACCACTTAAAGACATATTTCCCAGTTCATCTTATATCAACAGATCAACTAATGCAGCCAAAGACACTAAAGGATACAACATATGTAATAAATAGTCACAACTTCAATGTAACATCTCACAATTCGAAATAGCTAGGAAGAAGCTAGGAAATGAAAATAGTCATTTTTGGAAATAATTAAAAATCTGAAAAATTACTTAAGTTAAAAAAATTATTTTTGGTCAACTTCAAACGACCATCACTTGTAGTTCAGGAAGAGTTGGGAGAACTTCCACATATGTTTGGACAACTTTTGGAATTATCTTTCCAGCGCGGCCAAGTTTGCGTGATTTCGAGTTTGTATGAGTAATTCGTTTTTAGGAGTTTCATTGGGGTAAATTCATATTTTAATCAGTTTTAGAAAAGTGAATTTCACGCTAGGGTTTGGAGAAAGGAGAAAAGAGGAGAAAGAAAAAGAACGTTCAAGAAACATCGAGATTAGCTTGTGGATTTCGTCGGGGTGATCCCTACAAGGTATGTAAAATTACATAGCGTTGGATTAGTTCATCCACGCGCCAATCATGATATATTTCAGTGAATATAAGTTCTTGAAAGCTCAAATTAAGTTCTTGATGGGTTTGTCGAATTCCTATTAAAAATTTTTGTTTGTTAAAATTGTTGAGGAGTTGTTTGATCCGAATTCATGATTTTAGGTTTGAATATAAGTAGACTCTGATGTACTTTGAACGTATAATAGATTTTAAGTGTTTGGGGAAAGAACACGTGGAGTTTAGAGGGTTTAGAGTTGGAAAACGAAGATGAAATTTCTTCGGTCAAAATTTTGAAAGTATCTCCGCGTCGCGGAGCTAGTCCCTAGATTTGGGAAAATCATTTTGCGTCGTGGAGCGGTCTCAAAAGTTATTTTCAAAATCAAAATTTAAATGCTTCTACGCGTCGCCGGCCCACCCTCAAACAGTGAAATTTTGATCTTTTTTCATGTTTAGTCATCTAAAATCATTCTTAGACATCACGGGATCTTTCCTATCACAAATCTCAATCCTTAGATCCATAATTCAAATCAAGGATCAGTTAGGAATCAAGTCAAGAGAAGTTAAGAGTCAAGTCAAAAGAAGTTAACAAACAAGTCAAGAAAATTCATCAAGTTTTCAAAATCTTTTACAAATGTTTTAACTATGTTATAAGACTTGAGTTTTAAGTTGAGTAAAGAGTAAAAAGAAAGGTTTCAATTTCAGTCTTCAAAAGAGTATATGGGGACTAATGTAGTCCCCATAGTTTTATGAAAATATTTCACTTTAAAGAGAGGGAAACTTTGATTTCAAACGAGCCTTTGATCTAGTTTTATCAATTAAGCGGAAACTTTGAGTTTTCCTAGCGTCTTTCAGCTGTTTTTTTAGTAAAGATGAAATTTTGATTTCGCAACAGAGTCATTGACGCTAAATGTTTTTAGTTATATAGTAAATTCTTTCCATAAGTAAAGCAAGAGTGGAAACTGGGGATTTCCCAAGATAAGCCTTTGGGCTATGTTTTTAGGCATTATTCAAACCACATAAGGAAGTTATGTATTTAAACACAGGAGCTAGTATCATATTTTAAGAGTAATATTAAGCACCGATATGTGAGAGAGTTCAAACAACTCACAGCCCCCATAAACCATGTAACCATCATGGGTAGAAAAAGTTTATATCTTTTAGATGATTCCTTTAGTGTTTTTAGCATAGACTATTGGATCCACCGAGTAGAGGTTACATGCCCTTGGCAAGGTATAGGATGTTTTAGCAGCGTGAGGGAAATCGTGTATTATAACAATAACTCTTATGTTATGGTTGTCGGATAGTAAAACTCCCACAAAGTGTTTATATTTTTAAATCAAATACAATCAGAATAGTTGTATTTTCCTAAAAAACACCAGAGTGTCCGTATTGGTATCTTTGCATCGTATAAGGTTATGAAAAAATTTTGTATGTCTAATACATAGAGTGAAAACCATTTTTTAAATTTTTTTGTTGTAATTCATTTATTTTACACTGCTTTATATGAAATAAATCAGTTCAGTTTGTTGAAGTTGATTTGACCTTGTAAGTGTTTATCTCCTCATATTCCTTTGCAAGCTTATGTTATGTTTATTAGCATTCCATTCTCATTCTCATTATTCAGTGTTTATTGAAGTGTAGTTGGTCGCATCGTATTTTGATATAACCCAGGTAACCAAGATTCAACATTCAGCGCAATGTTCATCAGGTTGAGCGTTGAGAGTCAGTTTGTAAGCCTCCCTTCTTTCCAAAAGCTTCCTTTTTCATTTACTTTACTTGGTAGTTTGTTTCAGTTGTTAGGATGATCTGGGATCTTGTCCCGACATCCATCTCTAGACAGTTAGTAGTTGTCTTTACATTGTCATTTATTATGTATTAAAGACTTAAGTTGTTATTTTGGCTAAGTTGAATTCTTATCTTTAAAAATATTCTAAGTTATCTTTTAAACAGTTGAGTATGCACATTTTAATCCTTGTATTAATGTTTTAAGTATTCCGTTGAGTAAGTAAACTAAGTCAATGGTTCGAATTGGGATCTGCAATGGTCTTCGGTGCTTAGTCCTCTTCCCATTGTGTAAAGCTCGAGCATGACATTCAACCTACATTGTCAACTTTACACTCAAAATACCAAACTACCCGAGGGACATCTGAAAATTCAACTAGAACCTCGAATAGGCCTAAAATCATTCCACAAACCAATGGAATTGATGAAAATTTAATCCAAGCGTCTTGATTCTGAATGTTGAGCAAAGTCAACTTTAGGCTTAATTACACTTGCAACTCAAAGGATCAAATCCACATAACAACTCTAAACTGAAAAACAACAACACTCCAAAACCCAATTCTGCATTCCAAAGTTTATAGAACTGACTGAATTACATTCTCATGCTAGTAGCTGCGATTTTGACAAAAAACCACTTTTAACAACATTTTAAGTCTTCAAAACTCCAAAACTTCAAAAACTCATGACTTTTTAATCAAATTTCAAAACCAACTACGTAAACTGATCAGATATGACATGGGCAACTATCTAGAAGGGTAAAACGGTGATTTTAAAAAAAATGACCTTCAAGGTCATTACATTATACAAAAAATCATGTTTGTCCTCGAACATAATGTAAAAAACAAAACCAAAATAGTATCAGAAGCTTTGAAAACCTAGGTTATCGGGCAATGCATATTTGATTCCTCCCGCCTCCCAAGTTGTCTCACGATCGAATGGTGTTGTTCACTGCATGACCTCTTACCCTGCCTATCCACCACAAGAACTTACCAAAACACATAAAATCATGTGAAATCACATTTTGACGCATGCAGGTAGACTCCTTCCCAAGCGTGGAACTCAACACTCTGATTATATTTAAGTCTCGTTGTTTGAAGTATGGCAAAGTTAAGGAGTTATAGTAGCAACATGGAAAAAGAGGAAAGATGTGTTTAATATTTGTTGTTTTCATAATGTATGGTTGCCATTATCAAAAGGGGGGAATTTGTTAGAAGTCTTCTTGTTTTGAAAGATGTCAAACTAGCAAGGAACAGGTCATAACAAACGGTGCAAAAATGAACGTGTTCAAATCGGCAGAATATGAATACATGATTTTAACAAATACAAGTTAAACTAGGATTCATCAATAACAAAGGAGAAATTTATTTAAGTAAATTATGTTTTCTTGTTTAAATAAGAAAAGTGTGCTATCTTATTTATTTAAGGAAATTTTTGTTTTATTATTTATATAAGGAAAGTGTGTCTTCTTATTTATTTGAGGAAAATTGTGTTCATCATAGTTAGTGAGTAACAAGGATTTCGAGTGCATATGCAGTATTTTGTTGAAAAAATATAAAGTAGAAGTCAACAAGGATTTGGAGGTGGCAAATATAAGTTGAATTATACAAGGATTCGTTGAAGTTCTGATCTATAAATAGGGAGCTATTTTCATCAGAAAAAATTGCGCACTTACTTAGAGAGAAGATCAAAACACGATCAAGAGGTTTGAAAGAGTTTTAAGATTTATTGGAAGTGTTGCAATTTGTAAGAAAAAATTGTAAGATTGTATCAAGAATCTTGTTTACATCCAAGTTTGGTGATTATGATTCTTCGACAAGTTGTAGACTGAAGAATCAATAGAAGATATAAAACCGAGTTTTGGTGTCTTTGAGTATCTAGAAATTAGAGTTTATAATTTCTTAGCTAGGAATTAAAGTTTATAATTCCTCTAGAATTAGATTTTATAATTCCTTTGGTTACATAGCTTTGTAATCTTTTGTTGAGATTGAAGTTTAATAAAGAGGAGTTAAATCCTACAGAGACGCAGGTTGTGGTTTTACCCTTAAGAGTTGAGATTTTTTGCGGTAAAATATTATGTTATTATTTTATTTGCTTCACAAAACGTAACTGTTGTAATCTGCAAAGGAACATATAGAATAAATCTGTTCCTAAGGCGAATTCGGGGGTCAGAATTCCAACAATTGGTATCAGAGCAGGTTATCTTTGAAGAGTTTAAAAACTTAAGATAAGATCATTATGAATTTGTCACCTTCTTTTGGGGATGGTCAATGGCAACACATCAACATACCACCATTATTTAATGGAGAATACTACTCTTGGTGGAAAACAAGGATGGAATATTTCATTCAAGTTGAAGATTACGAACTATGGGTTAGAGTTACTATGGACCATTAATTCCTACTATTCTTGATATTGTAGGATAATGTACCTAAACTACAGAAAAATAAGAGGAAGCTGACTATACGATCTAGGGAGAATTCAAAATCTAGTGCATTCTTTTAATGGTGGACTAGGACCTGATGATTTACCTCGCATCTCTTGTATGGCCTCTTTGTTGCCAAAAAAACAAAAAAAAATAGGGATACTTTACAAAACCTCACGACGGTACAATCTCAAGTTCGTTAATTCAGAATTGCCATACTTTTTTCTAAATATGAAACATTTAAGATGAGTCTGGAGAAATCTTCTGTAAGATATGATTACTAGATTTACCACTGTGGTAAATGATCTAATATCCTTGGCAAAGTATAAACACCGACTGCGAACAGGGTTGACAAAGTACTTAAACTCGACCTATGTCCTTGGAGATAAAAAGTCACGGCAATTAGAGAAGCCAGGAATCTAACCAATATGACTCTGGATTAATTAGTTAGAAATCCAAGACTTTGAGATGAAGTTGACAAAAGTGGTAAAAGGGGAAATTAAGAGAAAAATCTTGACTTAATCACTGAAATTGATGAATCTGACATAGATGATGATGATCTAGGCTCTGATAAGGTAAGAACTTCAAGAAACTCTTAAAAAGAGGATTACACGCTAAAGAAGAAATCACCCCTACGAAAAAAAAATTACTGAGAAACCACAAACGGATGGTTGTTTCAAATGTTGGGTCAAACAGATCCATCAGATTAAGGATTTCTTATGTTGGAAGTGGAATGGAAAAGGAAGAATCCGAAAAATAGAAAGGAAACTTCTCAACCAAAAGAAAAACAAAGAAAACGAACAAGCATGTTGCAGCTTGAGGAACAGGTTCGGACATTGTATGACGAAGATGATGAGGATCTCGCTTTGCTGGCCATATGAGAATAAGGTTACTACTGAAGTTGAATCGGCCTCCTCACCAGGAATGGCGGTAAAATCTTTTTTGATTGTTAAGATAAACTAGTAAGTTCGCTCAGAAAAAGTTATCTTTCTTATGACTCACTTCCATTATACAATTCAATACTATTAAAACCCAGAATCTATTGCTCGCTTTCATGACTAGTTTAAATTTTGTGAGTATCTTGATCTTGAAAAAATTACTTCTATCTCAATAAAGCAAATCAACTCCAAAGGAACGGTGCCAACTTGATTCCCGCACCTTGCTCTAATCTGAAATTTGAAACATAAGTGTTACTGGGATGAAAAAAGAAAAAATTACCAAATCAGAATGTGACCAAGATCTATGAGTTAAACAATTGAACTAGCTTCTCTGAAAGACAATTCTAGGAGCCTGAATCTTGAATTGTCTAGGATAAAAACGATCTAGAAAGTGGCGAATAAATGGACCACCATCCTCCATGATAGTAACACACCTAGGTTAACAATAACCTCGGAACATAAGACCTGAATAGTGATGACCTATGATTGAAATTCTTTGTTTATGTATATTTGTGTTAATCATGCCACTCTACGGAAAATTGTTCGAAAAAATAGAGTTACTGCAGAAAATAAAGCAAGAGGAACTTATAAAACTGTACAAAGGAACAGGTATACTCAAAGGAAAAATAATCTACCCAAGTGGGCTCATAGAGATCTTATTAATCCTTTTTATCAATAGAAAGGACTTAAGCTAATCTGGGTTCCTAAATCTAACCTTTAAATTTGCAGGAAAAGTGAGAGGAAGCAGGCAACATTCACCAAATGAACATGTTGCTTCAAATGCATGATTGAAACTACAAGAAATTCCTCTCACTTGAGAAAAAAAAACAAAAAAAGGAATGGATGAATAACATTGACTGAAAAAATAAAAGGGTTGAAAAAAAGAAAGGAGAAAGACTAAAGAAGCATGTTGAAAGAAGCAGGTTCAACCTATGCAGTATCTAACAGTTATGCGCACTAAGATGATCAATCAATCAAATTATCAGCAAGGAAAACAAAAAACGTTTAAAAGGAACAATTTGGAAACTTGGATATTAAGGTTATATAATATTCCAATAGCTAATGATAACATTGCACCTTGACTAACACCCCTATCTTGAATTCTATTAAAATCTCAGTTTTGTTTTTTTTTTTTTTTTTGTACATTAGTTTGTATGTCTCACTACCACTTTTGAAGTGATGCTACTCATGCCACTATAACAGTGTATTTGCATCTCGCACAGAGAGAAAACTTAGTAATTGAAGCAAATTCAGCATTTATCCAGAGATCTAAGGTATGTGCACTACAATTATTCATGATAAAAATACAGTTAATGCACTTGAAACTATTTTTTTCAACTTGTCCCAAAATATTCCATGCTCTAAATCTACCGAAACAAATATTTTCTTAAAAAGCCTTATACCAAATTGAAACGGTTCCTTGGTGGAGATGAATTTGATGGAGGGACAACCTCTCCTTTTGTGCCTTATAAATCTAGATAAGACAGTAAGTGTGCTGGTTCTTAGGCGGGAATCTTTTTTATTGAGTAAACGTCCTTGGAGGATTTACTGTGATGGGAAATATTTGGGATCCTCACTTGAAAAAAGTTCACTTGTTAGGAGGCTCAACTTGGTGGCATCGTAGGTGAGGGGGAATGATGGAGGATCCATATTGTCAAACCTATTCTTCTATTGGGAACCCATATAAATTGGGATTTTCGCATTGATATAAAAAAGTATTATGTTGTTTCTGACTGATAGTACACTTCCAGGGAACAATTGAGAGAACATGTTCCTTTAAAAGTGATTTCAAGAAATTTATTCCTCTTACTTGACTCCTATGAATTAAAGAAACTGAGTGAACTATTGTTTCCTGCAGAGGAACTTGATTTATTGACCAAGTTCCTGAAAAGTGATACAAAAAAAGGGGAAAAAAGGGATTGAGAGTGAATAGATCAAGTTCCCTTCGAAAGTGAGTGCTGCAAGTTTTGTTACTCGAAAATTTTATTCTTGTTTCTGCTGAAAATGACTTTTATTTATCCCTCTCCTCACTTTTGATATTACCTAACTCAATCTAACCTTTGACTTCCAAATTTTTCCATCACAAGTTCTTTATTTCCTTTTCCTTTAAGATTTCGTTATCTTTATGGTGTATATGTGTTTTTATTAATGCTATTGTTGGGTTTGAGTTTCATGTTCATGTCTATCTCATTGTTGTGGCAAACAGCTTTGTATAATCCACCGAGTTCTTGATTTTTTAAAAGTGTTGAAAGTGATTGTCATGGCCATGATTATTTAATTAATTTTGACTGGATGTCCAAAAGGGGGAAGTAGTTTCATATGAGTTTGTATAACCTATTCAATTGCAAGCTGATAAAATTTGCATAGTCAAAAGGGGATATTTTTTAAGTCTCGTTGTTTTTTGAAGTAGTGGCAAAGTTAAGGAGTCTAGTAGTAACATGGCAAAAAGAGAAAGATTGTGTATTATTTGTTTGTGTTCGTATGTAATGGTTGCCATTATCAAAAGGGTGAATTTGTTAGAATCCTTGTTGTTTTGAAAGATGGAAAACTAGTGAGGACAGGTCGTAACAAACGGTTCAAACATGAACGTGTTTCGAATCGGCAGAATACGATTTACATGATTTCACAAATACAGTTACTGGGATTCATCAATAACAAAGTGAAACATTATTTAAGGACTATGTTTTTCTTGTTTAAATAATAAATTGTGTTTCTTACTTTATTTAAGAAAATTTGTGTTTTTTCTTATTTAAATAAGTAATGCGTCTTCTTATTTATTTGAGGAAAATTGTGTGCATCCAAGTTTACAGAGTAACAAGGATTTCGAGTTCATATGCAAATTTCATTGAAACATATTCACGTAGACGCAACAGGGATTTGGGAATGGAAATAAATTGAACTCTCCAAAGGATTCGTTAAGTTCTTATTTATAATAGGGAGTTAATTTTCATCAGAAAAATTGTGCACTTACATAGAGAGAAGCTCAACACGATTCCAATAGATTTGTGAAAGAGTTTTGAGATTTATTGGAGTGTTGCAATTTGTTGTGAGGAAATTTTAAGATTGTGTTCGAATTCTTGTTTTTACAGGTCTGGTTTTTGTGAGTAGGAGTGTGGCGCCAAGTTGTAGACTTGAAGAACGCTTTAGAAGATAGAAAACTGGGGGGTTTTTTGTGTCGTTGAGTAGCTAGAAATTCTAGTTTATAATTTTTGTTATTATTTTAGTTGCTCTCAAAAACTAATGTTGTAATCTGGCAAAGGAACATATAGATAAATTTGTTCCTAAGGCGAAATTCAGGGTAAGAAATTCCAAGAATTAATAGCTCAAAATTGGATCCTTTCTTTTTGTGGAACAATTTTTCCTGTAAGTTTACATAAATTTTCAACTAAGCAATTTGATTTTAGCCTATCACTTCACAGAGAATTCCATTTCAGCAAAAGCATTGCCCACCCTTGTCAGCAGAAAGTGACATGACATTTGCAGCATGCACAACTAGCCTATTGGCGTTTTCGTACAGATTGTCAGCTTCTTATGAATCTGTGAAGGTGCAAGATCATCGGGTTGTACTCGTTGACATTTGCAAGATATTTGGAGGTAGGGGTGCAGCGTGGCCGTAATAATTTTCTTCCTGTCATAACCTTTATTTTTCACATTATCATGAGATTTTAGTATAATATTACTCCCTATTTGTTCATTTTTCCCGTACTCCTTATTGTTTTTTTATTTTGGTTCTAGTCAAAAGAGACGTCAGTTTATGCCAGCCTCACGTTTAGGTCCCGAACTCAAGCAAAAAAGTCGATGAGATGTCATCACTCCTATGATGACCTTATAGTCCACGTAAGGTCGATGTGAAATACAACCAGACATGAAAGAATGGGACTAACTATTTCATTTCATATATCCATAAAAATAAAAAATGAAAAACAATCAAAGGACTAAGTACTTGTTGGCATTTAAAGGTATATGACCACAGGAAATGAAGGGTGTTACTCTCTTGAAAGAATTGGCCACTTTTCCGAGGGTGTGTCCTTTCTAAAGGGCTATGATGGGTGAAAGGTTGTCATTTCCAATTGTTTGACCTTTCTAAGAGGTTGTCTTATTTCCTCGAAGTTGTAACATTTATCCTTTGTTGGCTATAAATAGAGAGGTTGTTTCTCTCATTTTTCAGCATTGAATTCTCTTCTTTGCATACATTTCATACCAAAACAAAATTGAATCGATCGCGTCTGTTGGTGTGATTTGTTGCTGGCATTTTGAGTTCGTTGAAATATTGAAGTTTGAGGTACCAGCATACTACTTTCGTTAAGTTATCTGTTTTATCTTGGGAGGAATTAATTTGTAACCTCAGTACTTGAGGGGATTACATTCTTAAAGGAGACACAATGGATTCCTGTTGACTCGGATAATTCCTTTGTGTTTTTTCTTTATCTTTTATTTCTTTGTTTTGCTAATTTGAATCAGGAGATTTACAAGCTTAAGAATTTATATTGATAGTAAATTCTGTGGTAAGAAAATTACTTCTTTTTTTGTGTTTCTTTTTGTTTGGAAGAAGAAGAGGAAAAAGAATTAATTCTCTTCTTAAAAAGTGCATTCACGCATGCCCCTTCAGTTTTCTTTTCACTAAGAAAAGTTTATTTTTTGCATAAAGTTATGATTGCCTGTCATTTTTTTCTATATTCTTCTTTCTTCGATTTCCATAACTAATGAGAAGAAGTAAATGTTCAAACTGTCCTTCTCAGAAAATAAGAATTTGATGAAAACTGAGAAAAAAAAATAGCAGGTAATTGACTTGCATGAAATCATTGCTGACAGATAAAATATGATTCAATGAGAGTAAAAATCAGTCCTATTTTATTTCACTTGGGGATTATTTCATTTTTCACCTTTTCCCTATCCTTTTTAAGTTATGGAGATTTATCTCATAAAATTTCGGATATATGGTCCAATTACTTGATTATAATAACTAAGATGTATTATGTTAAGAGAGAGAAAAACTTTGTAGTTTAACAAAAATGCTCCAGAGAATTTTATTGTGTTTGAAGTTTTGAAACTAACTCTTCTTCCTTCTTTTTTTTTGTACTCCTTTGGTTTGAAGAATATAAAAATTTCACAAAAAAATCAAATTGTGCATTGTTTTGAAGTTTAGAGAAACTTCACCATTGTTAGCTCTATGTTTCAATGATATTCTTACTGAAGACTACAAAATCTTCTGTCAGGAATATTAATGCTAAAGGATTCGAAAAAAATTTCGTTTTTTGTTAGCTGGAAACCATGTATAGTTAGGTTTTCTGGAGATTAATCTTTGGGTTTCTACTCCTTCTGAATCTAAAACTGAGTAGAAGAAATATAAAACTTCATCAGAATTCGAGGTTCATTCGTAACGTTAGAAGACTATAAAAAACATTATCAGAATTCGAAGTCATATTCGGTTAATGATTAGAGGAAATAAAACTTCACCATTAACTAGAAACAAGTTTGTAAGTGGTCTGTCTAGTTATGACAGAACAGGAAAAAAAACACCATGTAACAAAAATTAGTGATTTTTGTGAATGCAATGTGTTTCTATGGATTAAATCTCCAAACGAAGGTTATTGTTGTTGTCCTGTGCATTTTGTATCGGTATACAATTGAAAAGAATGAAAAAAAATACTTGAAAAAATATTTTTAGAACAATATAAATGTGGGGTTCTTTACCTGTATATATTGAATTATTTCATTAGTGTCCTCTTTATAAAGATAGATAACCAGTATAAACCCAAAATTATATTACTCATGCTCAAAAGCTGTATTTTTGATGATAAATTTCCACTAAAATATTGTGAGTTTTCTGAAAGATCTGTCCTATTAATATTTTGTCTAAAGACATGAAGATTGGTGGAAAAGTGACTGTTTGTTGTGTTGTAAAAACACACATTTGGGTGATACTGCCCTTATTGGACCAATGAGACAAGGCCATGCGTAATTCTATACCAAATGAATGTTTATGGGAATAATCCTTCTTGTAAGGACTATGACAAGGTATTGACTGTAAACATTCTGTCTTGGAGAATAATTATAAAAAGTAAAGAACAAAAAATCTGTTTGGGAAGGTTACCTCACAGACATGTCTCTTTTTCAAACATATCATTTTGTTTGTTCTTACTTGTTGACTCAAATTGTTTGTGACATAAATGCTTAAGACATGTTTCATTACAAAACTTTGCAAACCTGATCATTACAAGTTTTGCCTAACTTCTAGTGCAACAAATAAATGTGTAAGTATGTGATGTTGAAATGATTACATACCTTTGATTGATTTACACTGACATTTGTGATGTGAAGTTAACACCATCTCGTGGTGGGAAAAATTTTTCAATAAATTTATTGTCAATTGCATAGATATTGTTATGTTTATTTGCTGGCATGGTAAGGCTGAAACAATAGAAACGTATAGGGACAATATAAACAAGTTGAAAGACAATTGAATATTTCATGATTAGAAGTGGTAATTTGAAGAATATTAATCTTTTTTGTTAGAAAATGGACTCATCCCTGCACATTCTCACCCATCTAATAAATTGTTGAGAGGAGAAACTGAACTTTGAAGGAAATGATTGAATGTCCTATTTGACGTTCAGGTTTGCCACAAACTTGTGGAGGATGGTAGCAAAGAGGAACAACTTTTTTGTTATGTTCAGAAGAGATGAAACAAAACGTTTTATTCTGTTAATAAAGGGAGCAACAAATAGAAAAATTTGGTTTCTTAAGAAAGGACAACAAAAATTTTATCATGACTTTGTTGTATCCTGATAGAAATTTGTTGTCTTTCTTCATTATATACAAACAATAACTCTTGAAAGTTAATGATCTAACAATTTTCAATATAGTCTATTCCATATGAGAAATGGAGATGAGGGAACTATTTCCAAACAGGTAAAAAATAGGACCTAAGACTGTTGATTGTATGTTCATTGGTTAATAAGTCTGAACCACCGGATAGTCATGTGAAGGGTCTAAACTACCTTGGAAAGAACCAAAGGAGAATGTACTTAATAAGGAGACTCAGAGGCGTGGTAAATGTCAATGGATAAATTACTTCCTCCGGGTTTTATTTTGTAATATTTCTTCTTGAAAATGAGTCCATATAGTCGGAAAAAATAAGTCTTTTGTGGACTCATCCTTTTCTGAAAAAATCTATTAATAGTAATATAGATTCAATCTTGAGTAACCATACTTGAGAGTTGGTTGATCTTCCTTCGGAAAATAAACTTTTGGGTTCAAAGTGGATCTACAAAAGAAAAAAAAGATGAAACTATTGACAATCCAAAGCAAGATTTGTTGGTCATAGACTTTAAGACAATGACAAATCCTTGATTATTTTGATATATACTACCTCTAACTTGGATTACTGTAGGATCAATTTAGATTTAATTGCCTAGTTTGCGAATTGTCAAAATGGATGTAAGAAAAAAACAAAAATTGGGGAGAAATTTACATGGAACAACCTGATGCTTGTGGGTAAAACATGTGTAAACTTGTTAAGTCACTTTGTGGACTAAACTCAAGGCGCCCAATAATGACATGCGAATTTGTCAAATAATATGGCAAATGGCCTTCTAGATTAAGAATGTGATAATGTTTACCTTAAAGACATTCCAAATCACAGGTCAATATTTTCTTTTTATGTTGATGACATGTTGACATCAAAGAGACATATATACATAAATGCTTCTCGCATATGCTAGAAATTGACTTCGATTGAAAAATTAAAGGTTACTGATGTGATTGAAAAGGTACTTGAAAAGTTCAAGTCGTTGGATTTCAATATTGACTATACTTCCATAAATGTGAGTTTTGTACTTCATAAGAAATGATGAAAGGGTGACTCATATATATCATAAAGTTTACGCGGGTCAGATAGAGCATGTTGTATTAAGTAAACTGAATATCGGTTCCAGTATCTCAATGAATCTCACTGGATGACTACTGCAAGAGTTTTGAGTATTTTTTTTAAAAAAAAAACATACTTGTAACAAAATTATTGCCTTTGCATTATACCTATATTCAAAATTGATTGAAGATATAGTGAAGCAAATGAATTACCAGGTCAAATGAAATAAAAGCCACGAGAAGATATGTTTACGTTCTTTGGTGGAGGAGCACTCTGTGGGAACCTTTCAAAAGAAAAGAATGTATCGCTCGCTCGACGATGAAATCTAGTTTATCACTTTGGATAAGACCGATGAAGAAGTTGGAATGACTCCCGAATTGCTTCCTTGAAAATATTTTTTGCCCAAACCTTTAGCTACATATGCATACACTAGGTTGGCCAGGAGCATGTTTTAACAGAAGTTCCTCGTCATATATGACGTAGACATAATATCGTTAGAGAATTACTCTCTAGTGGAATTATCTAATTGACGTGTAATGTCAAAGATAATGTGTCGGATCCACTTATAACAGGCAAAACTAGAGAGGAAGTTGATAGATTTATCAAATAGATGAGACTAATGGCGGAACCAAGTCATTGTGGTGGTAACTCACCTAAAAAGACTGGAGATCCCACGATCTATGGTTCAAGGAGATCAAACAAAGTCATTAATGACGGTTCAACATTGTCAAATATTGTTTTTTTTATGGTCCATTCTCATAAAAAGACAATGTTCAGTAACAAGATAAAGCATTAGGCTTTGATGTTTCTAATTTGATACAGGGTATATCAAATGGTTAGCTAACGGGATAACACATTTATAACTCACCTATCTAAGTGTGAAGTGGTAATCCGCTTCAAGGTAGAAAATCCGGTAAGGCAATTCTCTAAGAACTTATTAACCGGATGTGTTTCATGACTGAACGAACAAAACAATGAGAACCAAAAACAAGTTTCTGGGTGATTGTGGTGACTTAATCGTTGTCCAGTATACATCAAAGTCTCGACGGTTTCAAAGATATCAAATCTATCAATTGACCGAGTATATCTATATATGTTCCCTACGAAATTTTAAAGGGAAATCTTACTTATCCAAATGCGATTAACCCTTCTTACGAATCACCCAATTTTTTCAATGCATCAGTTTTAAAAAAAAGTCCATTTCCCCCTATTCATGTGGTGGATTGTTTGGGTTTTAAAGGTATGACCAGGAAATGAGGTTTGTAACTCTCTTTAAGGGGTTGTCACTTTGCAGGAAGGTTGTTACCTTTATAAAGGTCGTGTCCTTTCTAAAAGGCTATTACCGTTTAATTAAAAGGTTGTGCATTTTTCAATTGTTTTTGACATTCTAGAGGTTTGTCTTCTTTCCTATAGTTTGTACATTTACCCTTTTGTTGCTATACATAGAGAGTTGTCTCTCATTTTTCCAGCATTGAATGTTTCCATTCTTTTGCATACATTTCTTATAAAATAAATCGATCGTCGTGGTCTGTTGTGTGATTTGTGCTGTCATTTTATTTCGTTGAAATTATTGAAGTTTGAGGTAAACCACTACTTCGTTTAATGGTTAATCCATTTTATTTGGAGGATTAATCTGTACCTCGGGTTTGAGGGATTAATTTCCTTAAGATACACATGTTCTGTTGACTAGGGATAATTCTTTTGTATTGTTCTTTTCATCTTTATTTCTTGGGGTTTGGTAATGTGAATAGCAGGAGATAACAGTACTTTTGTGTATTTTTCTTTGAACAGACCACAACTTTTACTCCAAATTATTATCCTCAGAAGAAGAAGACAAGAACTCCAGAACGTAGGCATTACTGTTGGAAAAACTTTTCATCCCATCGGAATCCTCGGTTTCTTTTCACTGTTTTTTCAATACAAAGATAAAAAAACACTTGATTTCTTGCGTTTTTTTCTCTCATTCGAATTGGAATTAGCATCCGATAATCTCACAAAGTACTTCTGAGCATGACTAGCAACCTGTGTTGGCATTCTACGAGGCACGAAATCCTTAGCAATGTTAGTCCAATTTCCTTTTTGTCCTCGTGAACATCCATCCTTCAATAATGCTCTGGTCTCTTTCATCCTCGGTTCCATACGATTCCTTTCTTGGATCATTTTTCTTCCCAATAAATCTTTTTCAGATATTACGTAGGCAATCAGAAGCCCTTTTGTATTCGTTGTTGTTATTGCCGTAGTGTATCAACGAACCATTTGAGCCTTTTTTGTCATTTTTCACTGCAATTTCTTGCCATTGCTAAAAAATGTGTGTTAATTTGATAAATGAAGAAGAATAGTAGTATTATAAGTGTGTGTTTTCACTTTTATGGTAACTAATAGTTCTTACTTTATTTTTAGCAGATTACTTAATGTTTATTTTGGGTAACTAATTAATCAATAAATTTACTACTATATTTTAGCGTTGTATGATTAATGTTTTGCATTATGCCATATTAAAAGTTTGCCTTTTTATGTGGTGTAAAAATTACTTTATATTTATTATAATTCAGTGACAACGAGGGAAATGGTGTCTTTGGACTAAGGAAAATATTTTAAATAGTAATAAATTAGATCTTAATAATGTAGCACATGAAAGAGGGCATATTCTTGATGCAATTCGTCCAAAAAACACTGATTTTGATTTTGAATTCACTAAACTTAATACTTCCTCTGTCCCTATTTACTTGTCCATATTTCCTTTTATATATGTCCCTATTTACTTGTCCATTTTAACAAATCAAGAAAGGATAACAATGTTTTTCCTTATATTCCCTTATTTAATTCTATAAAAATTCTAGTACTACTAAGTTGTAATGCATGCTTTTTGAAACCAGAAAATACATTTATTATACTTGTTGCGTTGCATAATCTTTTAAGTTAAGGGTAAAATTTTAACTAACCTATGATATAATTGATGTCTTAATATGTGTGTCACTTCTAAAATGGACAAACTAAATAGGAACAAAGAAAGTAACTTTTTGTAGCGAATTAAAAAATCTATTGAAACCAGTATACAATATCTTGTAAGTCTAGTTATTATTTTTCTGTCTTAATATAAAATTATATAAATTATCAGTTTAGTATAATGGATATGAAACAATGCATGACTTTTAAGTAAAAGATTCTATGAGTCTTTTGAAACAACCACTTCCAGACATATATTCCTTGAGCTTCCATGAAATTTCACAAGTTAATAATTATTAATGCATATATTTTTAGTACAAATAATCAACATTTCCTAAAAACATCTCATCATAACTAATACAAACATTACTAATACACCATATTATGCATTATTCTTATATGATCTATCAAACGACCTCTAGTGTATTAAATTAGATTATATTTATTCAATATTTTAAACAAAAAATTTAGATATTTAAAAACTATACGATAAATACTATAAATTGCAATTTTTGCATATCAATAAGATAAAAAAATACATTGTAAAACGTTAGTCAAAATTTTGATAATTTGAATCTAAAAGAGAAAAGTATGACAATTAAAAGTAGACGAATATAATAATATGTTACCAATCATTATTAAGTTATCCTCATCTATATATTAAAAATTTACCTTTATAATATGTGTAGAACTCTTCTTTTAACATTTATTATAAATTCATTTAAAAACAAGTGAAAATGTGTCTTAAAAACTAAGAAAAATACTAACTATAATAATCAAAATGGAAAAAAAACTTACCCGCATCGGATATTTACACCAAATCAATGCAATCTCCATTAATAGAGTAAAATGAACTATAAATTTAATGATGACGTTTTTCTTTTACATTGTGCTACATGTATTTTAACTATGCTTCCTACTATAATTACACTATAGAAAGAAAAAAGATATAAAGAAAATTTTACATTTTAAAATACAAAATTGCTTAAGGTTACATGATAATTTTTAAAGTAAAATTACTTGAACATAATAATACATGCAAATTGATATAATTTTTATACACAAAATATGACAATTTATTCATACAGTTACAAATTCTTGAAAATTTTTCAAAAACTAAGTAAAAAATGAAATTCTGATTTCTAGTTGGTGAATGGTAAATAATTTCCATTTTCCACAAGGAACAGTGATATTTGTGTGTTTGGTATTAAGGAAAGTTTCCCTAGAAAATGTTAATTTGAAAAATAAAATAGTTTCTAATTTAATTTCTCATGTTTGGTTGGTGAGTGAAAAAACTACGAAAAATACTTTCTAGCACATGGTTGGTGAATGAAATATTCTTTTAGAAAATATCTTTTACTTTTGGCTAAAGAGTAGAAAATATTATTTTTGGAAAATAATTTCTAATCTGAAAATCAAAACATGACACAGCAAACGATTTAGGATCCTTAATACCAACACATAACTCCGACTCCTAACATGAGACCCAACATTCTCATTGTCACTTACTCATGCAATACTCAAATTGAACACACCCAAACCCACTTAGGACCTTGTTCATCAATTTTCGATTCGACCATAGACTCAACATTGAAACAAAGATCTGACTCTGAAATCTAAACATTGACATGACCTAAAAACTCGATACTCAATCTAGAATATGACCTCGGCATCTAACCCAGGTCCCTACTTCCAAATTGAGACCCGATCCCAACTTCCAAACCAGGATTTGAACCCACCTAGGACCTGGCTTTTGAACTTGAAAACCAACTTTCGAACCCAAGACCCAACTTTCAAACTTGGATTCAATTTCCGAACCTTGATTTTATTTCGAAACTTAAATTAGGACCTGCCACCTGAACCAAGACACGACCTCAATATTTGATTCAGAATCCAAGCTCAACCCAACTTGATCCTAACTCACGACCCAGGTCTTTTCTTCAAATCAAGATTCGATCCTAATTTTAAAACTGAGACTTGGTCTGAAATCCAAATTCTAAACCTTGATCTGACCTCAATATTTAAATAATGACGCGACACTCGAATTGTGAACCAACACTACAAATGGACTCAACTTTCAAATGAGGGCCATACACCGTGACCTAATCCATAACCTAAATTCTAGATTAGATCTGATTCGACGTTGTCGATCTGGGACCCAAACTCAACACTTCAGTTAGGACTTGACCTCGACTCTCGACCCGAAACTTGATTCCGACACCCAAATCGAACCACTGTCTTCACACCCATCTCTAGAATGGCTCGACATCCAAACTAGATCCAAATTCAACACCTGATATAGGATCTGACCTCAACTCTCGACCCAAAACCTGACTATGACCCCTTACTCAGGACCCAACTTCTAAAATTGAATTCGACCCAAACATCGACAATTTATTTGGGACCCAAACTTGTCACCTAATTTGGGAACCATCCTCGACTCTCGAACTGAAACTTGACTTAACCAACTCTAAACTCTATTCTGACACATGATTTATGACCCATTCTCAAAATCTAATTTGTGATCTGACCATTAATCTTAACTTGTAATCTGACTCCGACTCAATTTGAATGATATCAAATGCTTCTTTGTTTGGCTAAATGGTATACACAACCAAAAAATAAACGACAAGATCCTCTACTCTATTTCTACTAAGCTGAGACTTAAAGTTCTTTATAATATTCTTATCATACTCCTTTATAACTATCAAAATATTGTAGAAGACATTAAGTCAAAAGTAAAGCACAATAGACCTCTATAATGACCCACTTGATCTTTTTTTGAAAGTTTTATGAATTTACCATTCTCCCCTCCCAATATTAACCCAAGTTGTTTCTAATTGAGTTTTAAAAATTGATTTCGATCTTTGAGTTGTATGTTTTTATTTTTTTTATGATTTGAGTTTGAAAGGCTAAAGTTATTAAAAGTGATTTTCGGTGTCTTTTGGAGTTTCGAGTGTCGAAATAGAATTTTATTGATTCCATCAGTTTCGAATGTGAAATTTTGATTTTGAGAATTGTCAGTTTAAGATTCAAAGTCTTTTTAAGGATTTGAGACCCCAAGTTGAAAATTTGTGAAAATTTAAACTTTGGGTTAACCTTGGTGAATACTCGTGGTTCAGATGCTTGAATCAGAATTTTGAGATTTCATTGAATTTGGGGGATGATTTTAGGTCTATTAGGAGAGGTCATGATTGATTTTTGAGAGATCCCGAGCTTGATGTAACCGTTTTTAGATGATCTTCTTTTTGGACTTTCATGGATATCGGGTCAAGGAGACCTCATAATCCTGTTTTGATAGTTTCATTGAGTCTGTAACATCGTGTATAGTCTATATCTATATATGGTTTGTGTGTATGAGTTCTGAATGAATATCAAGGTTTATTTTGATGTTTTGAGTGATGGTTGTATTTTCTAGTGTTGCAGGCCTCACAAATGCGAAAAAGTCTTCATGATCGTGATGCTCACGTTAGCGAAAACCTGATCGCAATTGTGAATGTTGCACTTGATATGTCCTTTGCTTTTGTGATGGAAGTGTCACAATCATGACCTTCGCTTCTGCGAAGGCCGAATAACGATCATTATGTCCAAGTTCTAATGGGGTTCACTTTTGTGAAGCCATGGTCATTTTTGAAACATCAGAGAGGGGTTATTGCTCTCAAATTTCAGGCCTTAAGCCTATTTTCCATTTTGAGTCTGCAAAATCCTTGGAGGCGATTTTAAAGATATTTCTTGTTTTTAATCTTTTAAAATAAGTTTTTGTGATCCTGAAACTTTATTTTTCTTTGATTACTTATGGATTTTAACATCAAAACTTGTGATTTATCTTGTTGTAGACCCTATTTGATTCATTGATGAAATGATTGATAACACGAATGTGGACTTGAATTTCTTGAATTGTTTTCTCTTTCTTATGGTGTGAACTTGCTTATATGCATTGATTGTTGTACATTGTGGTGAGACAGGTAATAAAAAGCCTATGGGAAATAGTTTCAACTTGTGATATAATATAAATCCGATGGAGAATGGTTTCGTCTAGTGATATAATATAAAGTTGATGTGAAATGATTTCTGCTAATGATATAAAGTTCATGGGAAATGGTTTCCGCTAGTGATATGATATAAAGCTGATGGAAAATAGTTTCAATTAGTGATATTATAAAAAGCCGATGGGATAAGGTTCCGGCTAGTGATATTGTGCCGAAAGGAATGGTTCTAACAATAGTTTGATTATTGTGATTTAATGCATTTTTATGCTTATGTTTAACCTACTTGTGAACCATGATTGATGCTTTTGTTACTTGTGATTGATCTACTTCATATTGAGACTGACTTACTTGATACATGTTGGATGGTGATTATTGAACCCTGTGATGTGTGTATTGTAGAAATGTTATTGTCCAGTGGCGGAGATACACTAGGCTGAGGGTGTACAATTGGACCCCTATCATCGGACATTACACCGTATACTAGTAACGATAATATTGTAGAATGGCAAATAACATATTTTGGACAATCCCAAAATTAAGTAATATTTTCGTAGCCTATGGTTCTGCAAAGGCGAAGGTGCATGCAACTTGTTGTGCGCGCAGGTTCTCGATTCCTGCTATCTACACTTTGTTTTTTACATTTTAAAAATGTTCCTAATTAACGGCCACTTTTAATTTTTTGCTTTTCCTTAATTAAACAAAATTCAAAAGTAATTATTTAATTAAAAATTTTATAAGCAAATCTTATTTATTTGATCTTTTCTATAAAGCTACTAAAAGTGATAGAGGCTCCATATAAAATTACTTTTAATAACACTCATTTAATCCTATTTTTTATTTTTCATGTTTCCTTGCTAGTCATTAGTGGTTCGTGAAATTTTGAAGCATAAAGAGTCTCATTCTAAATTGAATTTTCTCTTTGTTTTTTCTTTGTCCACTCACATCCAATTAAATAAACATGAATATTAAAACTAAATATTATGTAGTTGATTATTTCTGGTATATTTTTTTATTAAAAAATTAATCATTATGTCCGTTAGTTTTAATTTATAATTTTTAGTGTCACCCCTTTACCATATTTAATTACCTATTCGATTCTTGGACACCCTTAATGAATTTTTTGGCTACGAACTGTTATTGTCTTGTTCGTACTCACTCTTTGCTTCTTCACTTGTGTTGTTTCTGAGCCCGGTATCGTGTGATTGTGCTTCTATTTCAAAGGCTTGTTGAAGAACTATTGATAAGTAGTTGTTTTTCATTCCAGTGGGCCCTATATTTAGTTTTTATTATGCTTTGTTCTATTTGAGAGGCTAAAACCTGAGACTTGTACTTATTTCTTTCTTTCACACTTTATGTATTAGTGGTTTGGACACGTGAAAACTACATTTTGGGGTGTGAATAGAATGGATAAATTTTTCGTTTTTATTTTGTTCTTTGTTTATCTTTTATTTTTCTTTCTTTTCGTTGGGTTGAGGCTTATTTATCCTTAGTGGAAATAGAAAAGTTCATCATATCTATTTGGCACTTTCTGAATGGTTACTACTCCATACGACTGAATGATTATGGATTCATTTTGGTCCATGGAAGTTATATTTCAACAACTAGTTTTTCACATTTTTTCCCCAACGGAAGAAAATGTTGTCATCTTTTAGACATTATCTTAACCTTTGAACTGTAGATCAATCACTCCAACTGGATTATTATACATCTTCTAAAAAAGATCCAACAAAATATTTCCAAGTTTGCTATTTCATTATTATTAAATTTTAATCAGAGACCTGAAAAAGGCCAAAGATTACATATATTTCTCGAAAAAATTTGAATTTCCTTAGAGGGAAATGGCAATACACACCTCATATTCCTTTTAATTTTTCCTCCTTTCCTCGTACAAACTGTCATGTAACATTGATATTAATCATTTAGCAGTGATAGGATACCTGGAAGGAGTCTTCTACTTGGTTCTCCTTACACAAAGAAAACAATATTGGCCAAAGATATGCTAAAAGTGTGGGACAATATTTATAAATATTTCCTGTCAGTTTGTTCTGTGGAAAATTGCAAGATATAGTCAACGATTGACACGGTGCTTATTTGAGTTTGTCCCTACCTAATGGCTCCCCCCCAATGTTCATTGATGAATTGAATCTCTTGACAATTCTATTATTACTATTATTACTTGCCCTCTGGCACTACTAAGAGAATCAGTTTTCAATCGATGAAAATTGTCGTTTGGAGCATGAGTATGGGTAATCTCGATTAAGCTTTTGGTACCACCCTTTGTAGTCAAAATTTTGGGCCGCAATGTTTCCCTATGTCAAGAGGAGCAAACATAGAACTCCGCTCTGGATCTCCTGTCCATATAAATATGTTATCTGACAATTTATAACCAACAAAAAATTAAATGGAAATACTATTTGTTTGCAATTTTCCTCCCTCAAGAAAAATTTTTTTTAGGGCTATATATAAGAATGGGTGACAAATTGGGCAGAAATGGTTATAAATGTAGGCAACAATATACATTATTATTCTGCTTTACTCAATTATCAACATGAAAATAAAGTAAATCTGAAAGGATATTAATTATTATTTGGATTTGACTCATTATCAAATAAAAATAAAGTAAATATAGAAAGATATAATTAATTTTTGATTTTTGACTTACAGTAAAATAAAAATAAAGTAAACCTAAAAAGATATTAATTATTATTCGATTTTTTACTCATGGTCAAAGGAAAATAAAGTAAATATAGAAAGATATTAACTATTATTTTATTTTAGATCATGTTCAAATGAAACTAAAGTAAATGTAAAAAGGTTAATAATTTTTTTTATTTTTAACTCATATTCAAATGAAATAATAAATAAAAAGATATTAATTATTATTCGTTTTTTGACTCCTAGTCCATGATAATAGTGAATATGGAAAAATATTAATTAATATTTGATTTTTGATCATGGTCAAATGAAAATTAAAGTAAATGTAAAAAGGTATTAATTATTTTTTTTATTTTTGACTCATATTCAATTGAAAATAAAGTAAATATAAAAAGATATTAATTATTATTCGTTTTTAACTCCTAGTCAAATGATAATAAAGTGAATATGGAAAAATATTAATTAATATTTGATTTTTGATCATGGTCAAATGAAAATTAAAGTAAATGTAAAAAGGTATTAATTATTTTTTTTATTTTTGACTCATATTCAAATGAAAATAAAGTAAATATAGAAAGATATTAATTATTATTCGATTTTTGACTCCTGGTCAAATGAACATAAAGTAATTGGAACATATTAATATTATTTGTCGGGCGATCCAATCATCGGAACGATGCGGGCACCCTACCATATTCACATACACCGTAGTAGTAGAACCCCCTCAATTCCAATCAATTTAAAACATGCGCAAGATTTCAGAAAACTGAAAATAGAAAAGAATTTCAAAGAATATTTATGTAAGAAATGTAAACAATTCTGTTAAGACTTGAAAGTTGCAATTAACACTAGGGATCTAGTCTAATAGGTACAAGAGTTACTGAGAGTATGGGTATAACAAAAGTAAAAGAACATGTCCCACCACAGGAGGAATACGAGAGCAGTTGGAGATTTATTTCTTCTTCACCTGAGACATCATACGCCTGCATGAAGACAATGTCAAAAGACATAGCAAAGTAGTCTCAAGTACAAAACCTACGTACTGATGGCATATCGATCACCCCGATACTCCCCCATATATAAGAAACATCCAGTAAAAAAACTATTCTCTTCTGGCCTTATATTTTATCCTACCCTTACCTATTCTGATAAGTTGACATTACAACCTGACCAACCACTTAAGGATAAACCTACACTCCATTCACCCCCCCCCATCTCCACCCGTATAACTTGTATTACGCCTATCAAGGATTACTATCCCCTTCATGAAACCATCCCCTAACCTTGGGAATAATACCCATAATCTCATTCTCAATAACAAAGCTAGCATCGGGTCCCTTAGTTACCCAACCAGGTATCTCCAATTAACTTACAACATTGCAATCCCACGTATAAGAAGATAAGTACAATCCACTAATCAATTTAGGAAACATCCCTAATTCCACATTATCAAATATACAAGCCTTTATAAATATAATACAAGTCAATGGCTCTCTCATGGAAACCACACTCAAACTGTTATCCTATCAAAATGTGAAATTTGATCCAATATTTATGAATGACGTGAAATCGATCCCATGTTTTTTGCCGAACATGGCAACCGATCCAAGTTAAATGTGTCGGATGCAACACCCGTCCTTCAACAAGCCACAATCACACGTATATTTTCAAATTCATACATAATAATAATAATGGCACATTCAATACTATCCCATCTACAATTAGAGTGTATACTGCAACATAAGCGATACATTAGTGTATTATAATGAAGTCAGAACAAACATATGATCATATCACATGAAATCACAACCACCAACCACACCCTAGTTCATGAGTTCCGAAATTCATCATATGTATACTTCTCTGAGTTACCTCTAGCTAACCATTAAAAAACTTTCGTCTTTTAGTGATCGAAGGTCTATACACATAAATTCTAAAATTTCTACCTTCAGGTCAATCATTTATGCTTAAGTACTAGATTTATACTACTCATTAATAACCCTAGCCTACCTGGCTGCAAGCCCTTGCCATATAGTTTTTGGCTTCGATTTTTGTTTGCGGGATAAATGATTGTGATTTTATTTATTGCATGTTGATTCAATCACTTAAATTCATATAAGACTTAGTCAATAAACTTGTAAAGATATTCTTACAATCTTACTAGAAATATATCATAAAGAATATTCTAAAGAAAAAAAACAAATTCATATAGTAGGAGCATTTTGCTCGTTGTCCCTCATTAAAAATTTTATTAGAAACGATTGGGATAAAATTTTACTTACAGAAATAGTACAATGCGTAATTTACTTCCTCCAATCCATCACATTTCGATGGTTAATCTCGTCATTCGATCTTGTATATCATCTCTTCAAGAGTTGAAACTTAGTAAGAATTTATCAATGATAAATTCTTTCGATTGATCACCGAAAAAATTTGTTTGTTATTAATTTACCGTTCTTCTAATATCATGTCTGACAATAATTTTTTTGAAATGTTTTGCGTTCTATCTCTTTATGAGGCAATCGGCTTTGTAATGTGGTTATGCATCATCAATTATCTAGGGCCCACAGTAACTAAGGTATTAAGAATTATTCTTACATAAGAAGAATTTGTAAGTATAACTCCCAACTATTTTTCTATCATATTTTTCTACAACCTTTTTTCTTCATTAATGCTAATTTCATGAATTCTGCAACAGTATACTATATTTACCTGAATTTGAAATTCGTTGAAATTGAACGTCAATGGCCAGCAACATTTGACACTAATGCAGCAAAGAAACTAAATAGCCACAGCTTAATGTAACATCTGCCATTCACGAAATATCTAGAACTGAAAATAGTCATTTATTGAATAATTAAATCTAGAAATTACTCAGTAAAAAGAATTTTTTTTGGTCAACTTCAACGTGCATCACTTTCAGTTCAGGATGAGTTGGAGAACTTCCCGATATGTTGGACAGTTTTGTATCATCTTTCCGCCGCGACCCAGTTTAACGTCGATTCCGAACTTGTATGAGTAAGTTATGACCTTTGGAAGTGGAGTTGTTGGATTAAGGAAAGTCTAAATCCAAATTTTTGAAGGGTAATTTAGTTTTTTCCTAACCTATTTAGCCTTATTCGGCTTTTAGGAGTTTATTATGGTTTAATTCATATTTTAGTAGAGAGTCAGTTTTAAGAAAAGTGAATAAGCAATCACGCTAGGGCTGGATAAAGGATAAAAGGGAGAAAGGAAAAGAACGTTCAAGAATTCATCGAGATTAGCTTTTGTATTTCATGGGGTGGTGAGGGGCTCCATCAAGTTCAATGTGAGTTTTTCACACAGAGCATTGAATTAGTTCACCCACGCGTCAATCATGATATATTTCAACGAATTTAAGTTCTTGAAAAAGCTAAGAAATTGAGTTCTTGATGGGTTTGTTAAAGTTCTAATAAATTTTTGATTTGTTAAAATTGTTGAAGAGTTGTTTGATCCGAATCCATGATTTTAGGTTTGAATATAAGTAGACTCTGATGTACTTGAATATATAATCAATTTTAAGTGTTTGGGAAAGAACTCATGGAGTTTAGAGGGTTTAGAGCTGGAAAACGAAGAAGAAATTTCGTCGATCAAAATTTTGGCAATGTCTCCAAGTCGCGAAGCTAGTCCCAGTTTTTGGGGAAAATCGTTTCGCGTCTAGGAGTTTCCAACCATTCTCCTGCCTCAAAATTTATTTGTAAAATCAAAATATAAATGCTTCTCTGCATCGCGGACCCACCCTCAAACAATGAAATTTTGATCTTTTCTCATGTTTAGCTATCTAAAATCATTCCTAGACATCACGGGATCTTTCCTATCACAAATCTCAATCCTTAAGTCCATAATTCAATTCAAGGATCAGTTAGAAGTCAAGTCAAGAGAAGTTAAGAGTCAAGTCAAAAGAAGTTAAGAGTCAAGTCAAGAAAACTTCACTCAGTTTCAAATCTGATTACAAATGTTTTAACTTTGTTAGCAAGACTGGAGTTTTAAGTTGGAGTAAGAGTAAAAACAAGGTTTAAAGTTCAATTGTCTTCAAAAGAGTATATGGTTCATGTCTTCAAAGAGTAGCATGGGGACTCTATCCCATAGTTGTAAAAATGTTTTCACATTTAAAGAAGACGGGAAACTTTGATTTCAAAAAAGCCTTTGAGCTAGTTTATCGATAAAAGGGAATTTTGTTTCCCTAAAGACCTTTGAAGCTAGTTTTTTAGTAAAGAGGAAATTTTGTTTCACAAGAGTCATGAGCTATTTTTTCGTAATAGTAATACTCTTTCATAATTAAGCAAAAGCGGAAACTCTGGGTTTCCAAATAGCCTTTTGAGCTAATTTTGTGAGCAATTATTTCACACAAATAAGGAAGTTATGTTTTTAAACACAAGAGCTAGTATCTATCTGGATGTAGTATTGAGCCAATCGAATGTTGAAAGCGTTCAACAACTCACACCACTCATCCAAACCATGTAGCGTCATGGGTTAATAACAAGGGTATCTCCTTTTAGATATTTCATTAGTGTTTTTTAGCATAGAACTAGTTGCTCCACTTAGAGTTCAGTTCTATATCCTTCGAAGCAAGGTAAGGATGTTTGCAGGCGTAGAGAATCATTGTATTCATGACATAACTCTTACGTGAGGTTGTTTTTAAGAAAAACTTCCACGCAGTGGGGTGGTTTATTTATATTTTTTATTACATTCAAGAAATATTTGTAATCTCATAACAAACATAGGTCACATATTGTATCGTATTTGCATACTACTGAGTTATATTTGTAATCGCTAAATACACAAAGTTTAAAACACATTTTTTAAAGCTTTTTGTTATAGTGCTTATTTATGCTGCTTTATATTGGAAAATCAGTTCAGTTATGTTGAGGCCGGATTGATCCGTTTAAGTGTTTCTCTCATATCTTTGGAACTTAAGTTATCTTTAATCTTAGCATTCCAATCGCATGCTATACTATTCATGTATTGAGTCACTTGTCCGGGGCATCATTTTCATTTATTATGTGGAATGGTGCGGGGCTCTGGGCGGCTTAGGGGGTTGTCAGTGGGTTTGTGGTGGCTGAAGATTGGAATTTTATCTGGGTAAAAAACCACTTCTAAGTTATCTTTGTAAAACAATTGGAATAAGGTAGAATCGATTTGTAATCCTGTGTAGAATGTGGGACAGATGGTTGGGGTTGTTAGTATAGTTGATTCGTGTGGGGGGGTCGTCTGATTGAGTGGGGGGGTAAGTCAGGCCAGGCATGGTGAAGACTCTCCTTGGGATCAGCAATGGTCTTTGGGTGCTAGTACTGTCAGGATTGTAGTCGGGGCATGACCTCCTAACCCTATATTTCAAGATTACACTCAAAAATACCAAACTAAAACCCTAGGACCGTACCTTTTAAATTCAACTAGAACCCGGCTCCGCATAGGCCTAAAATCATTTCCACAAATCCAATGGAATTGATGAAAATTCAATCCAAGCTATTTGAATTCTGAACTGTTGACCATAGTCAACCTTTTGGGCTTAATTATAATGCCTTGCAACTCAAGGGCTCAATCCCAAAGCACTCTGAACTGAAAAATGACACACTCCTAAACCAATTCTGCATTCCAAAGTTGGATGGAGACGTGACTGAATTCCATTCTCGATGCTCGTATCTTCGATTTTTGGACCAAAAAACCACTTTTAAAGACCACTTTAAGGGTCCTTCACAACGTCCAACACATTCAAAACTCACGACTTTTTAATCAAATATGACATGGGGCACCTATCTCGAGGGGTAAAACGTTGATTTCTCAAAAAAATAAAAAAAACTGACCTTCAAGGGTTTACTAACATTATCTAACAAAGTCCATGTTTTGTCCTCGAACATCATGTAAAAAAGAGTATCATGAAGCTTTGAAAACTGAGTATCGGGCAACATATTTGATTCTGTCTCCCAAGTTGTCCTAATGCTCGAACGGTTTTTCATCACTGCATGACCTTGACCTGCCTCTCTACTAACGATAGCTATACCCTAAAATCAAATGAAATTACATGAGACTCATCTGGTAGATCCTTCTGAAGCATGGAAACGTGGAACAATTTGATTAATGAGCTCAAACTTGGTCCTTCTTTCTTGTGGAACAATTTTTCCTATAGAGTTGTATCAATTTACCACTAAGCATATTTGATTTTTAGCCTATCACTCTACAGCTGAATGTCATTTCAACCAAAAGCTTTCCACCTTTTTATAGAAAGTGACATGACATTTGCGCCTATTGGCGTTTTAAGAAAACAGATTGTCCCAGCTTCTTATGAATCGTGGTGAAGGTGCAGATCGTCGTTTATTGGGATGTTCCGTTACATTGGCGGAGATATTTTTGAGGTAGGTGGTGCATAGTGGTCATATAATTTTTGTGCTCCTGTCATAAACCTGTTTTCACATTTTTTCGTTTTTCAAAATACTCCAATTGCTTCCGTTTATTTTGTTCAAGCAAAAGACTTTTCACTGATGTCAAAGGTCACGTTTAAGTCCCAAACGTAAAGTAAAAAAGTCGATTTTGTCAATCACTCCTAATTTTTCATGTTTCCGAAGATGTGGACTACAACAAGGCAGACTGATGAACAAAAATTCAAGAACTAACTATGGTTTCATTTCGATATAATCCATAAAGACAAAAAGACAAAACATCCAAGCAATAAGTACTCTTGTGTATATTTTTTCTTGACTACAACTTCACAACTACCACCAATTATCATCCTCGAAAGAAAGTAAACGAAGAAATCCCAGAAATTGTCGTGTCAAATGTCGTAGTACTGATTGACGTAGAGGCATACATGATCACAGTAACGGATATATGTACAACCCAAGTAAGAGGCATTTACTGTTGAAACACATTTTGGCACTTTGAAGTTTATCTTGCACTACTTCCGCAATGGAACCATAGCTGATCTGTTCCTCTGTTTTTTCATACTAAGACAAAACCACGTGATTTTCTTGCGCTGGGTTTTTCTTCATTATCGATGGAATTAAGCACCAATAATTCTCAAGTACTTTGGACATGACTATCAAACCTGTGACGGAGCGTCTACTAGGCACGAATCACTTATCAATGTTCGTCCAATTTCGCTTTTCCGTGAAAATCCAATTCCTTTCAGAAGCTCTCTGTTTCGTCCTCTGTCCATCCGATTTCCTTTCTTAGATCGTTTCCTTACCCAAAGAATCCCTTTTTCAGATATTACTGTAGCAAGCAGAACTATTGTTGTTTGCAGTAGTGACTATCAAAACCAACAATTGATGATTTTTTCATTCTCATCAACCACTGCATTCCTTGCCATTGGCTTAAAAACTGTGTGTAATTGATAAATGAAAGAAAACTGTAGTATTATAAAGTGTATATAAAGGAGGAAAGTTTCCCTTTTTTATGGCAATGTAAGAATATTTGGGAACCCGTGTTTTTTCTTTCACTTTTTATTATGGGAACTAATACTTCTTTATTTTATTTATTCAGATTACTTGATGTTTATTTTTGGTACTAAGTTAATTAAGGTAAAGGTTTACTTACTGTTTTAACCTTAATGTTTTTGCCGAATTATCCGATATTAAAAGTTTTACTTTTTTTATGAGCTGTAAAGAAGGATTTCTTAAAATTATTATACTTTAGTAAAAACAAGGGAGAATTGTTTTTTGGCTTGGAAAATATTGCCTAATAGTATTTTGGGAAGGAGTAACGAATATGTAATAAATAAAAACCTAGTAAAGTAAAAAGTTTCCTCTAAGAGTTTGATTTCAAAAAATTTTTATTTTACTCTTTTGCGTAATACAATATATTTGTGTTATTTTCATCATTGCAAATATTTTTTGCTTTTTGAAACGTTCAAGTGAATGAAATCATAATAATTAGTCATATATATTTTACATGTAAAGATTGTCCATAAAAGTATTCTTGAGTCATCCCCTATTACACTTCGAATTCATTGAGTCGTTTTTTGGTCATTGCGTCCAAAAAGCACTAATATTCGATTTTGAATCCACTAACTTCAATATTTTTTAACTACTATTAAATACTGCATTGTACTTCTAGTTAGTATTTTATGTATTAACTCTAAATTATTATAAAAACTCGTCAAACTCAAATGTTGAACACTCAACTATGTTGAGGTCTCTAGACTGACACTGGAAATTGTTATCGAAACAATGTATATATGATAAAATAACTTGCATTATACTCTAGCTCCCAGGCTAATAACTTAATGCTTGTTTGGTAATTACAAATGTTTTAATTAAATGTAGAAGTTAAGAAATTGTTTTGACAAGAAAATCAACAATAATAACTAAAAGAATGATTCATCAAGTTTAGTAATGGTGATAATGAGAATATTGTCCGTGGTAGTTGCACTATTTCTAATCACATTTTGTACGATCCTTTCTTCATTAATACTATTGGAAATTCCATTGAAGCTAAATCGTTTTACTGTGGAGAGGACGAAAAAACCTTGGATACTGACAAACGTTTGAACGTGAATGAATATCAATGCACCGACATGCTTAAAGTAAAAGACTACTAAAGAATCGAATGCTTTTGAAACAAACCACTTCAAGACATATTCCCTTGAGCTTCTCCCCAAATGAAATTTCACGTTAAATAATTATCATAATGTAGAAAGAAATCGATGATCTTTTTTAATATTTGGTGCTTCGGCCCTCACTCACACCAACACAACATTTTTACAAGTAACTGTAACTCTTTCTTGACAGAATGGATCGAGTAAGACGGCATCCGGTGTCCTCTCAAGACTCTGAGTGTGATGTCCAATAGACCAGCCCGCTGAAATATGTCAAAAAGTAAACCCCACAGTTAGCTTACAAGGAACAGAAGCATCATCTCTTTTTTCTCATAATGTATGATGCAGGCTTACCAGC
Source organism: Solanum habrochaites (assembly GCA_027704765.1). NCBI lineage: Eukaryota > Viridiplantae > Streptophyta > Magnoliopsida > Solanales > Solanaceae > Solanum > Solanum habrochaites. Next base: position 6,741,772 of record JAKWJA010002499.1, read on the forward strand.
AGAGCTACAGGGCACAACAGAACAACATAGATGTGATGTATTCTTTTTCATGTACAAAGCGGAGGATGTGTGATGTATTGTTTTTTATTCTTAAATGGGACAAGAAAAGAAGTAGAGAGCTACTTAGAATTTTAATTTGAACATTCCACTTCGCTAGCAACACTGGAGAAGAGAGGTTCACTACACTGAGAGCACGTAGTAAACCTACTTGACTCAGACGTTCTTGGTAAGACAGGTTCAAAACCATTGCTTTCTATTCCAGCACCAATATGGCCGAAAATAAATGTTAACAGCCAGGGAGGAAGAAAGGAGAAGGCAGAGAGGACAGGTAAATGAACAACAAAGCTCAACCAGAAAATAGTGCATAAAAATTACCTTTGAGGAAGTAAAAAACCTTTATGCAACAATCACCCTTACCCACATGATCTATAAGGCAGAAAAACCTAATAAATATTAAGCAAATTACCTGATTAAGACACACACACATTGCAGAACACCTGCAACTCCTGTCCAAGCTGAAGGACCAGATTTTTCCAGCGCATCTTGTATCAATAGACCAACTGATGCAGCCAAAGACACAAACGATACAACATATGCAATAAATAGCCACAGCTTCAACCTGCATTGTCAACATTAAAACAGTTGAGCAATTCAACATGACAGGGAAAAAAGCAAATAGAATCAGAAATCTGTAATTTTTTGATAACCTTGAAGCATCCATCTATTAAAAGATATAACATGTGCAAGGACGGATAACAACAATATGTGACCAGTAATAACTATCATTATGCCTCAGACGGGGAAGAAAAAACATGAAAGAATTTCGTAGTTTTTTGACAAGTGATAAGAAATGCAGATTATGGTGATCAAGCATCGTTCTGTTCAATCCAAGAGAACGAATAACTAATTAGACCTTGACAACAAACCATTTAGATGATAAGACCAGGCAACCATAATATAATTGCTCAAAAGAAGCAACAAAACCTAACGAAAAGCGTTTATACCCAAAATCATGACTCGTGCTCATGTACAAATGAAGATTATATGAAGTGGACAGGAAATAAGCAGGGCCCACTTTCTATGAAGTCAGCTAATGGTGAATTTAACACCTCAAATTACCAGATTGGGTGCCGGCCATGGAAGATGATATGGACAGTCAAAATCCCATATAAAGATGCATGCTTCACATGATTGTTACAAAAAAGGCTGTATTTAACACACAATAATCTCAGCAAGAGAGGCTATCATATGCGCCCAAGATGTTACCTAGTGGGGAGTAGGGTAAAGACAATGGCTGGTCAGCTATGGAAATTTTTTTATAAACTAGAGGATAATTAGGTGGGCCACGCCAAGAAGAATAGTTGAAGTCTGGGCTAGTTGGAACAATGAGGATATATTAATCCTCTAAAAGAGAATGGCGGATTGTCTCCCAGCTTTTTTTTGGTGGACAAATGTAGCTCTCTTGATAATCTAACATATTTTTTCATTGGGAATTAGCTGACCCTACAACTTCTTTCGAGATGCCTCTATCAAATCTATGATGTTCCTTTTTCATATCCCCGGCTATTACAGCACAGGTTAAAAATCAAGAGATATTTTACTTGGGCTCAGGTAATAAAAACAAAGAGAGAAAGACTGAGAAGAGGCTTTGTTCATTTCGTCAAATGGAAATATCTTATCAGAAGTAGAAGTCAAGGTAGGATGGCGTCAAGAACCGTAAGAACCAGAGCAAAGCTATTAAGGCGAAATAGTTATGGAGATACTTTTACGAGCCCCATGCCTTTTGGAGTAGTGTTATCTAGACCAAGTATGGGGAGCTGGATAACTGGGTTTCTAAAAAAGTTACTACACATTATGGTGTAACCCTATGGGGATCTATTAGGTCATACTGGCCTTTTCTTAAAAGTCAAGTCAAGGTTCACAACGGCAACAAGACTCTTTATTGGACAGACAAGGGCTTACTACATAAGTTATTTTTTGCATTGTTTCCTGTGGCCCAACATCAACACAAGACAGTAGTTGAGGCATGGACCCATCAGGCTGGCAAATTTTGACCTACGTCAGACATTTGACCATGATCCCAAGGTTATCAAAAATACAATATATATTTACACAAAGTTTTTTTTTTGGGAAACTTTTCAAAAGGCGCCACAAAGTGGAGTTGACTGCTTAGGGTGGAATGGACATAGCAAAGGTATTTACAAGGTGAGGGAGGGCTACAAGAGTCCAAATTAAGCTTAGCCATGGATCATCACATGACCATGGAAGCACATTTGAAAAGTTAAAGTGCATTTAACCTGTTTCACTTGGCCTTTAGCTAATGAGGCTGGTTAGCATGGAAATCTCTATCAAAGATGGGAATATCACTATACTCAAGATGCTATTAGTGTGATAGAGGCTGAGACAATTAGTCATCTTTTCCTGTACTACATAGTCATTGACCAGCCGTGGAAGATTTTTATCAATCTCAAGGCATTCCTGGACATCCCTAATAGATTTTGTGACACTCTTTTTTGCTATGAGTAATCTGCGTATGGTGCAAGAAACAGAGAAAGATGGAGAATTATCCCAGCATATATTTGGTGGACCATCTGGAAAAGAGATAAACGCCAGATGTTTTAAAGATAGGAGCGGCAATGTGCAGAAGATCAAGCTTAACTGAATGTTGTTATTCTGCTTTTGGTGTACAAAGGCTAATTCAGAAGACACTGAAACAATGCTAGATGTTTTAGAGTGTGTTTAGGATAACATCTCAAATTTGTATTTGGTGCTTCTTTCTTCTTTTGTTAGTATGGTTTTTTCAGTACTATATAACTACGGGCTCTAATACAAATTCTTATGTTACAAATTCTTTTTGATGCCTTAGATAACTCACAAGCTATTTTTTATGCCTTAGATAGTTCACTCCTTGATTGGTCTTCTCCACATGAATGTCCATGGCATAAGTCAGGAGGATTTTATCTCAAGGAACATTAGCCTCATACAAACAAGGCATCAGTCCAAAAAATACCCAATCAAAGTTAACTCGTGTCCTCTATGTCATGAACTGTCCTACTAATGTGCCATGTTCTACTCTTGAAGTGTTAGCGTCGTATAAGCTTTTGCATCAGATCGCATATCGGGGCATGAACAACTTCATAATCAAGTTCATTTTGAAATTCATCAAAGTCTTCTTTGTTGAGGGCTGGATAGTTGAAATGCTCATCGATCTTGCTTGCATTGATATCAACCTCCATGCTCCACTCCACCTGCCTCAAATGTTGACATAGAACTCTTCGATCAATATGACGTTTGCATCCCTGGCCTTTTGAGAAGATATTCCATTTTATTGTGTGCAGCGGATAAGTTCGTCGACAAACTTCGAATATCAAGCAAACTCGGAGACATAGGACTTCTAAAGTTCTATCTTGAGTAAACCTTCTCTTCTTGCTCTTGTTTTTTTTTTAGATAAGTAATTAATGCTTCTATAAATTTGTGCACTAAGCCAGTTCAATAGGCATAATTACAGGTTGTGCAATCTCTCTATTGTGTCTAACATTCCATCTACATCATATATGATAACCAGATTGCAACAAAAAACTACCAAAAAAGACAACTCTGTTTAAGGTTGTGCATGTTACTTTTTTTTCCTTCAAAGATTATACAGTTTCTTTCAAGCTAGATAGTCCACCAAATAACCTGACGTATGGTGTTCCAAGTTTTCAGAAATTTCTTCCCAAGACCCTCTCTGTTTCAACCAAGAGATAGCTCAATAATAGAACTAGGCATATGTCTAGAATAACAAAAAACATGGTGATCCTACAACGCAGGAAGAGGTAGTGAACTTCTTCCGATGCTCTTCACACAGTGGACATCTGCTGAACAGTTGAATCTTCCACTTTTACAGGTACGATTTTGTGAGACAAGCCTCAATAGCATCTGTCCAAGAAAAACAAGAGACCTTCAAAGGTGCTTTATTTCTGCAAATCTTATCCCAGGGACAAAAGACCCTATCGATGCTAGAATCTAGCATGTGGTAATAATCTCATACTGAAAAGAGTCCCAGGTGATGGCTTTTTCAACAGATGGAATCTGTTCTGTTGTGGTCTAGTCTTATGCTGCTTAACAACTGAAGCTTTTGGCAAAGTCTTTCTAGCTCTCAATCATTAATATTTCTTCTTAGAACAAGATTCCATTCTTGTGTTGAACAAAACATCGCAATTTCTCCCTTTTGATGAGAAGATAAGTTGACGATATCCATGAATTGGTCTTTCAGAAGGGCGTAACTAGCCATGTGTGATCCCAAAACCTAATTTTCCTCCTATTACCAAGAATAAAGCCCAGATGTGACTTGAATTTGTTCCAGTAGCTCCAGTCCTCGGATATGCTTCCACAGTCCAGTACCATGAGGTATTGTTGAGATTTTGGTAGTCCGGGGACTCTCAAGTGTAATTTTTATACGAAAACCCTCCTCCAAAGTGCATCTACCTCCTTGTTGAATCTCCCATGCCATTTCATCAACATGCTATCGTTATGTCTCTTTTAAGGTTTTAGTACCAAGACCGCCTTTCCTTTTGTCTCGAGTGACTTCTTTCCATTCACAAGGCAGAAAGAATTAGATTGTTTATTGCCTTTGTAAGAGAAGTTTCGTCTCAATCCGTTCAATATTTTCGGAAGAAGTGCGCTGAGCACACTGTTGATCAGAGCGACTCTGGCCCCCAATGAAAGTTATTGTCTCTTCCAGCCTGCAACTTCATGCTCTTGTTGTTGTGAAGCATTTTCTGAACGTGTTGCTTCAGGTTGGGGGGAATGAATTGGTTACTGGTTAGGGTCTTGAAAGTTTACTGGATTAAGTTGAAGCACCACTCCATACCCGTAATAGCTGGGTAAGCTACACTTAAGTGGGCAGGACTCAGTTGCACATATAACGGGAGAGTGACAATAAGCAAAACTTGAAAAGAATTGGCCTGGGCGCTTTTTTGGCTGCATGTCCAACTTGAAAAGGATGAGCCTTACACTAATTTGACCGAACTGAATTTAATTCTGTTCGGTGTTGGGACATCTCCACACATGTAGAAACAGGAAAAGTTCAACCAGAAATTTTCGATAACTGAAGCTCTAGTGTTTTATGGTTCCAGTACTTGATTTTTATTTATTCATTGCAACTATGAAGGCAATGGGCCAAACAAATATTATGCCCATGAGAAAAATGAGAGTTATATGCCCTCCAGTTGAATCCATCTTTATTGCATATTTGGACTTTTTGGTGGTGGACATTACAATTCCATTGCCTGCAAATATATGTGAATTTCAAATTATTATTTTTTGAAACTGATAACATTGTATTCCTCCGCATTAAGGGCATGTGAATTTCAAATTTCAAGGAAGTAATATTCACCTGAATTGCTTTTATGCTTGTTTTATGAAAGAATAACCTAGCGCCACAGTTCTGGCTGCATGCATCATTTGTTTACTTCCTTTTGTTCATGGAGTAGATGAAGCTTGAACTTAGCATGTATACCTAAAGTTACTCCTATGAATTGCTCAATTGTGTTTTAAAATTATTTTAGTCCTTCAATCTCCAAATCATTGAGTTGCCTTCTGAAACTGAGATTCCAGCCACTATTTTTTTTATAAAGGTAGAAGAGATTCCAGCCATTGTTTGCCCATACTTCCCCCACTATTGCTTCTTGTTGCCGGCATAAAGTATGAATACTAGGGAAGAGTTCTTCCAAGGCATCTTTGCCTATCCATTTGTCTTTCCAGAAGGAAATCTTCAAACAGTTACCTCCATAAGGACTTCTGAACAACATATGTTATTCATCTTCCTTCCATCCCATAGTTATCCTTGATTACATCTTTCCAAATAGCTTCTCCTTCTGTTGAAAATCTCCATAGTCTTTTCATTTCAGTAACCTTTGATTCTGCATTCTTAAGTTCCTAACGCCAAACTCAAAGCCCCCATTCTTCTCACTAGCTGTGATAGTTTCCGATTTAACCAGATGGATTTTCCTTTTTATCAGTGCCTCATTGTCACAAGAAGTACCTTCTAAATGCATCTATTCTTTTCACCACTTATAGGGACAGGAAATAGAGACATAAATGTACAATTCGCAAATAAAGTAACTAATTCAACATTCAGTATAAAATAAACATCTATATAGACCCAACTCCCCAAAGGTGATATTCAAAAACTGTCTTCTCATTAAGATCAACTTAGTGTATCATTACTTAAAGCCCATGACTTCACTCATAAAATGATGATCACTTCACATTGCTTTAAAATACGAAGTAATGGCTTTTAATGAAAATGATTTAGATAGCTTGCATACTATATTGGCATACTTACTCATGCTAGAAAAACACAGTACTGTTACAGTTCAAGATAGACCATTGGAAGATGGTGTTGATGAGCCAATTATGACGTCCTACGAAATTTCAGCCACAGATTTAACAGTTTAACAGTTTAAGGAGATCCACCTGTTGTGAAAATTACACAGGATGTGAAAATTCAAGAGATACTTCCTAGCACAACTATCGACACAAATAAAGATGGTAAACCAATCTGAACACGGTGAGCTTGACGTATTTTCTGCAATCGACTCCTTCGCAAATCGAATCCTTCGCAGAGTATATATTTTTCCCCAGCTTCAATATACAGTAGTGAAGGAATAAACGCCGGGAACACATCCTGCTTAATCTGTTGTGATGCAGTTACCATTTTAGTTCTTCCTCAGTTGTCCTATTGGATAGTATCTTTTGAATCCACTCATCATGTGAATCTCTAAGTTATATTTCCGCAGCTAGTAGGATCTTCTTCGACAGTTCAACTACTATAGATGGGACTCAATTAATGGCTCATCTACATCATCCTCTGATGGTCTAGCATGAGCAGTAAGAGTCCAGCACGACTACAAAACTTCCTCCAAGACTCAAATTAACCTTGATTTCCTTTGCTCGCAGTTGTGCTTGTCAAATTTCTGTTGCACCAACCAATCATTTTCTCAATTTCTTTTCCAACTAGACAATCTTTAATCCAAGAGGTTATTTCCGATTACTCTAACAAAAGGTGTGTGAAGTGATAGATGGAAGAGATTATTCCTAGCCGTTTGTAATCAACTACAAGGAAAAAAGGAGCACACTAGATCAAGACTTGGAGGAAAAGAGCTGATCAATTGACATTTTTAGAAACCTTTGTTCCTCCTCTCTCTCTCTTCCTTCTCATCCCACTCTCACACCTAAACCTTTCAACTTGATTGCAGGTGCAAATCAAAAGATCAAGGAGGACTAGTGTAGTCGAAGTAACTGTAATACATTGAACATACTCAAATTACCAATAAAAGCACTTCTTCTCTTTAAGTTGCACTTGATTGAGTCAATAAGACCCTATAGTGTAACTAAACTACAGTGATACAATTAATCCTGAATAGCAAACTAATTTCTGTAATCTCTATCTCAGGCGAAACGATCAGAACAAGACATACAAATTACTATTCAAGAAGCTAGAAGGATCAATATCCAAGCCAATGAAACATCAACACCCAGAAAAAAGGGGTCGATCTTTACACCCAGAAAAAAGGGGTCGATCTTTGAACAAATTTAAGTTCAATTCTCAACAACTAACCAGTTCATTCACATAGAATACATTATTATCATACCTCCACTCTCCTTCATCATAAGGTGAGTAATCAATATCCTCTTTTCTGACGCAATTAAACATCAAAGCAGCCAAAGATGCAAATATACCTACAATATTCCAAATAACAGAAAAGGTGAAGAAAACAAAAACCTTACTCAAAACCCATATATCAAAAATCAACCATCTTAGTAAAACCCTATATCAACAACCCATAAAAATCAATAATTTACGCGCACCCACAAGAAATGAGGGAAGTTAAAGAGAAGTACCTGGAAGATAATGAAGGAAAGAGATTTTGACGGAGCTACAAACAACGGCGTCAACCCAGAACCACCATCCGGCGCCGAAGACAGCGCCGGCTACCCCAGGTCCAAATATAGCCCATATCTCTGAAAAATCCATTAAATTAACAAGAAAACTGATAGAGAAAGTGTAAATTGATCAGAAATTCTCTTAGAGAAGAGGGATTTCTTCAGATTCGTGAGCTCTTCAATGTCACTTTTACAGTTGTTGTATTAATTATTAATTATATATCTTTTCTTAATACTTTTCAGACAAATTATTTAAGATTAAATAATTCTTGAATAATTTTCTTTTCCAAAAAAATAGAAGTTCTGCATTATGTTTTATTAAACAGTGTCCCTAAATTTGACCAAAATTTGACTATTTAAGAATATTTCGTTCATTTTAATTGAAAAATTTAATGTTTTTTTATGAGACTTCAAATAAGAATAAAAATTTCATACAAAATATTTATATTAAACTAATATAGTTTATTATTAATAAAGTAAAATACATTTTAATTAACTAATTGCAGTAAATTAAGAAAATTTATATTCAAATATTGACTTTTATCTGTGTCGATAAGACAAGTCAACAAGAAGGAAAAATGAAATAGGGAAAAGGCATAGATTTCATCTTAAACTTGTACTGAAAAGTCAGTTACACACTTAAACTATCATGATGATCTATTACACACTTATATTATTTAGTAGTGAATTTTCTTACTCTTTAAAACAGATGTGGCAATATAAAATAAAAAAAAATAAATCATGTGCGTCAGATAATTATTTAAGTAAAAAAACAAAGTTTTAAAATATCAGAATTCTCCTTATACCTCACCCCTACATCTTTTCTTCTTCATACCTCATTCTCCACATGTTCGCTTCTTCATATCCCACCCTTCTCATCTTCTTCACACCTAAATAAGCTTAAATGAATCAGTAACAAAAATCAATGTAGTAACAAGTTACTTCAAAAACACTAATTTTTTTTGCTCATAAACATCCCTAACAAGAAATTAAAATAGTACCGGTGACTTAAGATTTGTGGGTTTTGATCTGTGTTTGTTCATGTCATCGGAGAGTAAAATTAAAGTTTGGTGGTTCTTAGTCGTGGAACTATGGTAAGACTTTTTACAAAACTAGATGAACGGTCGATTGAAAAGGGAAAAAAATTATATTTGTATTATTCCTATCTTTTAAGAAACCTCCATGAAGAACATAGAAAAAGTAAAATAAGTGTCTGAATCTAAAAATATTTGTAATTGAATCTCGATTTACATGATCAATCAATGAAAGAAATTAAAGGAGTCTTTTTCAGGTTCAATTTGGAACAAAAGAAATTCTTTCACCATACGAATCAACTTCGAATTTCAAAAAAAAAAAAACGGCCATTGTACAAAGCTTCTTCTTTGCAATTTTGCAATGAAAAATATATAATTGTTATAGAATTTTACTAATTACTTAGAAACTAATTAATGTATAATATAGATAACAAAAGAAAAAGTTAATTAATAAAGAAAAAATTAAAAAAGATATAAAAAATTATAATTTCTTATTGACGTATCGCTGATGTGACAGCGAGTGTAATACATCACATAATGTGAGAGTGATGCTATACCTCGTAAGGTGGTATCAAATTCACTTTTTAGTAGTAAAAGTGTGTAATGGATCGTCACAATAGATAAGCGTGTAACTGACTTTTCAGTACAAATTCAGAATGAAATTTATGTCTTTTCCCAAAGAAACAATAGAATAGAAAGGTTGGTGGTACTGTTTTAACATATCAACAGAGAACTAAATATTACAATAGCTGAAAATAGATGAGTAGAGATTTGTCAAAAGAGACTACACATCATTCTCACCGACAATTTCGAGCAAATTTTAGGAATAACAAACATACAAAATTATATTAGCACTCTATAGCTACAGTTTTGCTATTTGCGCTCCAGCAAAAATAGTTTTCTATGGAGCATATGATTTGAATAAAAAACAACGATTACATAGTTGTTCTATAATTGTATAAATGTAACTACTACGTATATGTATCAATATTGTGTTTGTATATCTATATAAAAATAATTTATATACAATTAAATCGAGTTAAAACATTTATTTTTATATATCGAATTTCTCTCCCGCTTCATGAAAAACACAAACTATACATTACATTTGTATAATTTTTGTTTTATTAAAGAGAAAACAAACAACTTTATAGGAGAAAAATGGAGTTAGAAGCAAAAAAAATAAGCCCAAAATAGATCATTAGATATTCTGATTGTACGTTCAAAAATAGTGATCATGGGAGAAGCAGCCATGAAAATGGAACAAGATCTACAAACCAAAGAGATGGAGCTGAAGTCGATTCTTGAAGAAATTGAATCTATGAAAAAGAACTGAATAAACTGAAGGAAAATATTTTGTTTGTAAATTCAAAAAAAAATTGAATCTTACTTCAAGTTCTATTTATTTTGTATATTTCTATATTCTATAATTTTCTGTATATCGAAAATAACCAGTAACATCCCTATTTATAAAAGTAAAAAATAAATTAAACTAGAACTTGGAACCACTCTAATTAACAATCTCAATTAAACATAAATAAATAAATATCATAAACAACAAATTCTAATCAATTTAAGATTCCTACTACAACGTTGAATTATTATTTTCAATATTCTCCCGTAATTCAAAGTTGTACATTTTTGCCTTTTTCTACTTGTTATTGTTATTGCGTTGAAGTATTTCTCTTCAATCTTCAATTGTTGGATTACATCTCTTCGATTTTTCAATTGTTGGAGTACTTTTCTTCAATTCTCAATTTTTTTATGGTTGTGTTCGAACATCTTCTCTTCAACTTCCAATGGAGCAATTTCTCTCCAACTCACGATATTTTTTTCTTGGTTGTGTTAGAGTATTTCTCTCAACTTACATGGTTGATGTCCTTCCCACCAACACCTTTTCTTTTTTATTTTTTTTCTTTGGTGTTGGAGCACTCTCTCTCCAACTCTCGTTGATATCTTTTCCATCAACTCCTTTTCTTTTTGTGTTTTTGTTTTTGTTTTTTTTATTGTGTTAGAGTATTCTCTCTTCAATCGTTGATGTCTTTTTCATCAACTTCTTTTTTTTTACCTTTCACCAACACTTAATTAGAGAAGAGTTTTTTCCTCTTGTTTCTCTTGTGCAACGTTTGTATGGATCTCTTTAGAGTTGCAATCCTTTTGTAGGTGATAAAAAAAATTTACAGTTAAAACACTTAAGTCTGGTGCTTTTAAACCAACAATTATCCTCTGCATGATTATTTTTCTTATATATATTGTAAGGTGGAAATTTATTCTTTTGGATTGATTCACTTGATAATTTGGCAGCAAAAACAACTATCTAATTGTCCTTATTTGCTCAAGTGCTTGCAAAGCGTTCACCAAATTATTTATTAAATTTTTTAAGAGATCTTTAGACTCTTCAAGTAAAGAAATCTTGGTCTCAAACTTTTCAGGTTAGAAGAATTTTCTCAATGATTCTAGTATCGGAAAATTTTTCATCAAGCGATTTAATTTTATTGGTAATTGATGTGAGTTTGCCAACATGATCTTTAATGAGCAAATTTTAGGTATAGTAAAGATAGAAATCATAATTGTATGTTATAACTATAGTTTGTATAATTTTGCTTCATTGTTATGGAGCTGTTATTTTGTATAATTATTTTTTGTATACGATTTGAATCTTAAGATAAATGAATAAAAATGAGATAATTGGTCTGACAAAAAAAAAAGAAAATCGTTAAACTCGCACACATTATGTTATAATAAGATTTCTTTCTTTCTCTTGTATTCTTCATCATTGGCATATAAGGAATTTTCTTTTATACAACATAAAAGAAAACATATATTTTTATAAATGACTGGTGCATACAAATTCTTAACTTTTAATTTGTATACAATTTTTTAAAAGAAAATGAAACAAATTTTGTATTAGTTGTAAACAACATATGTATATGTTCTCTGTTTGGCTTGTCAATTTTTTGTATATAGTTGTAAACGGTATATGTATATGTTATCTGTTTGGCTTGCCAATTCTATATTAGTTCGAGCGTGCGTGCGTATGCATAAATAAAATTTTGGATTGTGTAATAGTATATGCTATGTTCTTTGTAGTAGGTTTGTCAATTATATATGTATACATATGTATAAATGATCTCTCTCTCTCTATCTCTCTCCTCTCTCTCTCTAGATATATATATATAATATATATTATATATATATATATATATATATATATATATATATATATATATATATATTATATATATATATTATATATATATATATATATATATTATATTATGTTATTTCACTTTCTCATGAAATCTCTCTCCAAATAGTTTTTTTTTTAAAAAAACGTATATAGAGTTTTCACTAATATAAATTTTAATTCTATGTATATAGTTTCACTAATACATTAATTTTATTTTATTGAAAATGTGTGTGGCCTTAACCAATTAGATGAATTGATTTAGAGAGATTTAGTTTCCGAGGCCTACTTGAAAGTGAAACTGGTTGTAGATGTATTTCTACTCCTTTGCCCTTGTCAAGCGCTCTGATCTTGAAGGAAAGTCCCTTAAGATGAGATATCTCATCCGCTCCAATTGTTTAACAACATTACCCCAAGTAAGATCATTATCCTCAATATACTAGTTCATCATCTTGATCTTTGGGGCTTCCACTAACCCAATTCATTGAATTCATCAATGTTATCAGCGAATCGGATCAATAAGATCAAGGAGCATCATAACGGACGTTTCAATGTTCAATGATACTTAATGTACACTAAATCATTGAGACGCGATTAGTGGCACGTCTATTCCGCTTTTTGGAATGACTGTGACATAAGTTATTGAATTAATTAATGATTTTGATAATAATATAATATGAAAATTAGGATATAAATTTTTTACTTAAGTGTTCAAACACACTCCAATCTCGTTCACATCCGGATGAGCTACAAGTTAGGCTTAATACTTTCATGGAAAACTTTTGCAAGTTTGGTATTTTACTACCAAATAGTGACCACCATTCAACTATAATAAAATAAATTTAAAGATTAATGAGTATAAATAAGTCAAATAATTTAAGTAAGATCTAAATCAACTCACTTACCCGGTGACCTTATGTCTCTAGCTCTTTTAGTCGGACCACAACCATATAGTTCATCCGTCATTTTGTACCTAGGAAGCTCAGCGACTAGTGAATCTTGTATTGTTGTATCATGGACCAACTTCTCAACACATGCATAATACTCAGTCCACAGACTATGTACTCTTCTTGAGCTTTATAATATAATCATGGGTTCAAAACATGGCATGTAGCATGCAAAGATCGATGAAGTTATTCTGACCACCTTGCATCAATAATTTCAAACACATTCTCATATTGCTTCTTAACTCCAGAAATGCAATAGTTTCTTTGGCTCTACCCAATTGCATCATAAACATTAACCTATTGGTGATTTTTTCTCCCCATCCACCAAATGAAGTACTTTTGTCAAAGGGTCACATATTGAAAGTGCTCGAACAACATCATTCCAAAAGTAGACAGAAATAATAAGATTGGCAACTTCTTTTCCAGAAGTTTTATTTGCAAATTTACTTGAATTCCATTCGGTTGAGAGGACTAAAGTTCTCAAGTTTTTTCTTTGTATGTACATGGCTCTCAAAGTTAAGAAGGTCGTTACAAATCTTGTCTTGATCGATTTCACCAAATTTATTTCCTTGGTGAATTTTCTCATCAAGTTTAACAACAATAGCCTTTGACTAATGTAAGAATGAATTTTGATGCCTTCTTAAAAACTGTTACAAAAAGTTTATATTATATTAATTAGTAGCTAATGAATAATTGACTATAAAGAATGTTAAAGGATAGGTCGGTAGGAGAGTGAAATTACCGGAAGCATATGGCTTAACCTTGAATATGTCACCAAATATCAAGTTGATGCCAATGAGCGGGGACATGCGAGTCCAATAAATTGGTGAGTACGAATCCATCATCATGCTTCCGCTTTAAACATATCACTAGGCATTATAAGTGACAATTTGTACAATATTTTTTGGTTCAATTCTTTCAAATAGTTACTCTTCAAATAACTTATACATTTCGGTGAAATCGGTTTAGATTTATTGCTTAGCATCAATGCACCAAGAAATACACTACGATTGGAGAATCACCAAAATATTGATGATCGATCATTTTACCAGTTCGTGCCGTTCATTGGTCCATCATATAATGAAACATCCAACTTTGTCTAGTGCACAATCAACAATTTTTTCTATTTTCCACCTCTTTTTTTAGGTGAGTAACTCTAACTTTATGGAATGTAGGAAACTTCATTACGGGCACATTGTTGTTCCTCCGCCCTCTATTAAATTTATCAAATGATTTGTGATTGACACAATTAAAAGGGAGTCGTTCATCATACATCCAAATTGCAAAAGCACTTACAACACGCTCTCTTAGAATTTTTTTTGTTTCATCAATTCCTCCTCCTTTTTTAAAGCCTCCTTTGTGTATTGATTTCTGCGACAAATAGAGATTCATATGGCCTTTCGTCACATTCCGCGCGGTGGATGATGCACTGCCACTAGAAGATATCTTATTTTTTGGAGGTAGGCATCATTTTTGCATAATCATCCATTTCATCAAGATCATCAATATCAATATATTATTCCGGCTGTCTCACTTGAAATTTGGTATTATTAGCGATATTATTTTGCATATAAGCCCTAACTTCTTCTCCGACGAACAAGCGGTACATTGTTTACCATTCTTAAAATCACCCACTAAATGTTGCTTGTGTCAAGTTATTCCACCATTAAATGTACACCCACAAAAATTACAATTAACCAAATCTTTTATAGCTCCTTGAGTACCATAATTCCATCCAATATCCCTCTTTTTGCTAGCATTCGCCATTGAGTTCAGTCAATTCATCTTTTATGGACAAACGGATAAATAATTATCGAAGAATTATTATTTGGTAAAAATTAGTGGAAAGGCAGGCCAGTAGTAGTAGATGGTTCATTGAGCAGTTGAACAGGGAAAACCGAAACGAAAAAAAGGAAGGAAAAAAAGAGACAAAGAGAAAAAAAACACTTACAACCAACAAAAGAGACGAAAAAGAGCAGGAAGAAAAAGAGGAACTGAAAAAGAAAAACAAAGAGGTATACATATACCTGACAGCAACTCAAGAGGAGACGATGAAGAGCAGGTGAGCAGCAACTTGAGAGGAAGAGACTAAGAAGAGCAGCAACTCGAGAGAGGAAGAGAAGAAAAGAAGCAGCGATTGAAGAGGAGCAGAGTCTTGGTCTCGTGGAGAAGAGAAATTGCGACTGTGAATTTGAAAATAGATTTTTAAAAATCCTAATTTTGACAATATTATTAAGTTAAATGACTTAAATATTTTTTTTAATTATCAAAATGGCGCCGCCATTTAAGTCGCGATGAGGTCGCCTATTTGGATTCGCTTCGCCTCAGTGTAGAATGGCGAGAATGGCTCGCCTCGCCTCGCCATAGCGCCTTTGGCGAATGGCGCTCACCATTCACAACACTGCTCCACACCAAAAAGCATAAGTTAACAAATTAAAAACTTTCAATAATATTAAAAATATTCATGATTCATTCACAATTGTCCTCGATGAGTTTTCATATTCTAAAAACGAACGATAATGACATCATTACTAACATTTATAAATACATCACACTCTATATAACACAGTAGACAATCATTTAAATATTGATTATCAATACTATTTCACACTTTATTTTTTATGTACTTCATTGATGAAAATGTTGTCTCCACAATTATCGTAACAACATGTAAAATCAAAACTCTTGTCTTATATGAAATTAATCATCACTCATTAAAATTTAAAAGAACTCAAGAAAGAGAAACAAAAAATTCTTACAAAAACAAAATTGCAAATTTACAATCTATAAAAGGTTGTGGATGGATGGAGAAAAGTGAAAATAATAGCACCAAAACAGCGGTCAGCGGGAGCCAAAGTAACCTAAGTTTGAAAATCACAATGGGGTAATACACTTTGAAGAAGTTGAACTTGAAGGAAGAAGGGTTAGGAAAAAGTTGAAGAGAAAGAGAACACTTTTTTTAATGTTTAATCAGATAAAAAAAAAGTCAAAGACAATAATTTAATTTGATCAATAAGAATTATAAAAAAAATTGTGCCAGCTATTTTCCCTAAAAAAGGTTTGAAGCCTTTTTTTTCTTAAAAACGTATGCAGGCTGCAGCCAGTGGCGGATCTAGGATTTAGAGCTCGTGGGTGCCAAATAGACTTATTGATTAAATTAATTTTATATTTAATTAAATTATTCGTCCTTTCGATATATATTATAAATCAATCAAAAAAGTAAATAATAAGATATTACAAATTCATAATCCACACTAGAAGCATGAAGTTAACAAATTTAAAACTTTCAATAATATTAAAAATATTCTCATTCATTTTACAATTGTCCTCGACGAGTTTTCATATTCCGAAAATGAACAATAGTGGCATTATTACTAAAATTTATAAATATATCACGCTCAATGTAAAACACTAGACAATCATTTAAATATTGATTACCAATATTATTCCGCACTTCATTTTTTATGTGCTTTCATGATGAAATTGTTCTCTCCACAATTGCCTTAGCAACAGGTAAAATCAAAACTCTTGTCTTAAATCAATCATCAGTCATTAAAATTTAAAAGAACTCAAGAAATAGAAATAAAAAAATCTTACAAAAATAAAATTACGAACTTACAATCTATAAAAAGTTGTGGATGGATGGAGAAAAGTGAAAATAATAGCACCCAAACGGCGGGCAGCAGGCAGCAAAGTGACCTGAGTTTGAAAATGAAAATGGGAAAATACACTTTGAAGAAGTTAAACTTGAAGGAAGAAGGGTTTGGAAAAAGTTAAAGAGAATGAGAACACTTTTTTTTAATGTTCAATCAAATAAAAGAAAAGTCAAAGATTAATAATTTAATTTGAGTCAATAAGAATTAAAAAAAAAAGTGCATTTTTTTCCTTAAAAATGTGTGCAGGCTGCAGCAAATAGCAATTTTCCATGCCTTTTTTCTTCTTAAAAGAACAATAATTTCCCAAAACCTAATAAAGCTAAACGGGTTGAACACGCAACCTCAGCCTTAGTAAGTCGCCCTTCTATCGTGGCACCACATGCCTATTTTGATCTTTGGGTGGCATGTGTGTGTGTGTGTGTGTGTATATATATATATATCCGTCAAAGTTCGTGGATAGCATGGCACCCCACACACCTTAATAGGTCGCCCCTGAGCCGTGATGACAATCTTAATTGAATAGAGAGAGCATGATCTCATTCATAACTGTCAATATGGGCTAACCCACCCCATCCGGACTAATTGATACAGGCTTTGATACTTTACGGGTCAAGTCAGGCTAGCCCATTTTGGTGTGGGCCAAAAGACGTTCGGCCTAACCCACAAGTACATAGGTTGTAGGCTTGTCGGGCCAACCACTTTTTAAAAAATTATATTTTTATTAATTATTAAATTAAATTATAAATTATAATTTAAAATATTATCATAAATATTGACAAAACAATATTACATGATGTTAATATTACTACTTGTTAATCAAATTCACAAATAAAATTATCTTTATAATATTATTAAGTTTGTTTTTAAGTAAAAGTAGAAATATCTAAATAGAAATATTAACCAAATTATTTTGAGTTAGAACTCTCTTTAATTTTAAATTTTAATGTTATATTATATTTTTAATTAATTTTTATTGGTCCACGGGCCGGCCCTACAGATGTTTCTCAAGCTCCACAAATCAGCAGACTTATTCAGGTTGAGTTAAAAAAATCCTATTCTTAAATTGACTCTAAAAGTTTTATCCCAATCCCATTAAATCTCGGATCAGGTCAGGCCGGCCCAACTGGCGTAGCCCATATTGACAGCGCTAATCCCATTAGTAAGTTCTTGTGGAATAACAAGAAAGAAAAATTGTTATATTATCAGAAGCAGCTCAATACACACTGAGACTTTGGAAGACGCATAAAAGAGGCATTCAAGTCATTGGAGAGGAAGTACATTTCTTAATATGATATCAGAAATTTATAATTAATGTTTGTATAAAGAGAGAAAGTCAAAGAGAATTGAGCAACGAAAAGATTTGTATTTGTATAATTACAAGTGTATACGAACGAAAACATATCTAGGTATTTGTAAATACAATTTGTATAAACTGATTAGGGGAGAGATTTTAGGAAAAATTGAAAGAAAATGGGAAAGAAAAAATATGAAGGAATTTATATAAAAATAATTTTATTTTATTTTTTTAATGCGTGGGCACCAACTGAATTGCAAAGATGGTGTAACATATGCTGCACATTGATTGAAATTAAAATAAATGAAACAGTGGTTATATGATTTACTTTGATTTAAATGTTTTTTATTATGTACAATTTTTTCATATCTAATTGTTTTTGTTTCTTTCATTTTTTGAATCTCAAATTGTCTTTTACGGTTCAGAATTTGCATCAACCTTGATTGTTTATTGCCCAAAATATGCATCCTTTAAGAGAATTCCATATTATGATTTTTGTGGATATTTCTTCAAAAACTGAGGAATATAAACTATTCATTCCTCTGAACATTTTAATTTTTTCTTCATTATGATTTTTTATTTGAGTCAAAGTTGAATTGGCAGGTAATGGTAATGGTTCACCATCTTTTCAATAATATATCATAGATCCAAAGATTGTAAATACGTCTTCATATTCACAGATCATAATTAATAATTTTTTCTTTTGAACATAGGAGAAGAAATTAGCAAAAACAAATTTCATGTCATATATGTTAATGAGACAACTTTATGAAGAAAAAAAATTGTGTTTTTTCCAAAAAGATTTTACCACAATTAAACTTTAAACAAAGAAGTAGCAGAGGAAGAAACAAAAGCACATTGCTTGTGGCAAAATAACCTGAAGGACTCGAACTAAAATTCTTACAAGTTTTGTTCAAAAGTGTGAAATTTTAAAGGTATTTATTTAGGAGTCCGAAACTCAAAGGGTAGAAAATATTAACAAAAAATTCCAAAAAAAAAATAAAACACAAAAAAAAAAAAAAAAAAAAAAAAAAAAAAAAAAAAAAAAAAAAAAAAAAAAAAAAAAAAAAAAAAAAAAAAAAAAAAAAAAAAAAAAAAAAAAAAAAAAAAAAAAAAAATAAAAAAAAAAAAAAAAAAAAAAAACAAAAAAAAAAAAAAAAAAAAAAAAAAAAAAAAAAAAAAAAAAAAAAAAACAAAAAAAACAAAAAAAAAATCGGTATATAAAAATTTGAATATTAACCAAAACGGTAAAATCGCTGCCGACGGCAGCGATTTACTTCAACTGAGAAAAAAGTAAAATCGTGCGGCGGCAGCGATTGTGCCAAAAAAACAAATTTTTAATAAAAAAATGAAATCGCTGCTTGAGCAGCGATTTCAAAATTTTTCTTCTTACAAAATCGCTGCCAGGGCAGGATTTTTGATATTATTTTTTATTTTCTTTTTTTTTTAAAAAAATAAGGTAATATGCCTGCACTGGCAGCGGATTATAAAGAAAAAATTTTTTTTTGTTATTATAAAATCGCTGGAAGCGCGATTTACAAAAAAAAAAAAAAAGTTTTTTGTAAAATCGCTGCTACGTAGCGTTTACAAAAAAAAAAAAAAATTTTTGTTTTTGTAAATCGCTGCTAGGCAGCGATTGTATTTAAAAAAAATTTTTGTTAGTAATTTTTGTTAAATGATAATTGTTAAAAATTAATTAAAATTTTTTCTCAAGTTATTGTTTATTTAAAAAAATTAATTATTTGAATTCAAATAGTTATTTAAATTTAAATTTATATAATATCTTTTTTAGAAAGAAAATATATTTATTACTTTAATTATTTTTAATTTTTTTAAAAGAATGCATATTTTCTTATAAGTTATATACCATTAAATTTCTAAAAAATATATTTATTTTAAAAATAAATATATTGTCTTTCTAAAAAAAGATATTATATTAAATTAAATTTAAATACTATTGAATTCAAATATTAATTTTTAAATAAAAAATTAAAGGAGAAAATTATTTAATTTAATTTTTAAACAAATATAATTTTCACCAAAAAATTAATAACAAAAATATTTTTTGTAAATAAAAATAAATCGACTGCTAGCAGCGATTTACAAAAAAAAAAAAATTTTTTTTTTTGTTAAAATCGCTACTGTGAAGCGATTTAATATAAAAAAAAAAAAAATGTGTCTTATAAATCGCTGCCAGTTGCAGCGATATACTTATTTTTTTAAAAAAAAAAAAGAAAATTAAAAAAATAATTCAAATCACCCCCATGCCCTGGCAGCGATTTGTAGAAGATTAAAATTTTGAAATCGCCTGCTCAACAGCGATTCATTTTTTTATTAAAAAAAAAACTTTTGGGCAAAAATCGCTGCTAGCAGCGAATTTTACTTTTTCAGTTGAAGTAAATCGCTGCCTCCGGCCAGCCGATTTTACCGTTTTGGTTAATATAAATTTTTATATTACCGTTTTGAAAATTTTTGTTAATATTTTCTACCCTTGAAGTTTCGGACTCATTTATTTATTTATTTACATGAGATTTCATCTTTTACTTTTTTTTCAGAGTGTAATTGATGGAGATGATGAGAAATTGAAGGGTCTAAAGACTAACTATGATGAAAAAGTGTATCAAGCCGTGGTGACGGCCTTAATTGAGTTGAAGGAGCATGATCCCAATATTAGGTTCTTGTGGAATAACAAGAAAGGAAGAATTGCTACATTGTCAGAAGCAGTACATACTGAGATTTTGAAAAACTTATAAAAGACGCTAGTTATTTGAGTTGTCAAAGAGGAAGTACCTTTCTTAGTATCATATCAGCAATTTATAATTTGTATTTTTATAAAACGAGAAAGAGAGAAAATTATAATAGAATTGGACAAGAAAAGATTTGTATTTGTATAATTACAAGTGTATATGACAAAAATTTGTCTAAGTATTTGTAAATACAGTTTTCTCTCATTTTTTACAAACACAAATGCAATTTATACATTTATTTTTGTATAAAGCGATATAGGCAAGCCAGAGAATGACGAACAAAATTCCAAGAAGTGGCAAGCAAGATTCAAATGAAAATATATGGAAAATATTTGTTGCGAATTGAAATTAAATGAAACTATAGCTATAACATTTATTTTGAATTAATAGTTTGTTATAATGCACAATTTTCGCAAAAATAAAACATAAAATCGAGTAGCTTCCATGATGAGGATATAAAGCGAAGGGTCCAATGATGTAATGCCACAACTCATATCAGACTAGGTAGTAAAGACATCTTCAACCCAAACACCAAATTTACATCAAAAAAAAAAAAAAATCTTTCTCTTCATTATTATATTATCATTTCTTATTTCATGCAAATAAATTCTGTACCTACAAAGGGAGATTAAAGAGTAAAAGATTGAGTCTTGATTTTCTATGAATAGACTAATTACATCTGTGGAATCCGTTTCGAAAATGACTGGAACAAGATCATCACTACTACAAAAAATATCTTTAATGACAATAATTTAAGAGTTGATTTATCCTTGCTTTGGTTCCAAGATATGGGTCATAATGAAGACTACAACTTTAGGGATTTATTATTCTAAAGTATTTTATGATAGTTTTTCAATTGTGTGGATTTGTATATATGTATTATTCTAAATTATAACAGTTTTTCAATTGCATTATGTGTACGAATTAGGGTTCAATATGTAGTTGTAACTTATTTTAAGAGTAAAATTGTGATTTTGTTTGTTGAAGTTCAACCAAACAGACTTGTTTGTAATGTGGAACTGGGAATTTTCAAATATCAATCTCAAATCCATGTCCTTCTAGTGATTTAAGTAAGTAATGTTTGTTTTTTTTCAAAGGACTAATCCCAAACCATTGGATTATGTTATTGTTTAGCTTTACATTTGAAATCCCCAACAAACCTTAGAGCTTTACGTTTTTGAAATTCTTTTGGTATTCTTCATAAAATGTAGAGCATTAGTTAGGAAGAGTTTGTTGCATAGGTTCGACTGTTTGACATTCACTTATTTTATCATTTTTCAGGTTATACAATCTGGTGTTCAAATAACTTGTGGAAGATTTCAATACTATGAAGAGTTGTTTGGAGGCTATGTTTTGAATTTTTTTTACTGTCGATAGAATAGTTACAATGACATTAGGTATTATCTTTTAGTTTGTTGATACATTAAGATTACGATGAGTTAGTACTTGCTTTTGTTTGTTTAGTTTTGATGAAATATATCATATTTTACTAAATCAATAATACTATTCTTATCATTTGTCATTAGTCTTATTATTGCTAAAAATATGTACATAAAAAATTAGTGTTTCATTTTTACCTTCTTGTTTTTTTTTAGCAACATTTTTTAAAAAGTTAAACAGGACTATTTTTAGAATGGCAAATTTTATATTATAGCAAAGAAAAAATTGATATTGTAGACATAGCAAACTCATTTTAAAAATTGCTTCCGTAGCAAATAAACGTTGTTACGGGTGACTTTTTGTGTATAACACGTTAATAAATATCTTTCTTGTATACAATTCATTTTAAAAAAAAAAATAGGCAGCAGATAAATAAGGACAAAATCTCCATAATTTCACACGCGAATTAGTTTTAGTTTCATTTCCCTTTTTCTCCTTTCACTCGTAAAGCTTCATTATAGAACAATTCAAAATTGATCAAGCTATTGAAGTAGATAAATTTATACATTATACACACAATTGTATAATGAGGCAGTAAATTAGGCCAGGATAAGATATGAATATAAGCAGATAATTATAATTTATACAAGAACACTGGTTAAGCACAGAAACGATACAAGAAGTTATTATACATTTATTACAAATAGTATTGATTATAAGGCATGAATTCAACAGACACACAAAAAATATTACTAATATAAATTATAATTTATACAACTACAATGTATAGAACCATAAAACAGATCAAGAATTTATTATTACATTGTATAACAAACAGTATTATATAAGGCAATAAATCACAAAAAACACAAAAACATATACTAATATAGATTATACATTTATACAATTACAATTTGATAAACATGATTAACACAAACACAAAAACATATAATATAAAATCTAAATCATACATGAAACAATGATTATTACATATTACCTTATGATGCTTGATTGACCAGAAGAACCAACCGCTCATTTTTATCATTATGAACGGTATAAACATCAGCTTTATGTTTCATTTTATTATGACCCCTAGGAACAATATCGACAAGATTCTTCACACCTCATCAACAAATTACTTGGATCATATTGAATTTGATCTTATCTCTGATGGTAGTTAAATTTAGACCATGAACCTTAAAAAAATCTCCCCAACTTCCTGAGTTAGACCAAATGAAAATGATGGGTGTTTGTTCAATATCAATTCACACGCATGGTATACCTCTGTGAATTTTCGATTGGAGAGGGAATCCATTGGTGAACCAAAAATCTGAAGGAAATTAACAAGTGAAGAGTGAAAAGGTTAGCTTTAAGAAATTCAAAAAAAATGAAAAAAAGTGGATAATGTGAGATGAATTTTAGTATACCTTGAAATTTGAATATTGAAAAAAACGCAATGACGTGTGTGATAGAAGAAGCTGTGGGTAGTTTGAATTACAATTATGGAGAAAATTGTGGAGAAATTGAAGGTTGAAGAAAAGAAGAAAGAAATAGAAATTGTATTTACAGCACAGAGGGGAAAAGAGAGGATTTTGTGTTTAGGAGAAGAATTTTTTTATACAAAATGGGGGAACTGGTATAGCAAACGTACGGAAGAGTTGGCTTTAAAGAAAGAAAATAATGAAGGGAAGTTTATTTGATATAATTACCGGCCCTTAGTTTGTCATTCTCACAATTTCCCTTTAGAATGACTTAGGATTGTTTATTATTATTATTATGAAAAATGAAATCATTGATGAAAAATTAAATGAAATAAATAGTTTATATAAATTGAAAAAAGGTTTTACA
Organism: Solanum habrochaites; assembly: GCA_027704765.1. Classification (NCBI taxonomy): domain Eukaryota; kingdom Viridiplantae; phylum Streptophyta; class Magnoliopsida; order Solanales; family Solanaceae; genus Solanum; species Solanum habrochaites. The sequence continues at coordinate 6,765,794 of JAKWJA010002499.1, forward strand.
TTCTAGTAATATTCAACTTTCAAGATTACTATGGTGCTTCCATAAATGTTCCATGTTTTAATAGTATCGGTGAATCTGAAAAGAATCTGCCAAATTATTTAACTATTGTTGTAATTTTTTTAAATTATTATATTTTGTTGTACTTTTTTAAAAGTATTTATATTACAATTTTGATGTATGTCAATTACTATTTTATTGAATATTTATTATTTTCTATTATTGTAAGTACATTTTATAATTTGTTTAATAATTTATATGTTTGCATTTTTAATTTTTGTGAAGGTTAAATGTGGTTATATTCTTCTATAGTAGAATCAACATAATTTTTATTTTTATTTTTGAAAATGTCATATAGAAAAATTAATTTATAAAAAAAACTAACTTTAATATGTAAAATTAATATTATAAAAATATATAAGAGATTTAATAAAATAATATTTTAAAATATTTAAGTAAGTGACATTTGATTGACGTGGATATGTAGTGTTGCAGAAAATTGGTTTTTATTAACACCATTCCACAAACATGGTGTTGTATGTAAACTTTGCGTGTTGGATTGAAACTCAAAAAACACCTATAAGAATTTGATGTAAAATTTAGCGTTGGATTGGAGATGGTCTAAAGCGCGGCAATGCACATAATCCACTAGTGAGAACAAAGCAGCACAAAATGCACTTGTGAGAACAAAGAAGCACAAAATCCACTAGTGAGAACAACGAAAAACACTCCCTAGATTCACACAACAGCAGCTACCTGAAACCGTTGCAAGAGAACACTAAAAGAATCTGAAACTTTGATGATAAAATTTAAAACTCATTGCTCTGCGCTAATTGCTATCAATTAATATTGTAAGAATATTTACAACAACTTTACAAAGCTTGAGTAGTAGGGGAGATCTTCTAACTACTGTATACAATTACAAGAAGCAGAGCTATTGCCACCAATCAACTCACAATAAACAACCACTGTGGCAGAGCCATTCAAACCACTTGAAGATCCACTGTACAGTAAGCTCTGAATATACAACAATCAAACCTAATCTCGATGGCTCCTGGAAGGGCGCTTGTTGTCATCATCTCGTCTTTAAATAGGGCATCCTTCCCGATGGTTCAGATAAAAATGGTGTACCAGCAGCAACTTGCCAGACACAGGTACCGAAATCCTACAATTACTCGGGCCTAAGCCTATCCATCAGGATCCAGTGGTTCTCCAGAACACTCGTCTGGAGCAGCTTCCTCCTCCTTAGGAAGACACCGGATTGGGACATAGACATACCCTTTAGGTAATCGCTGGTTCTTCACGGAGGCTTGATCTGAAGTCATTACCAGCTCTTTCTCAAAAGTTTCCATATGCTGTTTATGCAACAAACTGGTTAGGATTGAAAGTCCAGCTAAAAATATGCATATCAAATATCTGACCAACAAATCCAACTAAAAGCGTGGATATTTCCTGTTAGGAAGTATGTCATTCAAATAAATCAGATCAAACATCACTCTACCTTTCTGTATCTCAATCGCATGTCCCCGTGATCTGTAGAATTCGAAGAAGCTCTATATGGGATTTGCTTCCCAGAAAATGACGCTCGTGCAGTTTTTTGTGTGACGGGGTTGGGTGATGTAGAACTATCATCAGTCTTCTGATCATTGTCCATAGACACGGGAAACTTAATGCGCCGTTTTCCTGCTACAGCACTGTCTACCGTTATGTCATCGGATCTTTGTATTGTTTCACTGCCTGATTTATAGCCATCAGTGTAGCCTTTAATGGAAGTTGTAGTAGCTGAATCTGAACTAACATCAGGTTGGAAGTAAGGGTGTCGGGTCAGAGCAGATAAAACAGCATTGTCTCTACTAGAAGCCAGAATATCATGTGAGCAAAGGATTACTTCACGCTGCAAATCAAAGAACCGTCTATCAGCTATGACACCAGAAGAACATATAGCATAAAAGAAAAAAAGAAGCTGAACCCTTCTCCCTTCTCTAGCATGGAAAGCATATCATCATTTATCTGCCAGGTAACACAAACACCAAATAGCAGATAGACGTTCACCTGCTATTGTCCCACTACGATATAAGGGAGGGAAAAAAAGGACCCTGTAACAGAGGACGCAAATCCACTTTGAAGCTATTTCTCATGGACATTTCTTATAATGTTTCTTCCTACCATGGTTCTTCTTGGTCTAACGAGAATTAGCTAGTGATTCAGATCCATGGGTACAATTATCTCCACTCTCAATGTGCCTATGATGTAGTGCCTGATGGGCTGTTAAAATTGAAAAAACAAATGTTCAACTTTATAACTGTGTAAAATGACCAAGTAAAATGATGGCGTATTATCCACCTTAATTCATTTTTTTAGTCTTCATAACCTACTCCCCTTTATTTTAGTAGGCGTCAGTCTTCATCCTAGTGATTGGATTTCTATGCTTAGTCTGATAGGAAATAAAATATTTAAATAAATAATTTTACAGCGAATGCCTATATAAGCCCCTTCCTGAATAGGTAGGCACAAAAACAACAACATACCCAATGTAATCCCCACAAGGAGTCTAGGAGGGTGGGGTGTAGCAGCCTTACCCTTACTCCTTGTGAATATGTAGGCACTCACAAAATATCTCTGTGAAGCTTACTTTTGTTAGTGTAGTAGCAAAAAATGCAAGAACATTTACTTCCATAATCTCATCTGTTTTTACTTCTCAATAACTCGGGATTAGGAATGGAGAGTTATTCCATCTATTTTGATATTGAAAATCAGATTGATTGCCGCTTAAATACCTTATCATGTTAATGCACTTACCAATGATACATAAAAAGTAATTCCTGGGCCACTGATTAAGCACATCAAAATCCATACTGTGACAGATAGAACACTGATGTGAAGGTAGTATTACCATTGTAAATATACGTAAAAGGTATTTCTGGGCCACTCATTAAACACATCAGAATCCATACTATAATAGATAGGACAATATGTGAAGGCTGTATTACTGTTGTAAATATTCATGCACACTTCGTGCAATATCTATAAATAATACTTATCTTCTCTCAAATAAAATATTTCTTCTTACCAAGAAAACAATTGATTCACATCAAACGAAAATCAATGCAGTCATAAGATTGCAATAATACAAGACACCATACTAACAATATCTAATAAATGGAATAAGTAAATAGTGTTAACCAGCAATATAACAAAAGTGATGAGTTTGACAAGGCAGCGGCTAATAGTGATATCAACCAGAAAAAATGCAGGAACAGTATTCAGGACTATTTATGCCATAAAATCTGCAAAGAGTGTGGAAAAGAAAACAAAGGCTACCTTCAGCTTCTCTCGCTTGACAATTCTTTCGCATAACAGCCGTAATCGCTCCAATTCGACCTGCACAGGAGGATTTGATAGGATTAGGATCTTTGGCCATCCTAAAAATCAAAAGTATGTTCATGCTGATAATAGACAGAAATAGAATGCTTCAATATCATATTGCAAACAGTAACTCATAACTGCAGGATATAATGAAAATGACCTTCCCAGACTGGGAATAACCACAAAGGATTTACGAAGCCAAGACATAATATTCCCACTTCAGAATGGCACCCAAACCCTGAATACAATGTTATTACAAGTTCCCTAAAAAGGAGGGTTGGAGTTTGGGGTGGGGTGGGGTGAAGTGTCAACAGGAGAACTTTTAGTACTCATTTTACTTTGATTTCAACCACATGTTCTGAAACAAGCTCAACAGCAGGAAATAATGAATAGAGGTGATTCACCTTCCAGGTCTCAAAGAGGATTTTGATCGAATCAGTCATTTTCAGCAAAAAGAAAAAAGGAACAATGATCAAAATTTCTAGGACCCAATCAACTACTTGAACATCAATGGGAAATTGCAGGTTACGACCTGATTCAGGTTCAAATATTATCCAGTATATAATTGAATTCAAAATTCTAGCATGCTACCTGCAGGTAACTTCCCTGTAAATGATATCATTCCCCTTTTAGATTTCATAAGTTCCATCTCAATGGCTTAACAGTCTAGAGTTCTTGCTTTACGTTTTAACTCCCAGAACCTAAATGTTTTTTTTGCCATGGAGTTATCACCTATTTCTCTATGTAAATTCTTGCATCTTCTTGATGCTTCTTAATACAACCTCTTAATTCATCCACACAAAAAAAAAAAAGAAGGGTCGCACACAATTTCATCTTTGGCATGGTGTGTCTAATTGCTTGTGTCTCATATTTCTTCAGTCCAGCAGAATTTTTATAGATTCTCTACTTTGAAAGTATTAATTTTGTTTCTAGTAACTTTTATGCTCATGCATCTGTATATTAAACAGACTTCAAACATGTCTCACTTCCAAACGATCTCTTCTTTTGATACACTCTATGCTAACAGGTTATTGATAATGCTAAGCAGAAACCAAATGTAGTACCAAAAATAGCTAGTCACAGTTATAAGGACAAAACGGCAAGTGAATAACTAAAGAGGACTACAGTTCAAAAGGTCAAAGATTGGGGATCCTTTCATCTATCTTTTTTTTTTGAACTGGGGATCCTTTCATCTATTACAACCCAAACAGCCCCCAATTTCTAGAACCATCACCAGGTCACTTTGCCACCCTCTTAAAGAGTAACCTATTGCTAAGTACATATAGGAATATATTATTGAACTGGTAATACTAAGTCTCATTTCTCCAATTTAAACTTTCAATGAAGAAGATATCTATGTCCCATCTCAACCATCAACTTTAAGAGCGAGCACTACATCAAATAAACTATTTAGTTTTAGCAGAGAATCAATTAGCCATGGAGGTGAAATAACTGAATAAGAAAAAAAAACATATATTATATGAAACGAACTGAACAGCAAGACAACTGCTGCAAATTAGAAACATCACAAATAATCAGGTGAATATCATCACTTACCCTGACTTGCTTCAGACTCTTCAATTCTTCCACCCCATGTCTTTGAGTCTCGGACTGATCACATTTGACACAAAATGAGTATACGACACAAGTAGTAGTCATTAAAGAAACTTGCAATCATTCCACTGACAAAGACAAGACCAACCTTAAGTCTTTGTTCCAAACTATGTTTGTCGCAATAAGCTTTGTGCTGCAGCTTGCCACCATTAGTTCTCATGCTTAAAAACAAGCCAGCACTTCTAGCACAAGAGGGATGGAATGTGCTATGACAGTGACCATAACTACACTGCAAATAACAAAAGCAGAATTTAAATAGGCAGACAAAGCTTAACACAACATCAAAATGAAAAAGGCCCTTCCACATCTTCTACCTTAGTGCATACACCTTTTCTCCGCTGGCAAACAAAGCAGACATCATTACCCTTGGGGACAGTTGCCTGTCATTATCACAATAAGTAATACAGTAACTATTACAGCGACTATCCTGGTCCAGCTTTCCAGACCTAAACACAAAAAATGAGCAAAAGACATTCTTTATTCTGTTAAAACACATACCAGACCCTCAATTGGATGTACTTGTCCTCTTCTGAATGTTGATTCAAAGGCCCACTACAGAAGAAACAGAAATTAGAGTGATCATCAATGCAATAAATATATAAAGCTAGCACGAATGATAAAAACTCAAACATGAAGATCATAATTTACTTCAGCACAGAAGGCGTGAACCCATTGACCATCATTTGACTTTCTAAAAGCACCAGCAGTACCGCCACATAACTCACATTCTGCTACAAAACAAGGTTTCTCCTTCTCCGAAAGATGAGAACCTTGAGCTCCAGAGCCCCCGGATGACAATAACTCCTCGCATAGTTCACAGTACCAAGGACCTGTTGAGTTTCTCACACTTCGATAGCAATCCAAGTGAACAGCAACCTATGAACAAGGGAAATTGAACTTAGGAGAAGATTAATAAAGGATAAACAGTAGGAGTAGCGCTTCCTACCTTACAGCTGGTACAAACTAAGATAGGATTTAGAATGGTCTCGGACCGTCTGCACACATCACAAGTTCTGGCATGGTCTTTCGAAATATCTGAACTTAACTGGACAAGATCAGAGTTAGTTTCTGGTAATATGCGCATAGCAGTCGGCTTTGAAAGCGTCTCCTTGACCCGAGGATTCTGTTGGGAAGAAAGCCTAAGTCTTTCATTGGTAGCATTCATCTTCAAAACATCCAGCACAGATGGGGGAAAACAAACACATTCAGTATGATGAAAACTATGACTGAAATTACGAAATAGTAGTTAATACTGTTTAAGCGACTCAAAGTCCTAACATGAATAGATTTACAACCTCCTGATGCACGGATTCTTCTATATTATCTTTCCTCAATGATGAAATCCTAGACGATGCAGCAGCTGCAGCAGTTGCAGCAGCCAGTACAGTCTGTGCCTCCTTATGTCGTTTTTCTTTCCTTCCTTGCTTTTTGGCTTCTCTAAGCTCATAAAGATACTGGCTAACTAACACAGCATCCCATTCTCGTTGCCTAGAAGCATCAGTCTCCTGTTGGAGACTATTCACAACCTTAACAATTAAATTATCTGCAAAGAAATTAAATGAGCATAGATTAATTCAATAACAATATCATGAGTTCTAGCGCATGTAAAAGCACAACAATAGGTGCAAGTTATAGTCTGCAGTCACAACACTCACAACAGAAGGTAGCAATAATGTTATCATGCACGATATTAAGGAAGAGGGATTATAGAAGAGACCACTAAAACGTTTCCTTGCAACAGCATTACAAAGCAGTCTGTGCTGGTAATAGACGAGCTCTCCTTCCACCTCATCTGCTGGTGAAAGCTCCAGCAGGCCCATAGCACTCGCCTTTACCAACTGTTCAGAGCAAGCACCATTCATTTTGAAGAGGTCGCCAGAAGTTGAATGTTGTGAATGTTGACTGCAGCAGATTCCTGAACTGGAAGACGCTTCAATCTGAGAAACCTCACCTTGTCTCAAATCTGTGAGCATAACAAATAACATGAATGTTAAATATAAAAGTTACATCCTTGAGCTTTTACCATAAAATCCCAAACATTACCATCCAAAGGGACACCGCTCTCCATTTGCCTTAACCTATTTTGAATAAAAGGGTGAATGTGACAGCTATGGAAATTTTCCCGCGTACTGCATGAAGAAAATGTAAATGCTGGTAAAGTCCAATAGTTAACACATTTGTAGCCCAAAAGTAGCCACAAGTCAGCCAAAAGATATAAAATGGAATGCTCACAGGACATCTGGTAAGTGATTGAAAGAAACCGAAGAAATAGTGCTACTCATATCAGCAACTGTCGCAAGATTCTGATCAGATAAAGCACCCTGCTCCACTTGACCATTGTCAAGGCAATGGATTGGCACTGCAGCCAAATTATTCACATATTAACTTTTTGAGGATGACAAAAGAGCAGTAAAACATGCATAGTTAGTGCTTAATATTAGTTCGTCAATGACAAACGAACCTTGGGCCAACTCAACTCCAAAAGCTAGCACATGAGAGGAGGATTGCCCAAGGCCATATAAAAAGTCCATGTTCCCATCCCCATAAGTGATGTGGCATTAAAACACCATCACCACCACCCAACACCGAAGATTAGACATTTGAGCAAAAAAACAATCAACAAAAGACGGATGGCCCAACATCAGAAACGACGAATTGGGACGGATCTTGCTTTGTCTCGAATACTATGATAAAGAGATGGACCTTGGACCTAACTCAACCTCAAGGGTAGCTCAAGGAGTGAGGATTATTCAACACATAATAAGGAAACCCACCCATCATCGATGTGGGATTCTTCATTCATGACAATCTGGGTGGTCTATTTATATGGTCTTGTTGGAGTCTCACATCACTTTTGGGATGAGAACATGGACTGGCCTTGGGCAATCCTCCCCTCATGAGCTAGCCTTCAGGTTAAGTTAGGCTCATTCCACTTCATTAACATAAATTAACCGAAATTGTTAAAGATAACGAAACGATAGTCACCTTTCCAGATTTTATCATAAGTGGATTTGGTTCCAAACTCATAAACTACCATCAAGAAAATAAAGATGAACCTAAACTATCCCAACTCAACATCTAATGCGGGAAGTTTCCTAAGCAAATGTTGTAAATTTAGTTGGTAGCATGATAGCCTTTGAAACTTTTTATTGAGGACCCACCTGGCAAGGTCATGCATTAGCTTCACAAGTAACCACCTATTTTACATAGTCCAATACCCAAGGGGGGAAAGATAAATCCAATATACAAGAAGTATACGCGAGAAGATAGATAAACAAAAGTCTCTTCTACATACCTTTATATTTTATTATCTTAAACCTATTAACTATTACACCATATTTTGGTTTCTCTTTAACATTTCATCTTTATTCTGGAAGAACACTCTTTCAACAATATTATATGATAGATATGCTACACGAGTTTAAAATAAAATAAATATGAATATATGATTTTGTCCAACTAAAATTAATTTAATCGTCATTAGTTATAATTTAAAAAATTGGCCTAAATGCCGGATCAAGGAAACTTAGAATAAATTGAAAATTGGTCTCTCTAAAAAGAAATATAATATTAGAATCAAGGCACACAAAGATGTGGCATAGCAGTCGATGAAGTTATATAGAAGACCATAGGAGACAAGGATTCATATCCCCACATAGGAAAATAGGTTAGGTGAGTTCGTTCCACCTGCTTTTGCTTCTACTTTTGCAAGTAATTTACATCTTCTTGATGTCTTCAATGAAAACATTTTTTAGTTCATCAAAAAAAAAATATGTAGTGATGGCTGATACAGGAATTCAGGTACCCAGTGGAAATAGTCAAGGTGCAGTCGCATGCACAGGAATTTTAGTAAGAGGTGTAAATATATAAAAATAGATAAACAATAAATATACATTATATTAACAAAAACTATTTAAAACGTACTAATAAAACTCAAGTCAAGTAAACTACTAAACTTTCCTTGACGAGTTTTCAAATTTGAAATGTATTGAAATGCCCTATTGAAGAATTGGCGATAGTACTCCGTACTCGTCCGTCCACATTTTTATGTGGCACCATTTCCTTTTTTCTGTCCAGTCCAAAAGAATGGCAATTTTCCTATATGGTAAGTATTTTTAAAAAGTATAATTTCGTTTGTACCCTGTTGGTCCCACTTAATTTAAAATAGTACTCAAATACATTTAGAGAGAAGAAAGTGAGTCTACTTTTGAAGGACAATTTGGTAAAACATGTCAAAGCCTTTCATGGATTTGCTTAAACTTCGGCCGGTAAAATGTTGCCAAAGAAAATGGAAAGGGAGGGCGTACTAAATATTCTAGGGCAATTTGCCAAATTCGTTAATTTAGGCATAATTGATTATAAATAGGAAGTTGGAGGTTCGAATCCCTATAAAATTAAACTTTTCTTTGAAAAAATTGTTTCAAAAATAAAAGCCAAATCCTCATCGGGGCTCGAAACCGGGCCGCGCCTGGGCGAATGATCATTACATTTGCGCTGCAACTTACGAGCCAAAAGATCAATTGTTCAAGGGTCAATAACATTATTTATAGAGATATTTCTTTTTAAGATATATAATACTAATTTTTTCAACGAAACAATGTCGGTCGACACCCCATGACATAGGGTCGGTCCTCCCCTGTTCCCATATACTACTGTTATCTAAAAACTGAAATAGTCATTTCAGAAGTTCCAACAAGATGACCAAATGTGACCTGAACATTTTTAAAGTTACCATTTTCAAAGATTCATTGCTTGGTGTCATTCTGCACATCACACTAAGCCAACTATCATGTAACGTTGTAACTCTACTCACCAAGGTGGGGACAAAATCACCAAACATTTTTTGTCCCTGCGAGGACTCAAACCATTATATTGATTCCAACCTCATTGTAAGCTAGACTATTTATTCATTTTTTGTTATTTTTAATTCAAAATTCCATTAATAAACACCAAACCAGAGTTAAAAGTATGTACAAGTTGTTTATGAAACCATAATCATTCATAGGTGTTTTAAATGTCATCTATCTATACAATAGGTATTCTCTATTTGCCCACGAATGTAAGTAGATAAAGACCTTTATTCATCTCAAGAATCTTGACAATTGATATCATATTTCAGCAAGAAAAATATATGAAATAAAACAGTAACGCCCCTATGAAATATGAAGGTTAAACTACATATTCTTAACATGCGTACAAAAATCAATAATCTATAATGCGAACCTTCATCATCATTGGGATCGCCTGCTAGAGTTGCTTTTGAGGGAATAGTCGCGAGCATAACCTGTATGGGAGATAGGATAAGAAAGAATATTACCTCTAAACTATTTAAAAGCTACACCACTTAATAAGAAGAAATGATGCAATCACTCACTAAATCATTCAACAGGTAACAAAATCTAGGTGACCCTTAAGAAAATCCAAATCATCAAAAGAGCATACCAAACAAGTAAAGAAATCTAAGATTATTAGAAGATTCAACGAAGATCTTTAATGGGGCAATTTCTGTTTAACCAAGGTTCGAAAAAATCCAAATACCCACATTACAGATACCAAATTACAAATACCTAAACAAGAAAAATAATTACAACGTCAAAAATTGAGAATGTAGACCCATCAGGAGAATTTTCCGCAGAGGTCAAAGGTCTCAAATTGATCTCATCAAGTTAATCTAGACAAGAATCATGAAGGTGCTTTGTGGAAAATGGTTGTAACATGTCTGCAACACATTTATTTTGGAAAAAAAATAGGGAAGAGTCAAGGTGTATCTGTTTCTCGGAAGGCAACATTCATACGATGTGTGAGACCATTGAAAGGAATTATGAAGAAAAATAAGAGTTCCAGAGATCGGGGACTGTATATCCATTGTGCGAGAGTTGTGGTGAATTGGTTACTAATGATAATCATAGATTAGGGTGAGAGTTATCGCAAATTGGCATCACATTTGCAAATTTGTAGGTAGGATAGAGATAGAACTATTGTTTTTTACTTCAAAAGACAGTCATCCAACTTGTGGGTCTTCACCTTTGTGATGTTCAACATGAGCATTAACAACATCAGTGGCAGAAACAGTCAAAATCTAAACAATGCGAAGAATCAGAAGGAGAACAAAGCTCCAGTATACCTCTTCTTGACAATGAGGAATTAGAAATAGAAAATCATTATAATATGACACTTCTATTATTTCGGTTCTCTTCTACAACTTTTTGTCAAGCATATCCTAAGCATTTTAAGATCATAATATCGTGAGGTAAGAGTACTTTTTAAGTTGTTTCCAAAACACTATTTCAAAAACCTTGAGGAAACAAAATGTCTGAATGCCCAACAAGTATTGCCTGCTCTAACCCTTGAATTTAAGAGCCCATCATCCTTTTCGGAATGAGGTATAAGAGCAAGAGTAACACCATAATATCACTATGCATCTTCAATGATATTTATCACTCATAACCACGGCTATTGAAGTGCAAACAACAAGAGAAGAGAGTCAAACCCCAAAAAAAACAAAAAAAAAAAAAAAAAAAAAAAAAAAAGAGGAAGGAAATAAACATTCCCAAAGAAAATGCCAGACACCAAACTACATCTATAACTAGCTACCATCAAACCTAAAAGATACTAACAGTTCCTACTCAGATTATCTTGTCCACGCTTAACAGCCAGCCCCCAACAACTTGAGCCCTAAGATCATAATACAAATCAGAATACTATAATCATAAGGATATCATTCTACAATGTTGCATTTCTGAGCCAAGTCATCATGCTCAATAGGTAACAACTTTTCGCAGCTTAGGTTGGCTCCTTTTTGCACCTTCAATCTTTTCTCTTTCTGTTATCAAATTCACTGATTTTCATTTAATCTGAAATGCCTTATCAATGTGATTCATACCAAAGCCTTAATTGGAAGAAAAAAGAACCTGTACTTTAGCAACTAATGTGCAGTTCCCTAAACCTTAACCTTAGCACACAACATATAGTCAATCTCAAATGAATGTCGTGTCAAATTCACTCTCGTGAAAGTTTGACTTGCTTTTAGTTTGATGGTTAACAGAGAAAGTATTCATCTCTACCAACCTCCCCATCGAGCTGACAACAACATTGGCCTTGCTCATTCGCTTGCTTGTTGACGAGCTGACGATGTGATGACTTGCTCATTGGCTAAATGCTCACATCAAAGCCAAATCATGAAACTTTAGCTTCTTTTAAGTTCATGCTTACCAAAGAAAGTAAATCATCTCTACCAACCTCCCATGGCTATCAAGTTGGCGACAGGATGGGGCTTGCTCATTGTCGAGCTGACAAAAGGATGGTGATTGCTCATTGGCTTAGTGCCTAGTTTGCCAAAAGGTGGCAGAAGTGCAACAACCTCAACCCAACCAAACTAAGGCCTCATTTGGTTGCAATTGATGAAGGTATTAATCTTCATCATTAAGATTTCAATCATTTTTGTTTTGAACATTTGAATCTTAATCACTAAGTACGTTTATTTGTTTTTTAAAATTTTGCAATCACTTTATGCGTCTGAATGATTAAGATCATGAAACGAAGTCTTAGTAGGAGTTTGGACATGCGAATCGAATCATGGTTTGATTCAGTGTTAGGACATGTGACTTGGAATCGATATTTCAAATTGTAAATTATCCCCCAAAAAAAGAATTTGAGATTTCAAATTGCAGTTTCAATTTTTTTAAAATGTAAAAACTTGACCCAAGAAGGTAAATATTTTGCAAAACAAAAAAATCGGGGGACCCCCAAGCCTCACTAATCTTCTATCCATACCATCCTCGCCTCTTATCCACCCCCTTTCTTCAAACTAGCTATTAGTTAGTGGAAGGATTGTTCTTGTCAATGTGAAAAGGATTTATATTAAAGAATACCTATTTACTACTATTGCTGACTAATGGGTCTTTATAAACTAATGTATATTTGAAAGTTCGTAATCCCAAACATTTATTTATTTATATTTAGAAGAGGAACGTGGAGATACGCACTTAATAAATATGGCGCCTTAGATATACTAATATCTTATATTTATGAACTATGGTTTACTCATTTGGTACGATTGTCTAAAAATTGGAATAATGTTGATATTTTTCACAACTTGTGATGTTTTCATGTTTATGAGAAAAATACAACTTAAGAGATCCAAATTGCATGTCCAAACAAAACTTCAAACTCAAATCAATCAGATTTCAAATCATGTCCATGCATGCCTTAATATCATTTAGATGTCTGTTCAAAGGTCTCTACAAAGATGGCACGTAGTTCATCACTACTCTATCCATCTTCACCTCTAACTACCACCATTGTCATCGCCCAACATTGTCAACTACCACACCCCGCCACCACCGATCACCACAGCCACAATCCCACCCAATCACCAAAGTGACATAGTGAGTTGTCACCATCATTTACAATCAGCACCAACAACCACCATTATAACTGTGATATAATATTTAATTGATATAGTATTAGATTAATTTCATATTTTATTTATATTGTATATTCATTAAGCTTTAAATAAAGACAAGTTTCATATATTCAGATGTAGAGAAAACGAATAGAAGTAATTATGTAGTGCATCTTAATACATCATCTTAATGCTCAAACATCTAAAATCTTAATGACACATCTTAATAATCAGCTATGCATCCAGATTCATACATCTCAATCTTAATGAAAACAAATGAGGCATAGAGCAACCAATATGTTTGGTTTAATTATAGACATCTAAGAAAATCAAATAATAAAAGTAGCATATAACCAACTCAATAAACTGATCCCATATCACATTATATTCAATTGATCTCAATGAAAAATATGATTAAATAATCAAGATCAACAAAATCATAAATATTTATCATACCTTCTGTACGCCAGCAGACAGAAGCTCTCTTGGACAACTTGAATCTTCCCTTCCATCCTCACTAGTTTTAGCATCATCTGTCGCTACTCCATCAATGTTTACCGTCTCCTTAGATGAATAAAGTGATTCACCATCTTTCACAACCCTAACATTGTTTTTGGTTCTTCTTCGAGGTGGTACAGATTTCACGGGTACAGAATCCGTAATCTCGGGTTCGGTTACTTTAATGGAATCCAAATCATCCACTACACCAGCCCCAACTTTTAAGGGCTTTTGTGGATTTAATTTTGACTTTTAAAGTTCTGTGTAAACTTCCAATATAAGCATGATTCTTCAACCACTTAGCTACCTTGGACCGTATGTCAGGAACCATTTTACCATCCTGCAATTAGCAGAGTTGTAGATCAAGAGAAGTATCAGTGCATTATCAAAAAGAAATCAACTCATCTTCAAGAGAGAGAATTCCTGAGTTTCTTATCATGTGCATAACACACAAAAAGTATAAAGGAGAATACAAGAACAAAGAAAAATTACATTGAGCATCGAGGCCAACAAATCTGAAGGTACACCAATCTCCACAGCAACATCTTTTACATCAACCTTTTTCTGCTGTATTAACTACAAAAAGAATGAATATATTCAATATTTTATAAATTTAAATGGCATATAAAACTAGAATCAAAGAAGAAAAAAAGGTTATCCAGATTAAAAGTACAGATACCAAAATCTTATGGGGTATATACTTCCAGAATAAAATCAATCATCCATTGTCAAACAGACCATCGTATCTTATTTAATTTTCATATTGACAGAAGCTGATATCTACTTGGACATTTCTGCACCTCCAATGGGCATTCATTGAATTGTGTTAATACAAGAAAACCACACATACAATGATGCAAAGACTAATATATCGGTATATCATTTCATCACAGTTTTCAAGATTTGCCAACATGATCTCTGAGTATGTGAATGTACGGTTGCTACTTAGCCTAGATGGACAATACCTTTTTCAATATCATGGTGAAATCTACAGGATCAGCCACATCACCATCTTTGTTTTCACACAAGTCCCTATTAATAGGCTGCTGTGGAACACCGTATTCTGTTTGGTGTCTAAGATTCAGGCCCTTCTCCAGCAGCCCTTCCTGTTGTAATCCATCATCATTCAACTTATCTAAACCTGAGCTGGAACTGTCCGTGTGCAACACCATTTTGTCTCCATTTCTTAAGCCAAGCTTTAACTTGTGTGATTTGGCTGTGACTGACCCAGCCAACTGATTGTTATCTGTGGAGCAAGAAACAACATCTACTGCAGATCCTTTACCTTGTTGACTGCTACTGCTGATCTGGAAATCTGAATGCTTCGAGCAGAATGCACGTAATTCAACCTAAAAGCATTGGAAATAAGTAGGTAAAGAGTAACAAGGAGGACACTTTAAATCAACATGATGTTACAAAAGGAAGGATCAAAGTACATTTAGTATAAAATAACATCAACTCGAAAACCGAAATCAGAAAAGGATTATCAGTTCAATATTACAGATAAAAAGAACCACGACAGGAAGAACAAGAATTTTAAAAAACAGAAAACAAGAGCTCACATCATCACATCCAAGTTTGCCCCATATCTCCATTCTGTGGCTTGCTTCCCTGGCACATATAGGATGGAAAGAAGTCCTACAAGCTCCTACAATCATTAAGAAAAGAAATTAACAAAGAACAAGCCCTGGAAGTCTACAGAAATAGTGTAGAACGAATGATTTTTCAGACTGAATCTATAAGTTTATTTGGTTTTCCTTCTCTCTCCAAGCAAGGTACATTATAGGAGTTTTTTAAAAGAGGGGCAAAGGTAGACCCATAATGCAGTTTTTTTTTTTAATATTCCACCTCTACAAGACTCACTATCAAAATATTCAGCAACGTCACATGAAACTGGAGAAATAAAATCACCAATTGCACACAATTCAGTGTCTGACTAAGCCAGATAGAAACTACTAAATTCTCAGTTGCTGAAATTGCATTGCTGTGCAAATAGTTTGCCTTGGTAGTTTGAAATTACATTACATCGTTGATGAAAAACTCTTCTAAGGATGCAACCATAATAGTATTTTTACAGAAAAGGTGTGTAAAACGCCATCTACAAAATGTGTGCTTCAGTGTCGTCAGTAAGGCTTTAAGACAAAAACTTTTCGTTGTGAAAGAGTGTTTTCTGCAGCAGTGACGCTAAACAATTAGTATATCATTTTACTGTGATAAATCAATTTCTTTGTCTATAGATTGTTATTCATACTTGTATATATTATCCTTGACTAAAAATATATATATTTGTATTTTTTTCCTGTTTGCCCTTCTTTCCATAGAAACCCTCATTTTATTTGTGATTTGGACTTAAAGACCCATCCGGACCTCAGAGCTTTTTGGCGCTTCTCACTTTGGACAACACTGGTCCACATGGCTAACAAAGAGTACATCTATAACATCTGCAAAGTTAAAAGGCAAACCTGACACCTGTCCCCCTTATTTCCTTTCACTCATTGTTTCATCTTCCAAAAAAGCACCTCATAGAGCCACCTTCTATGCGAAAACCACCACAAAATAATTCCTCGACCCCCCCCCCTTTTTTCTAAAAACAACACTAGCAGAAAAAGAGAAGGCAGCAAACTCTCACCATCTTTCTTTTCTCACTCCATTGCCATTATATAACAAAAGCTTTGGTCTCTCACATCCATTCCACAGATCCTCCATAACCTCATTCATCCATTGGTCCCGATTGAATCTTCGGACACCCAAAAAAAATATGAAGTGCTTGGAACTGGTTAAAAAAGGGCCAAAAATCCACCAGTAAACCCTATTCCACTATCCTTTCTTCCCCCTGTGCAGAATCCTTCTAAGAAAATGGCCACGTGAGACCCACGAAAAAAGCTCCAATAGAGACCAAACCCAAAAACAACAACAACCCTCGCGTGAAAAGTACCACTAGCTGACAAACAAGCACCATAAATCATCACCGTTCCCCATCAGCAGCCTTTCCAAAAGAGAAAAAAAATCGCCAACTACCTTCTTACTACCATAGAACCCACCAAAGGAATCGTCCATCACCAAAAACAACCTTCATCAACCAGACCCACCAAAAAAAAGGCACAAAAAATAACAATACTAAGAACACCATCTAAGAATACATAGGTTGGAGATAGTTCGAGAAAGTTGGTTTTGCGGTGGAGAAGAGCTCTTGGATAAGTGATGAGGTGATTGTTCACCTTTCAGAAAGAGTGAATGATAAAAACTTGAAGGGAAAAAATAAAGGAAAAAGGGTTGTCCCTAAATTCTACAAAGTGGTAGATATGCCCTGCATTAATAGTTTGCCATGTGAAGAAATCGTGGAGTCCAAGTTGCAAATCAAAATGATTAGATGCTAATCAGACCCAACTAATGCTCCAGTTGCATCTAAGGGAATATGTAGGCCATTTAATATAAGAACAAGAGCAAAGCTGGCCCAAACTATTCACGGGGCATACTTGGAACATTTCACTTAATTCAAGCAAAAACTTGGAAGGTTTGTTTCAAACAGGGGCAGGGTATGCAGGTATTATTAATTACTCAAAAAAAAAATTGGATCAAATGATCATAAACCACCAAAGCTACCAAAGCTCTAAACGATCTACTACTCCTTTACTTGTCTAGGATAATAGACTGTTTATCCAAGTAATGACTAGAAATTCACAATTATAAAGTGTCTTGAGTTAAACGAGAATCCTTGAGGAGTGGAAACTGGCAGCCACATATTTTTGCATTGCTCAGTGGTCGGACAAATTTGGACATTATTCTTATATTGTTTCAAGATCACTATTGGTATTCCAAACACAGTCAAAGAGCTACTAAAGCTCCAGGGGTATTAATAAAACCATTAAAAAGGATTTCGTGCAGCGTCCCTGTGTCTATATGTTGTAATACATGGAATGAAAGAAATGTGAGATGCTCTAAGAGAAATCATTAGTGTGTCCAACAGCTTAAAATAATGCTGATTGGTTGACTTTGGGTGTAAATATAAAACCAACATAGCCAGGTAATCCATAAAGTGATGTAGGGAAGGAGGGGACAAAGAGACTACGCGACCTTAAACTTTAGGCCTTTTTTCAACCATCTACAGCATCTCTACCTCTAGGGTAGTGGGTAAGGTCTGCATACACTCTACCCTCCCCAGACTCTACTTAGTGGGTTTACACTGAGTATGTTATTGTTGTAATCTCTGAACCATCTCATCAAAAAGAAACTACTACAGATCCCCTTCATATTGCAGAAAGCCTTTGAGTGGTCGACACCAAACAAACTGAAAAGAAAGTTCTCTACATAGACTGATGTAACCAGTAAAGCTATTCTACGGACTGCTTAGAAGTTTATCAGCAACTACAGCTCCATTTTTGGGTTGTAACCTAGATATTTACTGATCAAAGTCTCTGATCCAGTGACCTCCTCATATTCTAATGACCCAAATATATTTTTGTGAAAAGCCCAACTCCCCCCAGACAGAAAATGGGAAACAGAGGAAAGAGGAACAAAAAAAAAGTATAATCTGCAGAAAGTTTCCAGTTTCTCTTAACCAATGGAAGTCAACAGCCCCAAGTACATTTCAGAAAAATAACAGGTATATCAAGTTCATTACTGAATCACATTGGTGTTGCTCTATCCAGCTATCCTACATGGTAACTCCAAAGCTGTGTTTCAAGAAGAGAACATAAGGAAAGATCTAAAACCTTTTTCATGAGTTGTAGGAACAGAGTGGATGAAGTGGAGAATGAACACGGCAATCAAAAAAGAATGAACACTGCAACCAAATAAGATTTATTTCTTCTTAATTCTTGCAGAATTACAAATGATTGATAAAATAAGATGAAAGCCCAAGAAAACTGATATAAGTACATACAAGAATGTCAAATATGCAAACAACGAAGTCACTGGCTATAAATAGAAAGACTTTTAACTTTGTCAAATAGTAGCTTCCAATTAACCAAACCAAACATCTTCGAGAAAATCATCAAACGAAGAAATGCAGGAATGGTAAAGAAAGGAAGCAGCAAGACATACCATTACTGCACCGAACACACGCCCCATGTTTCACCTTGCACAGATAACAAATTAACTTCTTCCGTGTATCCTTTATGCCATCAACATTCAATATCGGTTCCATGACGGAATCCTCGTTCTTTCTAAACAAAATACCTCAGGGAATCCACTTGACAAACAAAAACAATGGGAAACATAACTCATTCCAGAAAGATTCTTCACTTGCCCAGGGACATCCTTTTCCTACTAGGTTTCAGAGCACCACCGCTTTTTGGGCAAAGAAGGCATGGCTTGTCAATACTTACCGCCTCATTATTTTGCTTGCACAAGACACACAACCAAGTGCCATCACCATCCGTCTGACACAATAGGCATCTCTGTGAACAGTGATTACTACAAAGCACTAGAAAATATCAGGTGTGTTTCAGCACCCCACCGGCCGAAAACAGCAAATCACACATAAGGAACCAGCTACCACCAGCCGACGAAGGCACAAACTCACCCCACCCAACATCAATCCAATAAGAGCACCGAAAGAGAAAACAAAGACGAAAGTACCAAAACCCCGGCGCAAAAAAAGGATCCCCAAAGATCACTCTCCCACCAACCCGCGCCGCTCACCACCCAGTTTCGCAACTAACGTCATATTCGGATGCTCCCTTTACAGGGCGGCCAGCGAGGCAACTGAGAAAAGCTTTCTCCAAATACTGCATCTCCACCCAAAAGCTTCCTTTTCTTTGAAGGTCGTTCAGAGGCAATATATATCTTATTCCTAGAACCTAATAGCCATTCCAACCCACTGAAAGGCAAAGAGGGGGACGAACAGGGCATTCACATTTCCATCATTTTCTTCTTTAGACAATTCCATTTCCTTTCCTCCTTCACTGTCGACGTCCATAAATTGCTCATTCTCCTTCTCTTCTTTAGCCGTCACCCCACTATCATTCACTGCACTACCCACATTCTCAAACGTAGGAATGTACAATAATTTCTGATCATTACCCAAAAACTCAAAAGACCGAAGTTTATACCATCTATCAATATCTTCCACAGTTAAGACACGAAAGTATTCCTCCACATCATCCCAGAATCCACTATTCCGACCCCCCTTTTGCCGGGAAGACGACTTCTTCTTAGTTTCAGTCCCTGCATGAGACTTCTTATGCCGTTTTCTACTATCAGAATTCTTATTTAACAACTGAGCTAAGTTATTAGGTAAAGTAAGGTGCAGAGTAGAGGAAGAAGATGGCTGTGACTGAGAATTAGAATCCTCAGAATCAAAAGGACAACGCAGAGACAAAGCTTTTCTTGCCTGTGTATAAAAGTCTATCCCATTCCCAATTTGTTGTGGCAGTTCCGTAATTTTCTCCAACTTTGAGGGCTTTTCCGTAATTTCGTTTTCCGAAACCCTAGGTACAAGAGGTATTGAACATGGCTTCTTTTCCTCCCCTTCGTTATTCCTTACCATCATCTTCCTCCGCCGCTGACATCTCCCTCCACCATCACCACCAGTCATCGCCGCCGCCACCATCCACTTCCACAACCACCCTTGCAACATACATCACCACCGACAACCTGAAAAACCTTAACAAATCTACAGCGATACAATACAGATAAACGCTCTGAGATTTGTAATTCCTATGGACGATAGAAACAGAGAAAGATGTTGTTGTTGTTGATGAGAGAAGAGAGTCCCTTCGTTCGTGCGAAATAGGAAAGCTAGGGTTAGGGTTTGTTGTTATTTTTATCGGGGCATGTTTTTTGGATCCGTTTTTTTTCTTTTTTGATTTGTTTTTTTTTTTTTTTTTTTTTTTTTTTTGGAAGAATCGGGATTTTCGGATGAACGTTAGAGAGAGAGAAGTGTGATGTTTTTAATTTTAGTTTCGGTTTTTAAAGTAGTTATAAATAATAAAAATAATAAATACAGTTGGGGCTATTTTTTAAATAAGAAAAAGAGAATGGCAAATGGCATATAGTGGGTAGGAGGACGAAATTTATTTTTTTGTGTTGCCCTTTTTGCAAATATGATGAATTAGTATCGGGAATTCCTTTGCCTAATTTTCCAGCCATTTACTACCTTTATATTATTGAATTGGTTCGCAAAAATTAAATTATCCACGAAATTTAATTTTTGTAATATTAATTTACAATTTTAATGAGACAATATTATTAAATTATCTACAACACAAACGAATCAGGTATGGATGGTATAGAAAATGTTAACGTAGGGGGTGAAACACAGGAGGTGAGGACGAGAAAAAAGAGAAGAGACCGCTGAATTACATCGCAGATAATAGCATTGGTCATTCAATTAAGAGAGCAATTGATTTGAAATATATTTAGTTGAACATTTAGGATCAAAATATCCACTCAACTATTCACTATTTTTTCCTCCAAATATATTGGTACTGTAAAAAAATCGTATTCTTTTTCTTAGTTGGCATGACATGTCATTAAAGTGTTTTTTAATAATAGTCTAATTTAATTCATTAAATCATATTTCACTTTAAAGGATAGTCATATATTTTTAAAAAAATAAATATTCAGTTTATTAAAAATAATTTTTCATATTTAAAATTTTTTATCATAATTAAACTTTTATATTTTCTATGTGTATGAAAACATAAATTTTTTAAAATGTCTATAATGTTGATCAATTGGATACCTTATTAGGACAACAATACATTCAAAAATAAACTTGATATCACAAATTATTCAATGAACGCTAAATTTTAATAATTAATATAAGGGTGTATAAAATCAATATATTAAAGATCAATTAATACACAATTAATACTGATTGTGCATTGGGCAAATCATTGCTTCTGATATTTATTTTGTTAAAAAAAAAAATTGAAGAATATTATATTTTTATCCATTTAAAATACGAAATACCTCAAAAAGTCTCCTCAAAAACTCTAGTTGATATGTCTGGAATTAAAAGTCATCATTTAAAGAACACAGAATAGACCTATTTAAATTCATCAAACTAGCCTCTACAAAATAAATAATAAATTACGATGGGAGTAATTATGAAGGATATAGGTGTGTTTGGGTCATTGAAGGAGAATGTTTCCATGGAAGAAATGTTTTTCCTAAGGAAAAACAAGTAGGTTTTGGACTTATTTTCTGTGTTTGATTGTGAGTAGAAAATTGAAAATATTTTTCCGAAAATGATTTTAAGATTGATTTATAATGAGAAAATGTTTTGATGAAGACATCTTTATTTTACTAGAGTTATAAAAAAAAATAATTTATGGGAATTAAACATAGTTTTTAAAAAACAAAATTACTCTTTTATTGGGGTGGTGGTGGGGGGGGTGGGGGTGGGGTGGGGTTGGGGTAGTGGGAGGAGGGGTGGTGGTAGGAGTGGGAAAAAAAAATAAAAAATTTGAAGTTGATAGTATTTTTAAATAAACAAAGAGTAATTTTTTTTGGGGGGTTGGGGTTGGGAGGGTGGTTGGGTGAGCCGTGAGGGGGCGTATGAGTTTAAAAAATTAAAAATTTGAAGTGAAATACTTTTAAAACGAAAAAATAAAGTTTGTGAGCGAGGAGGGGGCGGGGGTGGCTTGGCTAGTGGATGGGTGGGGTGGGTCAGGGATCGGGGTGAATTGAATATAATAAAAAATTTTAAATTGAAAAATATTTTTTATAAAAATTGACGGTTTTCCCCCAAAAAAATGTTAATGTAAAAATGCATGAGAGGTTTGGAAAATGTTTTCCTTTATTTTTGAAGGAAGTTATTTCCTTATTTGGAGAAAAAATGAGTTGATTTCTGAAAAAAAAACATTTTTTCCAAAAAGTTTTGTCCCCAAACACCAAAAATGGGAAAATTGGAAAACATTTGCCGAAAATGTTTCCGTCATTACTAAACACCCTCTAAAGAAAAATAGATTTTAAAAAATCTAGTTACTTTATATAATGTCACCAAACAAAATTCAATGAAAAAAATCTCGTGTTGCATTTTTTATCCTGATTAATTTTAAAATTTTCAAAACTAAATTGTTTGAAATTTTAAGCAAATTGGTTTTTCAAAAGTATTAGATAAATTTGTAAGGTGACCAAAAATTTGATAAAGAAAGAGGAGAAAGAAAAATCTTATTTAACTTTTTTTTAATTATTTTATTCTTTGATTAGGATATTATATTTATATTATAACTTTCATTACAATTTAAATCAATACAATACATACTAATAATTCATTTAATTTTCCCTATTTAATTCTATAATATTAGAATTATTATGAAAATTAACTATACTGATAAATAAAGATTAAAATTTTATTTCTATAAATATTATTTTCACTTACTATCTTACTTTTAAAAAAAAACAAAGATAGTGTAAAGTATATAGGGATTTCAAAGCACTCAAAATAGTATTTTTTTAATAATTAATCAAACCTTCAATTTTATTGTTTAACTATACAATTATGATTATGAAGTAATATAAACTTGAGTGAATTTGATATTCAATGTTTTTTTGAATGTATGTGTTCTAAACTAATTCAAAATTAATGAGATTTTTATAGTATAGTACGTTTTAAAAAAACGTATTCTGCATGGACAATAAAAAACATAAAGTTAACTTATGATAAAACAAAAATTAAGTATGAAAATGTATTCTTAATAAATTAATTAAAAAATTTAAAAATAATATGATCCATGATTTTAGTTAAATGAGTTTAATGGGATTAAGTAGTCTATTACTAAAAAAATACTTAATGGACTTGTCATGTCAACTAGAGAGATGATGCTTTTGAAGTATCAGTAGAAGTATATTTGGGAGAAAAAAAAATATGATAGTGAGTGTTATTTTGTCCTAAATGAAACATTAAAGATGATATTCTCAAGGGACATTCTCTTAACTTGGGGTGTGGCCAGTTAGGGAATTGACTCTAATTTAAAGATTATGTGAGTTAGATCAATTTGAATTACAAAATGTGTAAGAAAGTAAAATTTCATATAAAAAAGGAGGTTACGACAAAATTTGAATATGATAATATAAAGCGAAAATAGCAATGTGTTGATTTGATTTCAATAAATTCATAGTAGAAATTTTTTTGGACGAACTTTGATGAATGCTCAAAATTGACGAATAAAGATAATATTGTTAAAGAAAAATATGAGAAATTAGTTAAAGATACGATGCAGTATAATTTATAAATCATACTAGGTAAATTTTTCGCGCTTCGCATGGTGGAGAACTACGTCAATAATTTACTTTTGAACATTTTATAATACAAGTGTTTTCGAGTGGGTGCAATCCAACGATAAATTGTCAATACTATTTTATCCAAAGATGAAATGAATTATTTTTTTAGTGTTAAAATCAAAGAGATTTGATTCTAAGTGTTTATGAATTTTGTTAGTAATTCTTCATTTTACTGTAGTTATTCATCACCAAAGTCTTTAGAAAAGATAGGTAATTATTTCATTGTCTACATTTGTATTTTCCAAAAATTGTACAAACATTTTATTCACCAAGGCATCTACATACAAAAAATCAAAATATTATACATCTTATATAATTGATAAGTTATTTTAAATTTTAAAAAATATCTCTTTGAGTTCAATGAAATAATGTATGACACTCGAGTAATTTGGACTAAAGAATGTCTTGGCATGTCCTTTATTCAAAATCAATTGCAGTGTATGACATTACTTTGATAGCCAAAAAAGCTATTTGTTTTTATGTTTCTATAAAATATGTTAAAACATAACCCGTAATTAAGTAAAATGTCTACGTTTGACTTGACACCGAAGTTTATTTAAAAAATAAAAAAAGACTTTGATTTATGTGGATCTAAACGTAAACAGTTATGTCAAATGTATAAAAAATTGTCCTTTTATCTTGTGGTCTTAACGCCCGTGGAAAGTTTGTTAACCAAAAAAGAGTAGAGTCGTCTTTTTAAACTGACTAAAAAGGAGAGGAGATCATTCTTTTTGAAAAAGGAAAAGCGATTCTTTTGTAACGTTTTAATCTAATGTTCATAAAGGGAGATAATTGTTTTACTTTAATATTTGATGATTAATGGGATACCATCCCTAGCTTTGAGTGGTAATCATGAGCTTCAATCCAACATTTGAACCTCAAACTTTTAATTAAGGTTCAATACAATACTAACCATCTCACTGCGTTCCTTTATTTTTTGGATATCACTAGTCAATTGAATGTCTTAATAAGATAAAAGTTGAATAACTTAAAATCTATGGTGGAGTGGTTACACCATAACTTCTGAACACTCAAAAGTTCCTTCTTGGACAAACCCATTTCAGTGTGTAGTTATGATAAACTTAATAAATGATCAAAAAATCATTTATTTTTTAAGTTCAAGAATTTAAATTTATGTAACACTTATAGTCTAATGATTACATCAAACTCTTGATTAACATATTTCTACTTCAGCATAATGATCAAAAGCATAAACATAAACAATAAATTTAAAACATGTATGAAAACAACAATTAATAACATAAACATAAATTAATAACGGTAGAAATATAGAAGGATTTTTAACAAAAGAATGAAATAGAAATGAAAAATCGAGTTCATTAAATGCACAATGTCCCCTTAAGAAAACTAGTCCTCTATATTAACTAACGTTTAAAGGAATATATCCTCTCAGGATAGAACGATGTTATTCACCATTGTGTTGATATAAAAACAGTGATGTTAGTGAACCACTAAACAAGAGCAGAGTACACAAATATTTAATTGTGGAGATGTAAAAGAAGGAGTTCAGAATTTCTGTTGTTTCATTATGAGAGAAAATCCCTCTATTTTAAACATCAAAGAGTTGTGTGAATAAATCTATATTGTGCCTTATCGGAAAGGTCATAACTCATTTCGGACAAAGTCACAAAACCTTCTTATAACAAAGTCACCAAACTTATCACAAAAGCCGCACACTTTTTCACAAAAGTCGAAAACTTTTCACAAAAAGTCGGCAACCTTTCATTAAAAGTCGTAAAAACTTTCAAAAAGTCAACTTTCATGAAAGGGAAATTAATTTTGGAAATTACGAATTAAAAGGGAAACATGATTTGTGGATGGCGGCCACGAGGCGGACCGGATTCTGTGGGTGTTGTGTGTTAAGATTGCTTTGTATAGTGATAAATTTTATGGATCTAATTGCTAAGAATGATTTTTCTTAATTTATGATTAATTAAATAGCATTTAAGGATAAAAGGTAACGTCTGACATTGTTTTGTGGCTATTTTATAATAATTAGTTTTTGGTCGTTGGCTTTACTTTTGGACACTCGACGTTTTTTGATTATATTTGTATAAAGTGAATTGTACATTTGATTTTGGTATATTTACTTTGTCCTTTTCTTCTTCCGCGTGTTATCATTTAATGACCACACATCTTATAAATTTTTACTCTCTACGAATGTGAATATTCAAAATTAAATTTGACAATAAATATATATCTAAAATCAAATAAAATAATATAACTTTGTTTTCACACCCATTTTTTTATTTATTCACCGTATGGTCCCTTACTACTTTCTTTTCTTTTGTCTTCATTTAAAAAAATATTTGTGTTTTTTGAGATTACTTGATTGAATGAGATTTTTTTAGTAAGTAATTCCATTTTGTAGATTTATTTTTTACAAAATAGGAAAATTTATCTAGGCTAATTAAATTGGTATTTTTGCTTCAAATTCTCCTAAAATAAATACTTGTCTTTGGATTTTGAATTTGAAAAGAGCTCTGAATGTGTAGTATGTGGACACCCAATTTTGGGCCTAAAATTTTAAAATAGTGATTTTGGAGCTGTATTTATTTAATCAGCAAATTTTGGTCCGATGATTTAATATTATACATTAGAGGTCCAAGATACAAAAAAAAAAAAAAATTGCCTTTCCCAAACATTGTACCTCAAACAATTTTCAATTGTTAAATACTCCTACATCGGTAGGTTTACCCTTTTGAGGATTTTTGGGTTTCTCTATTAAATCCCACGTCATTCCAATATTTTTAGAGAGGATTTGCTGAGGGAAAAACAAAAAAGAAATACTCATGAAATTTTTGAGAATTCTTGGTTCCCGATTAGTTCAAAAATTTTTAAAGTTGGTTTTTGTGGGTTTTTCGAGTTGAGGAGGTGTGGAATCGTCGCTTTTCAAAAACTCGGCGAGTTCAGGTTCGATGTACAGAACCAAGTAATTTTTTCTTAGCCTTGTTTTATTTAATTACCAGCTTCTTTAGTTTTCTGTTTTATATGTAGCTTGTTTTGTTTTTTTTTGGTTTAATGTAGTTCTAAAAGCACATTACTATTTTTGGTTTATTGTAGTTTTATATTAGCTTAATTTTACGATCGAGTTTATTTATTTATATTACTATTATTTTAAAATTGTTAGAGTCAAAACTATTTAATACTTAAACTTTTCAGGGTTTTGTAATTATTCTATTTTAATGTTATTTTAATTTTTATTATATTTCGTTATTGTTTGTTTCCTGTTTCCATTTGTCATTACTGTTCTTTAGTGGTTGTTGTTTTCATATCTCTTGGGCTAAGTTTGTTTTGTTTTGTTTGATGTTAGTTTATATATTTTATATGTTGAAAAAGGGCGATGAAAAAAAATCGTATTCCGTCGGGTTTTTTTTAGAGGCCTCCCATTTTAAAAAGACGGAATTTAATTCAAAGTATATATTTTATAGTTGAAAGGGCGATGAAGAAATTACCGTCTCGATTTCCAAGGGCCTCCCATGGCAATAAGATGATATTTTATCTTAAGTTATTATTTGAGTTATTCATTTTTAGTTATATTTATTTGACACTAAAACTCTTTTGACTAAGTGTCTTACAGAACAACGAGGGTGCTTCTCCTTGAATTATTCGGAAAAAGTTCGCATTATAATTTCATTATTATCTTGTGAATATTGACGTTAGGCAAAACTTTTAGGGGCGATATTATTTTATTAGTGTGTATATTGAATGTTTATTATATTTTGTACATTATTTATTTTTCACTTTTCAATTTGAAAAAAAAAAATGAATTCCAGTCGGGAAACAACAATTGTGCGGGATTCCGAAGGGTGCATAAACCCCTATTCCCTTCGGAATTAATTAACCCTTACCTAGAATCGAATTGGTTTGAGATTAATTGGTGTCCTAGTTTTTCTAAAAATAGGTGGACGAGCTATTTTTTAAGAACTTCGTTTATTTTTAAAACTTTGTTAAAATTGAATCAATTAATCATTTTCGAGTTGCCGTGACGTTTCGCCCTATTTCGACAGTATGGATGTAAACATGGCATCTTTCAAATTAACTTCCTCTTAATAATTTTGAGGTTCATTTCTTTTCTTTTTTGTGTCACTTCAGTATATAGAGAAAATTTTCTTCTTTTTTCGCACAGAAGAAGAGCTTGAATATATGTATAATTTGTAAGAAGACGATTTTGAACTTGTCAAGATCTAACCTATCAGACCGTGTAGGTACCTACTTTAACACCTAAATAGGAAAACCTTCAACTCCAAATTTAATCATAACATGTGGAAATGAACACAATATAACTAAACACCCTATTTATCCTATCTATATATTGAACTATACCCATTTTGTGAAATTGTACATAGATCCCTCCCCAAAAAACTAGTCTAAACAAATTGAAGAGTTTTTAAGAGTACACATTTTATAAGGAATAAACAACTCTCACTACAAGGAGAGGAGTATGGAAGCTGTCGGAGATCGCCATCGCCTTTACCTATGGAACATCATTGATTCTTGCAACAAAAGTATGTCAAGTGGCGTAACAAGAGTAAATCAAACACAAGCACTAAGCAAAAAACATTTGACAGGCAATAGTTCATCGATTACAAAAAAACAAGAAAAAAAAACAATTCCACACATTTAATTAAAAAAAAAGATATAGAAGAAAAAACATGGGCAATACGAAAGTTACACCAATCCAAGTTTTTATCCACATTTTTATCAACCTAGGGTATGAATAACCATAACCAGTAAACTTTGGGTTTATATTTCTAGGTGTTTTGATATTCCTCACTAATGCAGGAACCTGGGGTCCCTGGCAGAGAGAGTTCTCTTCCAGATACAAATAGGGTACAGTCATAAAGTTCTCAGTCAGGTGGTAAGGGTGAAAAGGTGCTAGTCCACACCACTAAGAAGAGGGACGAGGATTGTATGTGTTCAGTATCCAACAAAGGCAGAGGGGACCTGGCTACCAGCAAAGTTCCTCCTAAGAACATAATTGGTTAACAGCTGAAAGCTGTACGTCAGGAGGTTGGTACGCGCGTCAGCGTACTTACACAGTCAGAATGGAGGAGGGTGTTGTGGCCAAGAGGATTAATAACTGCTCATGTTTGAGCTTTTACGGCATGGCCAAACACAATAACTTAAATTATATTAAGGAAAAATCTTTTTGGTAAGGAAAGCCTTGTCCAGAAGGAAGCCTGCCCGGCAAGAACTCTGGTTAAGGTCCCTACACCGCACGACATAACATAAAAAAGAAAGAAGGATAAACCAGACGAGAGTCTTACTGCTACCTCCGAGTCTGACCAATCTAGTTTCTCGGCTTTTAGGGCTTCTTTAGGAATCCCTTGCTCTCGATCCTTCGGCATGGGCAGTTTTACGAAAGCCGGAAGGAAATGGAAGACTGGGCGATTTAGTTGCCTATTCACTCATTAGTGGGGCATATAATATAGCTCGGAAAAAGCCGATAGGAACTAATAGAGAGCTCAGCTGTTGAGGTAAGTTCCGATAGGAGTAGCTCCGGGTATTCCTAAAAATTTCTTCTTATAGGTTATATTTTTTCTCTTAATTAAAGAAGCAGGGAAGAGGAATCGCTCCCCGATTGGGAATCTTTGTACACTTATTCGCCTTATCTTTTTTTTATTGATTCCAGCCTCTGACATATAGAAAATCTGTTTAGGAAGCGTAGGAGCGTGCCCCGCTTATCGCCCCGATGTACGGGTAGGGGGACAGCAACCAAATGAAAAGTGAAACTTATTGTTTCGTTTACCTTTGTCTCTTCGAAAAACGATATAGAAGGAAGGCAGTAGCTCCTCCTACATACGAGGAAGTTAGGCGAGATCTGAAACTATAGGTATGATTTCATTTTAGCCTTTGAGACAAAAGAGAAAGTTATAGTAGTTATTCATTCATCCAAAGAAGGAAAGTCAGCCAGAGCAAAACCTTTTTCAAGGAAAGATAATAAACAAGAAGTTTACAGGGACCTGGTCCCCCCAGCAAGGATGCGGACATGAAAAAGGACGAAAAGACAGAGTCAGAAAAAGTGTCATCTCTGATTCGGTAGGTGCAAGCTTTTCCAAACAGCAGACCTTCAGCCAATGGGCTGCTTCAAACGAATTGTGGGAAATTAATTATCTACTTTCCAACAAATTACAAATTTAAGAACTTGGCAAATTAAAAGTTGGATTTTTCTCTGTAAATCCAACAAGTTTGAAACAAAAAGGTAAACTCTTCAAAGGAATAACATTGCTCAAAACTCAATAGAAGGACTGAGAGAGTTAAAGAAGGATCCTTTTTGTTGTATTTAGGAGCATTGGTCTATATACTTACATTGTACAATCTGTTCCTAAATCTATAAAGGATTCAGATATTTGTTTTTGGGTTTGTAAAAGTTCTCTGAAATCAGTTAAAGGTAACTGATTTAGTGGGCAACATTGTTTTGCGGCTTAGTCCAAAATTCTTAAAAGTAATTAGAGTTAGGTGGTTTATTGCGGCAGTGTGGTATCCGCCTTAAGCCAAAATTCTAAGTTATCTAGGGGTGATAACTTAGTGGGGCGGTGTTGTATCCGCTTGGCTTTTCAAGTAATAGGTAGATTACTTGATCGTGAGGATTAATGAACTTTTTCTAACATTGAATTTTAAACCGGGGTTCATTTATGCTTGAGAAGATTAGTGAAGACGGTTAACTTAAATCTGTGCAAACAGGTCGTGGTTTACTCCCTTGAACAAACAGTTTTAATGTAAAACTGTTGTGTTGTGTTTCTATATTGTTTATTTTATGCAATTGTTCTTGCTGTGTCAAGGGACCTGGACCGTTGACTGGTAGTGGACGCACATATTCCAACACTTTGATCCAGCTTTCTACCTCAGTTCGCTATCTACTATAAGTAAACATTCAACCCTCTTGCCACTTTAAGGTTTTTCACGCCTAGTTTTTAGGTCGCACTAAAGATTCCTAAACCAATCTGTTATGCCACCTTTATATTAGATTATAACATAACCCTTCTATCATATAGATATTACTGAATACAAGACCACACTAACCTTATCATCGACTTCGGGAAAGAGTTGAAGAATGGACTGAGGCAGGGAAGACCTTGTTGTTAGGATGACCTTTCGCATCAGAGAAGCCCTACTTATACCCCCACTTTATCTTATTATTAATGGATCAATTAAACAACTTTATAAATAAAAAAGAAATTTCGAACGGCTACAAAAGTGAATAACTTGATTACAAACTATAGTCTTTGTTTGTTCGACTGAACGATTTGAATCGATTGGACTTCATTCTGAGTGTTAACCTACCTACTACTCTTCCTCAAGTTGTCATGTTAATACCTGGACTTTTGACCAATTAGTGGATCACTCGCGTGACTCTTAGTAAAACCATTTTTACTCGAATCTTCCTTAGCAGAAATATTCTGAACATGTTCTAAACATTAAACAATCATAACTAGTCCTAAAATTTAAATTATGCACTAGACCCTTGTCATCAGCCTGGTTTAGTAATTATCACTTAGAAAAATAGATAACATGTAATTGTAATCATAATAATAACATAGTTCAGACATCTAGTTGATACCCTTACTTGATGTGTACAATAAAGATTAACAAACTTAGTACACTAAGTCAAATATGATTAATCACAACGGCTTGACCTTGACATCTGAACTGGATCCAAGCTCGACACTTGATATAGGATCTGACCTTGACTATCGATCCAAAACCTGGCTCTGACATCTGACTGAGGACCCAACTTCTAAAATTAGAACTGACCCTAACATTGACAATTGATTTGGAAATCGAAACTCGTCACCTAATTTAGAACCCAACCTCGACTCTCAAACTAAAATCTGACTTTGACACCCAACTCGAAACACTATTCAGACACATGATTTGGGACCCGACCTTAATATCTAATTTGGGATTCGACCTTCAATCTTAAGTTGAGATTTGACCCCGACTCAATTTATGACTCGAGAGGTAGTTCTTGAATCGAGGTCATAAGTCAAATATCAAATTAGTAGTCAGATCTTGAATTAGTATTGAGAATCAATATCCTAGACTTAAGTTACGATAACAAATGAGAGTCGTGAGGTTAAAGAAAATGTTTTCCTTTCTTTTTAAAGATAAATCATTTTTTCTTCAATTCGAGAAAAATAAGTTGATTTTAAATATATTTTTCTAAAACGTTTTAGTCTAATCAAATATGAAAAAATGAGAAACATATTCTAGAAGATATTTTCCAACATATCAAACAAACTCATGAGATACTATATAACTCTTGCCATAAAGGTAAAACTTACCTTAGGCCTCATTTGTTTTCATTAAGATTAAGACGCGCGAATCTGAATGCACATCTGAATGATTAAGATCATGTCACTAGATCTGAACACTAAATGATTAACACAGTTTGTCACTAAACACGCACACGCACGCGCGCATACGCACACAATTTCGTTAATATGTACACACAATAAATATTATAATTCAACTAATAGTAGTAAAATATTACATTAACAAGATATTAGAATAAACGTCATTCTTCGATAAATGTTAAGATATTTAAATTATAAATTAGTATTTTAACTTTGATAAAAATAAAATGAAATTACATAGACAATGTATATAAATTATACTAATAAAAGTAACAGTAAGAAAATGATAAACGTTAAGATATTTAAATTATAAATTAATATTTTAACTTTGATAAAAATAAAATTAAATTGCATGGACTATTTATATAAATTATAATAATAAAAGTAAAGAAAACAATATAGTCATTCTTTTTAAAAAAATTCAAAAACACATATTTATATAGTTGTTTTGCACTTTAGTTAAAATAAAAAATTTACAATAAATTTTATCAAATCTTGGTAAACATGCTGCAAGAACAAAAATAAAAAGTATAATAAAAATAATTTGGATAATTAATAAAGTTGGAGAATATGAGAGACTTGAATTTTTATCGAAGAAAAAATATGGAGCACAACTTTTTTTCCAAAAATAAGTGTCTTTAAAAGGAATGATAAGAATAAAGATCTTCTGTCCAGATCTAATGACCTGTTGTAGATCTGTCTTCTTCAGGTCCTTTAAACCCATTAAAAAAAATTTTGTGTCCAAAAGACGCAAACACACTTAATGATCTTATCTTTGAAATTCAGATTCGAACCTCCCTTGAATGCAAACAAAAAATGAGAACCTTAAGAGCTTTATGAAAACTACTTATATAAGGGACCCAACAATTAGTTACTAATTAACAAGTCTCCCTTTAAGGGCTGTTAACTTTTTCTTTAAAGAAAAAACATAGTTCACGGCTTAAAAAAATAACTTTTTGGCCACAGACAATTAGTTTAACCTACTAACTTCACTAAGTCTAACTTATGGGGTATTATATAACTTATGGCTTACGGTAATAATTGGAACATGTCTAATGGGCAACATACCTAAGTTTTAACTTTTGTCTATAAGACAATCTTTGGTCAATGAGCATCCGCCTTATGAGTAAAAGTTTAAATATTTGCCGTATGAATAAAATTTATCAAATAGTGCAGAAAATCAAAACCACCTCTTATGAAAGTCATTTTATAAAAAAATTCTTAACGAGAACAAAATAAGAAAACAATCCATTTTGAGGTTAATTATGAACTCGACTCATCTATAAGTACATAGATCAAAGTTTGGGTAATTTAAAATTGAGAAAATAGCTATATTTCTGAACTATCTTAAATAGTATGTATATACCTTTCATTTTAATATATGTATGTACATGCCTTTGCCATAATTTTTTTTGGATTGCTTATATCCTTTTGCCAAGCAGAGGGACACATGACGTTATCCTAGGTATTTATTCGATTTAAATCTATTTGCTCAAAATTGAATAGTCCACCCAATTATCCATCCAAAAATTCAATGAAAACCCTAATTAAATTATTTGGACAAACGAGCTGCAACAATGATTAACTGCAAATAAGTTGCAACAACAAAGGAGTTCATGCTTATGGAAAAAACATTTTTTTAAAAGAAAGACACACATCTTTCATAGTCTAATTGCAAAGCAAATGCTGTTTGTTGACAGTAATAGGCTAGTAAGAGTCAACTGAGTACCTCCCAACTCGTATATACTAACAATTGTATCAGAAAAAAGTTTATATTTTGAAACCTTGATTTTTGAATATTTTTTATTTTTTCTTTCTTATCTTTAATTTTTCATGTGTATGCTTAGAACAATCATTGCCAGCCCACCAACAAATATATCTTGCAATCATAAGCAAGTTTAGCCCCCCCCCCCTCCGCCCCCCCCCCCCTCCCCCCAAAAAAACAAAACAAAAAAAAGGCCCTAAAGGTGAAGGGGTCAAACACCCACCCACAATTTAAGGCGGTGACCCTTTGATGATTGTTGGCCACGATGTCGTCGCTGCGCCAGGACATCAAAATAATAATTCATAATGTAATTCTATGAAAAATTATCTCAAGAACACTAATATATTAAAAGCCACAATTGGATCACAACAGAAATTATTGAATTTTAGAATTAGCATCTGATTTTTGATTCAATCTTAATTGGATTTTATTAAATTGAAAATGGATGGATTATTTTAATTTTGGGTAAACAAATTAAAATAGGATAAATCCCTAGGATGATGCCTCATTCCTCTTTGTATGGCTAAATGGTATACACAATAAAAAATTAACGACACGGACATTATACATGTATAAAGTATAACAAAGGATATAGATGTTAACCTAAGGGTGTTAAAATGAGTCCAAATACGTGTAACCCGCTCAATTAGCCCATAATTTTATGTGTTGAGGCTCAAAATAATTTTAATCGGGTTTCAATCTCAATCCATTCAAATCTTAAGCCATTTTAAGAGAATTTTCAATTTAGCCAATTTAGAGTCGGTTCGACATTGCTGCTAACATTTGCTTATTTTTAGAAGCACGTTTTGAAAATATTTTTTTTAGAAAAGTGCTTTTGAAAATAAGCAACTTGTGTTTGACTAAATTTATTTGAGGATTTTTTTTATAAGCAAATTTACTTTTATGATTAAATGGTCATAATTCAGGCTTTTCAATCATATAATTCTGAGGTTAAATCTTTCTTTTTTTTCTAATCTTGCAAAAATATTATTATTACCCTTTTTTTCTAATTTTAAAATGTAGTACGTATAATAAAAATACAACGCAAAAGAAAATATAAAATTAAATATATTAAAATAAAAATAATATTATTGAACTAAATAAACTTCCCATTGGGGAATCTTTTCAATAGTCTTTGGGAACAACTACTTTTTCCGCTTTCATTTTTTTAAGCAAAAAATTTTAGCTTATTTTTGACCAAAAAAAAATTGATTTCACTTTCATTTAAGAGCATTTTTAGAGGTTAGGCAAACATCTAAATTTTCAAAGATTTTTCTTTTCTCAAAACAAGTGTCTCAATCAGTTTTAATTTTCAATTTCAATCAGTTTTAAAACTTTTTATTTGTATTAATATAATGAAACATTATTATCTTTTTTACCTCTTGTAACATTTATCTATCATTTTGTAACTTATTTTTTCTTAAAAAAAAGTTCTTGTCTTAAAATTGAAATTGAAATAGTGGTTGTAAAACTCAAATAATAATATGTTAAAAATATTGAGATTAGGCGGGTCAAGATCCAATCATTTTTAGCCCAACTCATTTGAGCCTAAAGTTAACTTACGCGTGTCAAGACTAAACCTAATTTCTATTTGAATCTATTTTAATATACTCAATTTCATTTCAACCTTACCTAGGGGTGTGCAAAAATCGAACCGACCACCAATAAATCAAATCGAAAAAAATATTATTGAGTTATTGTCATTGGGCCCGTTTGGCCGATAAAGGTCCGTTTGGTCATGTCATATGGTATCATGATATGGAATCATAAATTGAAATTGAAGTTTTGGTTTGGGACGATGTGATTTGGGAAATGTTTATCTTTGTATATTTCTTATAAATATACCAATTCATAGTTGTAGAATTATTAAAATAAGCCTGGCATTGTTTATTTAGCGTCATCAAATAAATGTTTTAGAAAAAGTATTGGTCCACGGGTACGGTTCAATAATCAATTTTTTACTAAGGTTATTGGGGTAACTGATACTCATAACAATATTTCTTTACAATTTTCAACCCTTCTATATTAGATATTTATTAAATAATTTTAATATATACCCAAACATATAATATATCAAATTATTAAGTATCATCCACTTCACATAGGTGCACCAATTGTATCTATTTTAAGTTTATTTTTGTGGACTATTTGATTCTTAGAGTTTTGTTATCATTGTAGATTTTAGCTTTTGAAGTGTTAGAGTTCTCTATTGATTAACATAGAAATTTCATTGTTATGTTTTGTCGGTCATACATGATTACTTATAAGATTTTGACATATTTTCTTCTTATCGAAGTAATTTCTCAGTTTCTTTTTCTGTTTATATATCAAAACCATTTAGAGAAGTAGAATTCTATAATATTAATCCGAATGTTTTTTATTGGGTAACAATCCAAATCAAATCCGTAACAACCGAGAAAATCGTAAAAAATTCTTTTGATTTATTATTGAGTTTAATATAGTTAAGAATTAAAATTGAAAAATTTGATCGTATAATACAGAAAATGAATCGAATCGACAGATGCATACACTAACATATCTATTTGACATTTATGCATATCATTTAAGATTATTCGAAACATATATTTTTTTTTGGCTCAAAATTTCTAATGTTACGTGCTGCTCAGGTGCACAATATACGGACCTCATATAAAGAACATTTTGTGGGAAAATTGGTTTCAAAGGAAGCAAAATAAGGGATGGGATCGATAGACGCGTCAACGAGGGCAGAAAGCGGGTCGGACCCAATCCCAACCCCTAATGGCACCACCAATGGGCTGCACACCGGTGAAGATTCCGTCCAGACGCCGGCCGTGGACTCCACCGGAGCTTCGGCAGAGAACGAATCCTTGAGGAAGAGGAGAGGTAGTGGTGTCCTACCCCTCGAGGTTGGTACTCGAGTAATGTGCCGCTGGAGAGACGGCAAGTATCATCCTGTTAAGGTCATTGAACGCCGGAAATTTCCATGCGGCGGTGTTAATGACTACGAATACTATGTTCATTACACTGAATGTGAGTGATATTTATCAAGCTGGGTTTTTCATTGTCTTACTTTCTTCAATTTGGAGTGGCTATAGGTTTGGGATTTGTTTAATATTAGCAACAGTCTGTAATTTTTGGGAACGTATTCATTTTAAGTTGATTTTGGAGCGCTAAGGGTTTGGAGTTTTTGTCAATAATTTTGATTTATGCATTTACAGCCAACAGTAGTTCATTTGAAACTGAAATTTTCACTTTTTTTAAAAAATTGAACTTTTAGAGTTGTGGTTGTTAGTACAATTTCTTATTATGGAAAAATCCTAATAGCTCAATTGGTTAGCTACTTTAGCTACTTGAAACTTTTTGGTGTTGGAGATTTCTTTTCCCAGCTTGTTAATGCACCTCCACCCCGTTTTCCCTTCCGGCCCGCCTCAGATTTTAAACGAACAGCCAAAAGCAAGTAATAAGAAACAATTTTTCATCATGCAAGTATAAGGATGGAATATGGACGAGTCAATTTCTAAAATGGCCTATATGTTTTAAATGGTTTGACCCTTAAACTAAGCCATTGTTAATTTTAGGACTGAAAGAGTGTTCTCATTTGTTTGTTTCAAATTAGTACCCCAATTAGTTGGGGCTGTATATACTAGACATTCTTATTAAATGTCTGATTAACTGTAGGAACTCTTTATTAGTCATAATGTGAGTAATTATCTAGCTACTCTGTATTAATTTTGAGCAGCTGAGGTATGTATATATTCTTTTTTGTCTGACCTAAATTGCTACAGTGACGAATGTTTTTTTGGTTTTCATGATATGCTATTGGTTGAGCCTTCAAGCATCTTTTAGATGTCAACAGAGTTGCTAAAACATGTATTTCTTGATAAAACTGTAATAGATTGAGGAAAAAGGAATTTCATGTTCTTGTATGAATTCATTTGAAAGGGAAGAAAAGTTTATAGTGAAAAGACACCGCATTCCTCCCGAACTTTTGCACTTCCTCTTGTACTTATTTTGGATAAAGCCTTTCTATGTTTTCTTGCTTAACAAAAGCACAAAAACATTGTGAGTTAACTTCGTGGACTTCCTTTCTCCGTGTTAGCAAGCCTGAACTATTTTGTTTGTGCACAGTTTCAATTCTGTGGCCTGTACTAATAACAAAGAATGTCTAACTAAGGGTATTAGGTTTGGCTTATTTGCTGAAAATTTTTTCATGGCAATCAATTTGCATCTTTAATCCTTATATGTTTTCCTTACGTTTGAGACAGTCACCGAGACTTGATGAGTGGGTTAAACTTGAACAACTTGATCTTAATTCAGTAGAGACCGTTGTGGATGAGAAGGTCGAGGACAAGGTAATACTTGGTTAAGTTATTTGCTTATAATTTTCTTTATTTAGGCTGATATGAGATTTGTCACACCTCTGCTATAGGGTGCAGATCTGAAAGGAAATTTATAACCGTCTCCTTTTGGGTGGGAAATTTAGGAATAGGTTGAGAGCTACATCACTCCGCTGCATGCTACGTGCCCAATAGCCATGCTTAGTTGCTTAGATCATAGGCATGCTTATTTCATGCTTTTTAAATATGTTCTTTTGTGTCCCAAGTGGATGTCTAAGTGGCTGAGGTCTAAGAGTACAACATGTAGATAGGAGATTCAAATTCCACCTATAACACGTGCTGTATTTGCTTTTCATTGTTGTGTTTATGCATTTGTTTTTCATTGTTACTTTTATAATTACTTTTCCCTTTCATTTTTTTTTTAAACTATTCAGTCGTTCTGTCTGATGCTTCAAGGTCTCACAACTGAAGTTTTCAGGTGACAAGTTTAAAAATGACTCGCCACCAGAAACGGAAAATTGACGAGACTCATGTTGAGGTATGTTTTGTATTCTTTATATCATTTTGGACTTTGGAGGGTTATACTGTTAACAATATCCTAATTCCTAACCGTGGATGTTATTTTTCTCTTTGATGCTTTCATTGTTTACAATCTTATATTGCCATTTTCCTTCCTTTTCTGGTCAAATTCCTGTAATTGATTTACAAGCATTTCTAGTTCTAGTTGCTTATGATAAAACTACTTTATGATATACCAGATTTTCTTGAAAGGTTTGATTAGAGAAATATTTGTGATTTTACGTTAGGTGCAGTGGGATAAATTTTCAACCAAGACACTGAAACTAGATAGTAATGGAGTTCTTTTGCCATGATAGTCGCTTTAGTAAATGTTTGAATTTCTTAAATCATTAGAATGTGTGGTTTCCTCCCTTTCCTTTTGGGTGATTTTGTGACTGATTTAATATTGTTAAAGATTCGCTTGAGCCCCAAAGCTAGGTGAAACATAGGTTGTGTGCTTCATATGGTGTTATCGCTCCTTAGACTCCCAATGGTTTACAATAGTAGTTAATTGTAGTTTCTCATTTGAGTAGTAGTTTGCAGTTTCTCATTCCAGTAATGTTAGGGAGTCATGTCCTAGTTGCTAGGGGTAGTTATCTTTTAAGTATTTTATTCCAACTTTTATGTTTATCTTATGTAATCTAAGCACAAAATAGTTTTTGAGTATTTTTAACCCAAAAGATGGCATGTCTCTCTTAACAAACCAATACCATAGGTTGTACGGAGAAATCATTTGGTTTCATCTTTTGGCGTCCCATAACTAGATTCATAACAGGTATCGTATCAATGTGGTACCAAAGTCGGGAGCTATGGGGGACCAAATTTAACATCAACTAGCACAATTGGTAAATTTGTTTCAAGAAAAATGTGCAACCAATTTAGCCAGACAGGTTGCTCGCTTTGATGCACTCATAAAGGATTTAGCAAATTCGAAGGTCGATTTTAATTCAATTAAACTTACAGCTGGAAGCATGTTTGGAAGGGTAGAACTAGACTGGCAAGAGGGTCTGGATCAAAAGCAGGAGTTAGTTTTGTTGTTCCTTGAAATACAAAGTCGGATTTCCCACAATTTAATGGCCAAAAGAACCCTTTTGGCTATGTTGCTCGAACTTGATTGGACTCTCCGAAAATGTTGCCGCACCCGTGCCAGATCCTCCAAACATGCACTATTTCTAGAGTATCCGGCACATACTTGTCAATATTTTTGAAGAGTCCGTGCAACATAGCCCTTTGGGATGATTGAATTGTGAACACTTCTTTCAACACCAACAAACTCTAGAAGAAGAAAATGTTAGAGTTGCTTCTTTTTCATTCGACAAACTCCAGAAGGAGAGATTGTTGGACTTGCTTCTTTTCACCTGGAGGGCAATGCACAACTTTGGTTTGTTCAACTAGCATTAGCTATGCCTTAACCGTCGTGGGATGAATTCAAACGTCATTGAACCTTTGTTTTGGGCCACCAGTCAAAAGTAAAAAATTGGGAGAATTGACTTAGTTATGCCAGATTGGGTCTTGGAAGATAACTCGGAGAAGTTTGAGCAATTAATTTCACGGGTTGGTACACACACTATCACAAATAATTGAACTTTATATCAGTTGTCTTACTGATTATATAACAATTGAGGTTGAGGGCATAATTATCCAGATTTGGCTTCGCCGATTAGTTTATCCCGACTTTATAAACGCAAGGAATAACTCATTTGTTCGCAATTGTTAGATGCTTGCAGGCCAAAGACAACTCATTTCTCATCTCAACAACATGACCGATCCGTGAAGAAACTCTCTAGATCTGAAATGGAGGAGAGAAGATTTGAGGGAATTTGTTTCAATTGTGTTAAACCATTTACCTGAGGTCATCAATGCAATAAATTATTCTAGATTGACTCTATAGACGACGAGGAAGAATTTGCTGAAAAAGTAAGAAGTACTATTACTTTCCACACTTAGCGCTTGCGGACAAGCGTGATTTGAAGGAGGGGACTAATGTTATCATTCTTTGGTCTCCCAACGGTTTTACCGTAGTAGTTATTTGCATTAGTTATTTCTTTATAGTAGTTATTTGCAGTTTTTCATTCTATTAGTAATTATTTCTATGTAGTAAGTACTTTGCAATTTCTTATTCCAACAATGTTAGGTATTCATGTCCTAGTTTCTAGGGGTAGTATCTTACAAGTGTTCTATTTAAACCCTAAGTTTATCCCATGAAATCTAAGCAGAAAATTGCTCTAGCTTTTGAGTACTTTAACTCGAGATTTGCTGATTTTTTCTTAATGAACCAACACAATAGATAACATCTGATTTCATCTTGCAGTGCTTCATAATCCATAACAAAAGAACTGTAACATCTGCGTTAGTTGCTAAACTATACAGTGTCAAGGCATGCACCTCTTCACCCATCACCTCTGTCATTAAGAGCAATTAGATAGCAAATATAGTTGATAAAGATACACTAATTGCTAAGAAAAATTGTCACAAAAATTTCTAGTGATTAGGGATTACAAAAACTTCACAAGAAAAGTAGCTTCCATTTCCAAAGAAATATTTTGGAATTTCCCCCCTCATTTTCAGAATAAATATTAAAGCTTCATCTCTTGATCCAAACCAGAAATTTGTAATTGTTTTTGAACTATATATTCTGTCGTCTTAATAATTATTGTTTGCAGGTATATTATCTTGCACTGGGATTTATTTTTCAATTTCTCCATTAGCACTTTTCTTGCACAAGCCCATACTTTTTCTTTTTATGCTTAAATCCCAACAAACTTTTGGCACTTTTCCGCGCTCTTTGTTTTTGACTACTTTTGACTGAGTTCTCTTTGCTTAATATGAGCTAAGCCATTGTTAATC
Source organism: Solanum habrochaites (assembly GCA_027704765.1). Lineage (NCBI taxonomy): Eukaryota > Viridiplantae > Streptophyta > Magnoliopsida > Solanales > Solanaceae > Solanum > Solanum habrochaites. Next base: position 6,807,776 of record JAKWJA010002499.1, read on the forward strand.
TTAGAGAAATTGATTTCAGAGGAAGAACAGATGAAACACCACCTTGGCTACTTGTCTCTTTCCTTTGCTTTATTGGAGTTACTATTGATTTTTTCATGTTCTTTATTGCCGTAGTATTTTGTACACGTGTTTAACATAGTTCGGAAAA